>CAJVRN010000040.1:11140000-11592500 GCA_911728415.1 Lagocephalus sceleratus
CAGTGAACATTTTTGCCTTTTTCACACAGGGGGAGACAGAGGACGCGCTCAAGAACGAGCTCAGGAGAGCAAATCCCACCCACAGAGGAGGAGCGCAGGCTGTTGCAGTTTAAAGGCGCTCTATCACAGAGAGAGGGAGACAGTGGAGGGAAGGAAGGAAAGACTGCGCACAAAAGCGCTGCTCGCCTGTACTTTGTTTACCTCTGTCGATGCAGGTTCCTCCAAGACCGGATTATTACTGAACTCTTTCCAGAGACAAACTTCAGCAGAAACTTTGGGATTTACCTTCGTGGACAGCTGGAGTTTGTGTATTGATCCGAGACGGATTTCCAGAAAAAAGAAAAAAAAACATTTGGACGCTTTTATTTTCCGAACCTGTCGGATTTTTACGGCCAGCTCTTATGACCAGCTTCTGATATGTATCACCCATCCAGGTGAGAGGAAGCTGTGTGTGTGTGAGTGTGCGTGAGTGTGCAAACACGCGTTGGCCTCCCAAGTCCCCCCACCCAGCCCCAATAAGGGCGCACATACCTGCGTGCCTTTCTAACTTTCTGGTGGAGCGATTCCTCACAATGCGTGTTCGCGGACTGTACAGCATGAGTAATTCATTAAAATATTTAATTTTATTTTAGTTCAGTCTTCTTCTGCACCTTTAAAATGATAGCTCTCTTAATTGAATAAGGCTGGCGAGTGTGACAGAGCTGTGGATGTTGGTGTTCTGTATCAGCACCGGCTTCGTGTCCTTTATTGACCTCATTAGGCACACGCGTTCCAGCAGGCGGCATTTCACCTGTGAGTAACGGTGTACTCCCTCGGGATTTTATTTCCTAAATAGAATGATTGAGTTGTTAGCATATCGTTTTTCACATTTTAACTAATATGAAATGTGTAGTTTTTTTCCCCTTGTAACTACTCTTCTGAAGCTGTTCCTCGTAACCGCAGCCTCTCAGGAAAGACCCAGTCAGGCGTGTTTGTCTCTGTCTTTTTCTTGTAATAGCACTTCTGGCGGCAGCCAATTACTGGATTCTGACGGATTATTCCGCCAGTTGGGAAGGTTAAGTTAAGTGCCTTGCGCCCGGGTGGAGGCGCACAAGCACCGCTGGGGTGAAGGAAAGTCGCACGTCGAAGGCACGGACGCGCAAAGAGGCGCAGACGGTCAGGGTTTGCGTCTCCGGAGAGATTCTTTTAAAAACATCTGCAGCCTCAAACGCAGCTCGGGAGCTCTGAAAACAACTGTCTGCCTCTCCTTCTTGGAACCGTGACACTGCAGACGTGCTCCTGGAGAAGATTTCCTTACGCATTACTCACCGGGACCTATAATTACATGAATTATCCCGGTTTTTCTGGCACGTTGCGGATGTCATTCTCTGCGTCGGCGCTTAGCCGTCGGTTTTTCGTGTCGTTTGCTTCCCTGTCGAGACTGACGTGTCGTATCTTTTGCAATCGCGGACGCCTTTGCCCCGAAGATCTCGGCAGTTTGCCACCTCGACACCGAGGGCACGGCGGCGGCGGCGGCTGTTCTTTTCGGGCGTAAAACGCGTAACGAGGCAGCCTAGTAGCAGTTAAGTTCCATAAAAGTTTACTTAATGGTTGCGCCACAGCGGTGTTAGAGCCTTCTCACTTATCACGCAGACGTGTCCTCGTAGATAAAGGTATCGCTAAATGGTCTCTAAATGTTAATGCGTCACATCTGAAGCAGTTGAAATGGTCGCAACGCACAGCGCTCCTTTGTTTCCAAACCACTCGAACCAAGTGGTTTGGAGCGCCCCTCTGGCCCGCTGAGAGTTTGATTTCTCGTAACACGTGTGGTGCAGCACGCTTGGCCGTCTGATTTATTTCCACACAAGTCAAAGATCTGCAACAATCAGCAACTTTTAACAATAGAGACGCAGCGTTTGCCCAGGAAATGCGCTTCTATCTGAACGGGAACATGTTGCACTTGAACTACAAACGACAGCGCACGTAAGCCAGGTCTTGTGGTAAAAGTTTAATCACACTTTATTCACGACGCATGTCTCCTTTGTCCGTTACCGTATCTCCACATTGAACCCAGGTCCAGTAGTACCGCGGTGTTTAAAGGACAAACGCTTTCACGGCCTCCGTCCTTTACGCGAGGCGCCACAGGTCCGTGTTCCGCAGCCGCGGCTCCACACGCAGCTGAGGCGTCGGGCTGCTTCACAAAGTCGTGGAATCCCGGGCTGACGAGGACGTTCTGTTCACCCAGCAAACCCCCGAACCGAACCGATGGCCCGAGCCCAGTAGCACCAGCACGGGTGAGCGGAGGAGTCCTCGCTCCCGTTCGGTGAAGGCTGGTGAACAGCGTCTCCCCGGAGCAGCTCTGGCGCAGAGTCCCCGTCTCCCCCGTTTCAGTCTGTCTCCCTCGACCCTCCTCCAGTGGATATCTGTCCTCCCACAGCGACTCGGTGCCCGGTTCCCCGCTGATGGCTGACAGAGCGACGCAGACGCTGAGCCCAAGCGGCCGTGATGCGGGACGCCCTGGAGCGCACGGCTCCGAGGTGCCGAGCCCGGACGCGGCAGCGGCACGGTGAGCGCGTTCAGCCCGCTGCGGGGCCAATGGAGGCAGGGAAATGGTGCTAGCTCCAAAGCACGACTGCCCACCGCCGCCACACCCATCGCTGCTGATTCATCATTTATTTTCTCATTTCATTGTAAACCCAAGTTCTCTTTCTCCCTCTGCTTCTCAAAATCCCCTCCGCGCGTTTCCACCGCCCAGTTTTTATATATAGACCTTGAACTGTTTATAGTGAATAAAGAAATGTAAATCTTTGTGCACATTAATTTTAACAAGTATATTCAAGTTATCTTTGGTTTATTCTTGTTGTCGCTTCACTCTTGGTTTTATGAATGAGCCCAGCTCTCCGAGAGCGGCCTTGGATTCAGTGTTTTCACTGACTCATAGTAAGTTTACAGGAAGGAAGACGGGTCCTGCTTTCTGGTTGCAGTGACCACACCCTGTGTGTGAACATTTGAACAGAAGAAAAATATCAGCTCAGGTCAGATTCTTCTTCTTAATCCCCACGCCAATTTCTTAGCAGGCTAGTTTGAGTTTTACTGGTTTGTAACTACATCCAGTGGCCACAAAGCTTCTTTGTTCCTCACCGCTGGTATCTGGAATCAATATGTGGTATGAACCAAATAGTTTGAACCAATCAAAAGGTTTTGTTTCTGTTTGATGTTTGCATGCAGATGGAAGAAGAAAGAAGAAATCAAATGCACCTTTAGTGTTGTGGGTGGCAGAGGTTGGTAACAAATCAAACTGTGAACTAAAGGAAGAAAATACTTTAAACAGCTAAAGAACACCCAGAGAACCACAAAACCGTCAGCAAAGTTCAGCTTCATTCAAGATCCTCGTGAGTTTTGAGCTCACAGGCGTGTGTTTATGATTCACAGTGTTGTTGCCCCCTGACTAGTGATGATTAGTTCTACTCATGTCTGTGCAGATGGCAGTCATAACAGCTTTGTGTGTGTGTGTGTGTGCGCGTGTGTGCAGGCGTGCGCAGTGTGCGTGTCCTTTTGTATGCTGCCAATCAGAAACAATCTGATAAAAGACAAACACAAATGTTGGGTATCAGGGAGCCCAGCCCTACGGTGTGCTACAAACACAATTGTCTGAGCTTCAAGAAGATCGGGTGATCTTTTTCGTGTGTTGCTCCCTGACAGCACGATTCCAGCTTCACCTCACACCTACTTCCATATTTCTTCAGGCCAAAGTGAAGGTGAAGATTTGATTGGTTTCCACTGTTTGATTTGTTTTTTATCTTGTCTTAGAGCTGAACTTATTCCTGCGTGGATAAATGAGACGCAGGAGTTAGCTCTTGGAAAAGCTGAATGAAATGACCTTTCTTCCTCTCTGTAGGCTGGACTGGTTTGAATGTGGATGCAGATACGTTCTGCATGTCGTCGCTCCGTTTTTCAGCAATGTGATGAAACCTGCGTTTGCCGTATATGAGTCATACATGTAGATCAGCGACAGTCACCGCCTGTCACAGCCATATAGATCGAGAATATGACAGATCAACCACAAAATCATATGCACTCGTCCGGTCATCTTTCATGTGCTTGTTTACATCCGCAGCATTACACACACACAGGACTGTGGGTTTCACATGCAGGTTGTCAGTTCTTGACATCTGAGTGAGTTTCTCCATCTTTTGTGGTTTGACCTGATCCGTCACCATTACCTTTCCTCCTCGTCATTATTTAAAGTCCACACAGCCTGAAAGGATTCACATTGTCTCACTACTCCACCTGCACACAGGCCCAGAATATACTGACTCCTGCACTGTCTGCAGAGGATTGTGCTGTATGGGCCTCGCTCTCCTTAAAGTCCAACTGTTGGTGTCATGGTGGAAATGTAACAGAAGGTTTTTGACTGTATATAAGTCTTGTTTTGTTTTTTTTTCTCAGTTGAGTGGAACATCCTGTGTAGTTATTAAAAACTATACTGTCGACTCTTTTCAGCTTTTTCAGGAAGCGCTGCCTAATGCTTTAGTAGGAGGCCACAAGTCGCAGCAGGGGAGATGCAAGAAGCGGCAATCGGACGAGATCTCCGTCGCATCGGAGACGACTTCAACAGACTTCTCTTAAGGGTCAGTAATGCAATGAGACCTCCAGTGATGTGCCGAATGCTCAAAAAACAGACCTAATTTACAATTATAATTAAACCTTTTGTGATTTTGTTTGAGCCTCTGATGCTGTGGAAGTTCAATGATATTGAATATTTATCATTTGAGTCATTTATGCTCAAGTCTTCCAGTAAATATTCAGTAAATCCAAACCTAAATCCAGGTAGTCCTAAACTAGTGCCTCTGGGTTGCATATAAGCCTGTGCCAGAGTGTTGTTTTAAAAGGGGAATACTAGAATGGCCAATGCAGGGGAGGGTGACTGGGCAATCTGCCGAGCTGGTTATTTCCATGACACTTAGTGGGAGGAAACATGACCTGATGCATGAATCACTGGGAGCCTGAAGTTGTAGAAAATCCAAAAATAGCAAGAAAATGGCCGTGTATCTGCTGGAAGTGACTGCTGGAATGAGATGCAAATCCCCTTTGCAGTCCCTCAACCGTCCGTACACACAGAGGTTTATTTGTGATGAGGTCCAAAGGAAAGATCAGCTGAGATGATTAAGTATCTTCCTAAGCTCTGGTAGCAGCTGCTTAGTGTTTAGTGGCTGCCAAATATGGAGACATTCATCAAAATATTAGCTGTAATTTGATTGCTAAATTGTGTTGTGATGCAGCTGTAAACTGCATTCCACGGCAGGAATCAGTGATTTTCTCTGATGTATCTGATGCTGATTAGTATTGGATACAGATTCCTCTTTCACCGAGGTCTGCCCACGTAGAGAGTTGCAGACATTACGATTAGAAATTAATAATTAGAAATTGTTGACTTGACCTCAGAGTCAGAGAGCGCAGGAGGAAGTCAGAGGGTTTACAACATTACCTTGTGAGCACCGCGGTGTCCACACAGTTAGAATTTCACAGCCCCGGTGGTTACTTAGCAACGGTTGTGTCATTTTTAGAATAAAAAAAAAAAAAAAAGATCAATTCACCTCATGTGTCAAACGCAAAACCCAAAACAAAAGGTAGACAGTAGTGAGGTGCATTCACTTCTTGGTGTGCTAATCACATTATTACAGGGATGTAAGCCATGAACACTCGGCTTCAGCTCTCAGACAGGGTGTGCTGCAAAGTCACAGTGTGAGTTAATTTCCACTTGGCAACATTTCTGGGTGTTGCATCATCAGATTTATTCCAGCCACTATCAAGGAGCTGACTCAGTGTTTTCTTCAAGCTAAAAAGAAGATAGCTGGCACAAATCCCTTTTTTAATCAGAGAAATGATGAGAACGAAACATCAAAAAGCAGCAAAGCATAGTTTTCATGCCTGGTTGGGGGTCCTTAAAATACATCCT
The DNA here is from genome assembly GCA_911728415.1 of Lagocephalus sceleratus. Lineage (NCBI taxonomy): Eukaryota > Metazoa > Chordata > Actinopteri > Tetraodontiformes > Tetraodontidae > Lagocephalus > Lagocephalus sceleratus. The sequence continues at coordinate 11,145,939 of CAJVRN010000040.1, forward strand.
CAACAATAAAATAAACACTGGCAACATGGCAGTCCATCAACTTCTGACACTTCCAGATGTTTATGAGCATTTTAAATTTTTGCATAAGTACCCAAAAGCCATGAAATGAAACTCTTTAAGAGATTATAGTTGAGTGCTTCTGTGGTTCAGCATATCTGCTAACCCATCATTACAGAGGTGTGTTATTCATCTATATTCAAGGCTTTGGTCTTAATCGTTACATTGTGAAATATGTGACTCCTTAACAATTCAGTTTAGGTGGCCACAGCAGCCGGGAAAAGTGGGCATACAGAAGCACTCGGGCAGAACCGAAGCCTTTCGTTCTCGAGCCAGATTTGTCCCTCCCAGCTTTGAATCACACCATAGAAAAAAACCCAGATGGACTGTGTGTTTGTGTGTGTCTGCATGTGTGTGTGAACTCTCATGAACCCCAGAGGAGAGTCATCCTGAAAGTGTGTGAATGTGTGTGTATGACAGAATATTGAAGAGGCAGAGAAAAAATGAGGAAGGGGAAGGTTTGTTTTCTGTTCTCTGTCCAGGTGTTCATAGTTCTTTAGACACGGGATTTTGTAACCACAGAAGACTTAAAAAAAAAAAAAAGAAAGAAAAAAAAGAAAAGAAAAATGACTCCACAAACCCAGTAAATATACCACAAATCTTGCATGGAGCAAATAGTCTGAGCCCCTGCAGTTCGGATGGTTTTAACCTGGCTTGTTCAGCTCATCTTTTGAGCCTTGTGGGCTGTTGAATTCCAACAGTGGCTGATTGGGGAGAGATCCTGGGGTTTTCAGATGCTTGGGTGTTCAGGGCTGAGCTGTAGGTGATGAACTTCCATTAAGGTGGGAGCTCTCACAGAGTCTACAATTGGCAAGCATTTCTCTAAGACAGCCATTTAACCTCTGATTGCAGGCGTGATTAGGCCATAGACAGCCAAACCCGGGTGACACTGAGAGCGTTTATCTTATTCATATACTTATCAGTGGGGTTTTTTTCTTAACTTGGAATTCCCTGCCTGGACCTCAGAGTGAAGAGATGTTCAGAGGGAGTTTTCTGAACAAATATAAATAAATAAATATTCCCTTCTTAACAGTGTAATTCAGACAGCAGAATGTCAAGATGATCTAAACCCGTTGACAGAGTTGCCCAGGCCTGCTCAACACACTCAGGTATTATCCAGCACGTCAGCAAGCAGTTTGGAATTCTAGTGTTGGGCTGTTTCATCGACAATGAATCGGAGAAAATACGGAGGTTTCACAAACACAAACGGAAATTTGTGGCCACCTCAGCTCTCATGCCTTTGCTTTTGCATACACAGCAGCCCTGTTGAACTGCGTGTTCAGAAGTACTCACTTATCCGCTACTCTCACTCACTGACTCCCTCCCCTTTGACCTCTCCAATCCTTCTAACACTCATCAGTTAAACATTTACACGATATGAGTGTGAATATTTGTGGCAGTCAAACATTTACGCACTACACGTGTCTCTATTCAAACATCTGCAAGTGCACAGTGTGTGTGTGTGTGTGTGTGTGTGTGTGTGTGTGTGTGTGTGTGTGGTGTGTGTGTGTGTGTGTGTGTGTGTGTGTGTGTGTGTGTGTGAGCATGTGTGTGTGTGCGCATGCGTGCATGTGTGTGTGTGTGAGCTCATGTGGTCAAAAACACTCAGGGGGAAAAGTGCAGGTTCTAATTATCCAGCCAAAATACACACACACACACACACACACACATACACACACACTCCACATGCAAGCAAAAAACACACACACACACACTCTCTGGAGTGAAACTCTTTGTCCTGATGGTAAAAATAACTGAGGAACACTGTGGACCAGGCAGCCATCACCGCTCTGGCCTCCTCTGTCTGTGTTTGTCTACAGTAAGTGTGTGTGTTTTCATGTGTGTATGTGTGAGTCTGTGTGTCAGCTACTGTCTTAATCCATCAATCAGCAGACTTGATAGTGACCTCCATCCTTTCAGGCATCAGCTTTACAGCAGCAATAAGTTGTCCTCCGTCCATCTAGCCTCTAACCACTATTCTGTGGCGGAGGTGGAAGAGTTGTTTGTGTGTGCGTGTGCTTGTGTGTGCGTGTGCTTGTGTGTGCGTCTTAAGCAGGATACACCCTGTATGAGTCACAAGCTCATCACATGCCCAACACAGGCAGACAGCCAAGCATTCACCTTTACACCTGAAGACAACTCAAATTTCCCCATTGACCTCGAACAGGAAAATATCTCAATACTTAAGATTTAATGTCAAAGTGAAACGTCAACCTGCTTTGATTGCAGGATCAGCGGCACATCCATATGCAACACCTTTAAAGAAGCGTAGCTTTCTTTTTTGTGACATTTGTTGCATACGGTAACAAGGGAAAATAAGAGGCAGAACCCAGAAATTATAGTGTTGGAGCTTTTGGGAGGTTTGTTTGGTGGCACTTATGCAGAGTTAGAAGGAACGAGGAAGACTAACACAACTTGCATTGTGTTTGTGTAGCCGCGTGCGCGTGCGCGTTTAGAAGTGCAGCGTTGTTTGGAGAACTATATTTGAGATGCATCGTAAGCGGTGGCACTCACACGCGCAGTTTGTTTTCAGTTGTTTCTGCCGTGTTGGAGAAACAAGAGGAGTGCATTTGAAATGGTGTGTTATTGCTAGGTGTCGAGACCCAGGCCTCCAGGGCCGCGACGCAGCCCGGGTTTCTGTCTTCTGTCTTCGGTTTGGACAGGAAATCTGGCTGGATCGCAGCCATGGACACCCGTGGAATTAATATTTTACACTTGAGGTTGTTTTTTCCATAACTGAGAAACATTTCTCGTTCAAAATAATAGCTGGAAACGCATTCTTCTCTGTCTGATGAAGCAAATGCTGAACTTGGGACAGCTGTTTCCTGTGACGATGCCTTTTGACATGACTGTTTAAAAAATGTTATATGTAGGATCACAGATGTGAAAAGAGACCAGGCCACTAATGTGTTAGCCCTCGGTTATTCAACTGTCTGAGTCATGAGTCATCTTTCAGTGAGAGAGAGAGAGAGACAGAGTGAGGAAGGGAGAGGGAGGGAGAGGGAGAGAGAGGGAGGGAGAGAGAGGGAGGGACAGAGAGGGAGGGAGAGAGAGACACAGAGTGTTTAATAAGTCAGTCGAACTGACTTTGACTTTGTATTCCAGAAACATCTGGTTCTCATTGCACTGAAACCAAACATCTCATTAAATATCATATTCAACCTTGTCTCTCTCTCCCTCATCCACACACACACACACACACACACACACACACACACACACACACACACACACACACACACACACACACACATATCCCAGCTATGAAGTATCTGGTGACCAGTCGTCACGACCAGTGGGCCTAATTGAATTCAGGGATTTGCATCTTCACAAGTATAACTTCACCATCATTAAACACTTTTTCATGTGAGAGGATGTTTGTTTGTCCCTGGTTCCACACCAGTCTTCTACAAGGTAATGTGCACTTTGCACCTGCAGATTAAATCATGCTGTTGTGTGTCAGTAGCAGAATTAGATGCAGACTGATTCACTGTAGGTCTGAGCTACTGGTCTCACCCTCACCTGTTTCCTCCTCAGGCAGACATAGTCACATCATGATTTCTGGCTCACTTCTCAACTTGAACTGCACAGCTCTGACATTCTTTACCAGCCTTCTACTGGAAGACCTGCCCGGGGGTGAAGGGCTCATTCTCTGCCCACACAGGACACTTTCACAGCGGAACAACTCATTCTCATTCCTGTGAATCCAACACTTAGCATACTTCACGATGCAGTGAGTCAGAATTGTGCGGTTTCGGGACAGTGTTTTCCTCTGGATGAACTTCAGAATGCTCCTCCAGATATGGGAAATCCCTTCTGTCCAGGTCTCTGTTGCTCAGGGGTCATCACTGCTGGAGCTTCAGGCTCCACATCCAGATTTAATGAGCAGAAAATAGAAAGGGTATGAGAAGACACTTTCTCTAGGAAATCATTTCCCAAATCCATCAAGTAAAGTGTTTAATAGCTTTGAAGAGTGATTTCTGATAATTACCATAAATTCAAACAAACTTTGCAAAACAAACTTATCGTGGTTATCCTGAGCTTGAAGCCAATATTTTGAATAACTTGTGACCACCCAGCTGGTGTGTCACCCAGGATTTCTGCAGTGACTCACACAACTGCACAAAAGGAAAGACCATCACCTCTCTCTCTTCCTCTCTCTGTCTCCCTCTCTCTCTTCCTCTCTCTCTCATTCTCTCTGTCTCTCACGTACACACATACACTTTTCAGACATGGAAAAACCTGTAAAAACGTGCTGTGCATATACATTCACATATATAATGCATATACATTCACATATATATGTGAATGTATATGCATTATATATATATATATACATTCACAGAAAATGACATGTGGAGGCAGCAGGAGTAGAAAGTGTGGGGGAGGATGTACAGGACTGCATTTACCTGCTTCCTGCATGTAAACGGACGCTTGCATGTTCATCTTTTAGATTTTAAATGATCAAGAGAGGGTGAGGTGAACTTCTCAGGGCTCATCATCAGAGTTCATTTGGGCTCCAGCCTTCTTTTGACTGTGTTTAATGCCGACGCTCTCTTTTGCCTTTTTGCCTTGCAGAGGGAGGAAGGCAGATGGAGGCATGATGTGATCTACCCAGACGGTAACCCCCAGGAGCCCATGGTGCTGCTGTGCGTGAGCCTTTTGCTCATTGTAATTGGAAGAATAATCTACCTGCAAGCCAGCGCAGACAGCGACCCCTACTCTCAGGTTTAGCTGTATTTAGTGTCAGAATTCCTCTGTTGTCAACTCTACAGACCTGGGGTTGTTAAAATGTGGGTCCAATCCTTCTCACGTATCGTACCTTAGAAAGAGCTTTACATATGCAGAAATTATCTTTCACTCCCATCAGGTCAGGATTTCATATGCAACAGGCCTGTATAGAAACAAACTGGGCCAAAGGTCTTTTTAACCCAACACTGTGGCCACACATAGATGCAATGGTCATTAAACGTTGTATCATCTATATTTATTTTTCTCAATGACAGCTTCTGTCTATTGCTATTTAGGAAGTGTCACCTGCACACCAGCATATATCAAAAAGTCATACTATCCATTCTGTGCTTTGACATTTTGTAATTAAGGTACCATGATGCAAATGATGACCCCCCTTACTGTAACATGAACCTGCCCAGACTTTTTACTCATCACCAGAAAAACACGTGGAGGATTCCTCATCAAAATTACAGTATTGAAAGGTTTTTATTTTGACCTCATGAAAAACAGGCACGAGAACAGGGACTTTTTAAAGAGGTCTAAAGAAAATCAACAAAACTAATGATGAAACTCAAAAAAGCAAAATAAACAAATGTTCTGCAATAAAGGAGCTAGTGACATCTGGATGATGAAGGAGGGCTTCACAGGTCACCTCAGGACATATAACTCCAATAGGTTTCTATGACAAATGTATCAACTAACCCTTACTATGTCTGACCCCTATATGCATGAGGACTGGTCATCATATCATATCATATCATATCATGTCATATATATATATATATATATATATATATATATATATATATATATATATATATATATATATATATATATATATATATATATATATATATATATATATATGTGTGTGTGTGTGTGTATATATATATATCCCAACAGCTGATTTCTGATATTGTACAATGTGAAACCTCACCACCTCATCTGGACACCACACACAGTGATCAGCCTGGAAACTGAAAGATGATTTGGCATCCTCTGAAACTGATAGGGAAACCTGCTGGTGCCTTTGCTCATCACTGACATCTGAGTGTGGCAGGAGCTGTGTGTGGCGTTCAGGTGTTGCTGGAGCTGTACTGTACACCATTTTGTTAAGATAAAAGATTCCATGTACATGAACGTTCCTGTAGTTAATGGAGAAAAGGAGATGTGACATGAAGGTGTGAGATGTGTGAACTGTAAAAATGCTGTATAGAAATGTGTCTGTTGAAGGAATCAGACTCTTCTGATTGACTCAGTGCAAATGTAGCCGTCTGAGGATGTCTTCATGCTGTACACTGAAACGCTGTAATTGTGCTGTTGGAATTGTTTCAAACTCATTAAAGACTTTTACACCTTTTTACAACTGTGTGATGTAAACATGTCTTTCGGCAAGTTTTAATCAAGTGGACTCCCTCACGAAGTTCTTTCTGATCGGTGGTTTATGCTGGTCGACTGGTGTAACTAGATCCATCCATCCCTCGCTGTCACATGAGGGTCCTAGTGCAGCCCGTAAAGTGCTGTGCTTTTAGCTTACTGAAAACAAAAGTAACTGTAGGACATGAAAAATCTGATCGGAACGACTGTAAACAGGCACCCACCCCCCTGTTTCCTGTTCACCTTTTCTCTTTCTCATCAACATCTGTTGAGGGGTTTCAAGTTCAGCAAACCAGAACAGCCATGTTGGACAGATGGTGAAGAGCAGGGGTGTCCAAACTGTTCCCCAAAGGCCCGTTCTTGTTCCACCAGTCCAGCTCACCCAGTTTGACCAGTAAGCTGTCTGAAGACTCAGATGAGTTGATTAAGTGAGTCCAGTCTGGTGCTGCTGCTGCTGGGTTGAACAAGAACCTGCAGCCACACGGACCTTTGGGGGGGGACCTGGAGACCCCTGGTGAAGAGAGCAGCTCAATAAACAGCACCAGCACAGATCTCAAATGTCATTGTGGAAAACGATCAATTATTGTACCGTAGATCCCACAAAACCGCATCGCATCATGGGTCAGTTAACTCTGCCGAAGCACCACGCAGTCAAGTGTGGCAAAGCCAGCAGAGTCAACCGGTTTTCTGCCAAGACAAGCTTTAGAGGGTTATGGAAATATAAAATAAATATTTGGTTTTGGTTTACTGTCAAAGCCAGAGGGACGCTGTTTCAAGCCGCCGGTGGTAGCTTCAACAAGTAAAGACAGCGAATTAATATCAGGAAGCATCAATTTGTAGGGAGATGTTGTGGACTGTGAATGTTTTAATACCAAGCATTTTGCTCAGGCTAAATTGGAATATATATTAATCATGAAAAAGCATGTGGAGTATTCCACAGTTGACATAAAAGGGGGGGGGGGTGTTGCACGTTGAGAGGACAACAGTTGATCGGTCAAACCAAGATGTGTTTTTGTAAATGATAAATTGCACTTGACTGCATGCATTTCCAGTACTTGCCCTATCATGCTCAAGTTAACTTCCTGTTTATGGTTCCAACATCCCACAAGTCCCTTCTCCTTAAATCAGAAGGGCAGCAGACATGACTGAGGCCTGACTTTCTGATTCTCATCATGTTTCTGCTTTCCCGTGAAGCCTGTCTCATCATCCTGTGGGCTAGCACATGTCCAACATTAACTAAGGTCAGTCCTTTATAGTTAATAATGAGGCATCAATATGCTGTTAGTACACAGGTAGTAGCTGAATATGTGTAATATTCAAACTAACTTATCACACTCAATATTTTCACCTCAATATGGAATTGACTATGTTTTGTAGACATAGTCTACATAGTCACAGTCTTTGTCTCTCAATAGGGTAACTTCGTTTCTCGTCTTCATCAAAACTCAAAAAAATGGTGAGTTGCTTGTGCAAATCTTCACATAGGAGGTTACTTTTCATCTGAACACGCAGAAATTACCAAGCAGAGTGTTCCAGGACAACAGTTAACTGTTGTCCTTTCCTCAACTTGCCCAGCAGTTGCAGTTTCTTCCCCTGCATCTATTTTCTGCTGATGTTACTGCCTGCAGCCCTGATAAATGACTGAATGACTATTTTCTTCATGTGACTCTTAATGTTTGTCTGATTCCGCTAAGCATTAGTAAAGAGAAGTTGCCACCTCCCTTTGATGGGGGCGGCAGGAGACACTCCCCTGCTCTATCTTCATGCTTTGTGCCAAGCTATGTCCACGTCACAGCACCAGGAGTGTTGCAACAGTCCAGCTGCATGTTACATCAGCCGCAGTGCAGCAATGCAGCTCTGCGGCCATTCAAATGAATGAATTTTGATCTATCAAAGCATCCCCGTGTTACAAAGGACTGTGGTCAATCCGAGATGTGTTTTTGTAAATGATAAATTGCACTTGACTGCATGCATTTCCAGTACTTGCCCTATCATGCTCAAGTTAACTTCCTGTTTATGGTTCCAACATCCCACAAGTCCCTTCTCCTTAAATCAGAAGGGCAGCAGACACGACTGAGGCCTGACTTTCTGATTCTCATCATGTTTCTGCTTTCCCGTGAAGCCTGTCTCATCATCCTGTGGGCTAGCACATGTCCAACATTAACTAAGGTCAGTCCTTTATAGTTAATAATGAGGCATCAATATGCTGTTAGTACACAGGTAGTAGCTGAATATGTGTAATATTCAAACTAACTTATCACGCTTAATATTTTCACCTCAATATGGAATTGACTATGTTTTGTAGACATAGTCTACATAGTCACAGTCTTTGTCTCTCAATAGGGTAACTTTGTTTCTCATCTTCATCAGAACTCGTAAAAAGGAGAGTTGCTTGTGCAAATCTTCACATAGGAGGTTACTTTTCATCTGAACATGCAGAAATTACCAAGCAGAGTGTTCCGGAGCCAAGCTTGGGCTGGAGTCGGCTGCTACACTGACGATCATCTGCATCTGGAAGTTTTCCCTGTTGGCTGCAGTGGATTATTCAGCACAATGACATGTCTGCCAGGAATGTGTTCGTTTATCAGGAAGGGTGCATTTGGGATCAGGGACACATTGGTTGAGACATGCTGCGGAAAGTAATTCAAATCTCGAGTTTTCAAGTGGCAGACGTTTCAGTGCTTTCACACAGATGAACTGGACCAGAAATCCACTGATGACAAAGTGCTGGGTGTCGGTTGACAGCTGTCGGCAGTATAAAGTCTTCTACTGACATAGATAAAAGTTTCTCTCTGAGTGCTTGTGATGAGCTCACTTTACATGTTTCCTGAATTAATGAAACAGGGTTTTTTCTTTTTTTTTTCATGTTCTCTGTGATTCTCCTTAACGCCGCCAACAAATATTGATCTTGGAGCGCTATATCAGGAAGACTTCCCACTGCTCGCACTGGAGCTGAGTTAACGGATTAACACAGATTTTTATTTCATTTGAATATGCCAACCATTTTGATCTTTGATTTGGTTCAGCCTGCTCTGCTGGTGCCTCAGTGCCCTCTGGTTTGATGACAGGTCCGTGTCATACCAGCGTGGAATTGCTGGCAGCTAGGAGAGCAACATAGATGTCATGTTTTCTCTCACGACCCAAATAAAGAACAAACAAGCTTTTATACTGACATCAGTTAATAAAAACCTGTTAATTGACTCATTAGAAACTGTTAAGAAGTGTCAGGTTTGTTCTCAGGTGTCAAGTGTTAGAGAAAATGTTCAAGGCAGCATTAATATCAAATCAATTCAACATCTGGACAAGCTGAAACTTGTGCTTATAGTGGTTATAAATGAGCCCCATTATCCTCTGACAAATTTGGGGACACAAAGTTTGTAATTAATCTAAATTTAACCTGGAGCACATCCAGCAAATGTGACCAAATATCATTAAAGACTGCAAACAGTGTGAGATGTTTGATGCCGAATGAAGCATTTTTTGGCCGAGCAAACGTGATCTTTAAACTGACTTCTCTTATTTGTAATTGTGTAATCGATATAGGGGGAGAAGAGTCAGTCTTTTTGAAACAAAAAGTGAAGCTGGATGTACTTTTGTTGTAAAATGTGAATTGTTGTAACACATGTTAAGGGTTCCTATCACAAGACTTCCTTTTCTCGTGCCACGCGCATGCACACCTCATCGTGTTTCATCAGACTCACTGTTAAACTTTAGCACTGATACAATCTACACAAACTCAGGGAGACGGAGCCGCAAAGCTGTTTCAATCTGAAACGAAAGGAAAAGGCAGTTGTATATATTCTTGCCAACTATTTCTTCAAAGTCTGATTAACAGTGTTAAATACAGAAAAAATGTCTGAATCAGTGCCAAAGGCATCTAATTTAAAGCACATATGGGCTGAGAGGAGCTGTTAACTTGGGCTTTTTCCTCTAATATCTGAGGAAACTGTGAACTGCAGGGACCTGTCACAAAGTCTGAACTTTAAGAGCCTCGCAGTAATTGTGCAGAAGAAATTAGCTGCAGCTACTGGCACGGCAGCCGACATGTTCAAATCAGTGTTGCAAAACAAAAAGAAATCTAAGTTGCTCCTCATTTTAGGCAAACGTGAACGGCGCACCCTCTGGAACAGAGTGAGCAGAGGAAACTGACAACAGGGAAACATTGATCAAGGTCTCTGATGCCGTTTGTTGTGCTGTTAGTCTACAATTTGTTGTGCTGTATTCTGCAAAAAGATAATAATGGCAGATAAATTATTTGGTGAGACTATCTAAAAGGGAATTTTAAAGGCTTTACACATTAGACAGCTTTTACACACACCAGATCGCTGGTCTCTCCCAGCCAGATTGTTGCTGCTCTGATGGGCCTTTCCTGAAGGCCTGGGCCACAAACATTTGCGAAGCAAGAAGATTGTAATTGAAACCATCATCTGTACAAAGTGTGAGAAAAAAGAGACTCCAGGAGAGAATTCACATCAACTGGCAGCTTTTTAAAGTGTGCGAAAAGTGTTCTGCACTAAATAAGCTGGGAAATTCTGTATTCGGTCACTGACTGAAGTTATCGGTGACATCTGGATGTCATCTGGATAATGAAGTCCAGATGTGAAGGAGGGTTTCACAGGTCACCTCAGGACACGTATTTAAACCTCCAGTACATATATACATATATATAAAATGAGTCGGCCGGCCGAGATCTCAAACAAAACTACCTAGTAACACTGCACTGTCGCCTAGTTCTCGGCCCCGTAGCGTGTGCCATTTAAGCGTCAATCAAAAAAATGTAAAAAAAAAAAAAAAAAGTACTTTTGGTAACAAAGATCAACACTGCTGCATGTTTCAAATTAGCTCCTAGTAAGGACTACAGATGGTAATTCGAGGAAATACCCTCAGTCAGACGTGGTTTCCTGTTGGGAGTGTTGTGATCCAATTAATAACCAAACTGGAGTAATGCATATGTTTGAGCCAAGTTGAGGTGTTTGCATAGTGAATGTGTTCCTGTCCTTGATCTCTATATGCAGGACTGGTCATCATGTCTATATCTATGTGTGTGTGTGTGTGTGTGTGTGTGTGTGTGTGTGTGTATATATATATATCCCAACTGTTGATTTCTGATATTGTACAATATGAAACCTCAACACCTCATCTGGACACCACACACAGTGATCAGCCTGGAAACTGAAAGATGATTTAGCATCCTCTGAAACTGATAGGGAAACCTGCTGGTGCCTTTGCTCATCACTGACATCTGAGTGTGGCAGGAGCTGTGTGTGGCGTTCAGGTGTTGCTGGAGCTGTACTGTACACCGAGAGGAGATCCATCCATCCCTCGTTGTCACATGAGGGTCCTAGTGCGCCCTCGCATAGATGGCAGGAGAAGTGTAAAGTGCTGTGCTTGAAGCTTACTTAAACAGAAAACAAAAGTCAATGTAGGACGTGAAAAATCTGATCAGAAGGACTCTAAACAGAGTTGTTTGGCAGAAATATTTCAGGCCTGTTTTTATTGTGCACAAATCAGGTCAAACACATTTAAGTCCAACATATTTTTTCTTTCTTTTCACTTTCTTTGGATTTTTTTTTCAGATCTGGGTATTAATGTTCACTATGGCTTCTCTGTCTTGTCTTCCCGGAAGGTTAAACTGGTATAGCCTGAATAAGGATGTGGTGGTTTCCATGAAGTAAGTTGATACATAAGAATTCACCTTATGACTCAACCACGAGTGTCATGTAAATTTGACAGTGGTCGGCCTCTGTATAAACAGTGAGAATGTCCGTTAAAGCAACGGCAGCCACAGTCAGAAAACTACCAAATATATAAAGTCTGTCAGAAAAAGATCCTGCAGAACCCACATAAACCAGGTGATCACCAGTCATATCAGGTCATTCGAGATTTTGCTGTGTTGGAAACAACAAATAATTTAAACCCGATAAACCTCTGTGTAAGAAAACTGTAGCAAGTTTTACTTTTTTTAAATCCGGGAACAGGGCCAATCAATGACTTTGCTACAGAAAGCGTTGGTTTATTTTCTAAATTACGGTTCTTGGGGGGGCATTAAGACTTGTTAACCGGTAAAGACTTGATGTACAGCTGGCCAAATCTTCATCAGGCCTGATGTTTTGTCGCTGATTGCATCTGATTTATCACTGCTGACCACTGTCAGGAAGTGTGATGTCACAGGAAGCTTGAAAAATACACAGTGCCGTGGCGAGAAAAGTACCGAGAAGGAGACCTTCACCTGATGCTCTGCTTGTTCTCGTATACTCGATGGTGTCACCCGGAGATGTTTTGATGTGGATGCAGTCGTTTTGCAGCTGGGTCGACCACATCTGAGGGCCTCCCGGCAGGTCATGGAGCATTCTTGTCTCTGAAACAAACCCAACAACAACTGTGCGGTTGCATTAAAGTGAGGAGACGTCTTTACTTCTTTTCCTGTCATTTCTCATCTGTTTCACTCTCGGATCGGTAAATACGTGTTTTGTGAAACAATAAAGGTCCTTCTGATTCTTTTAGGTGATAAAATTGTTTCTAGAAGCATTTGCTTGGTGGTTTTGTGTTACCGGTAAAAAAGCAAGTTTCAGTTGTGACTAAGGCTCCAGAAGCGATGCGTACATTCGGCTGTTGGACTCTGACAATCACTCGTCCTCACATCGGTGTTTAGTCTGAGGCTGTTGAGACCATGGTGAGCCCAAGAATTGGAATTTCAGGGTGGCGCCCATCTTTCTGTGAATGCTGCGCCTTCCAAAGAATTATTTCTGAAAACTGGAAACTTAGTTTCACTTTTCATACACGTGTACACGTGACATGGAAAACCATGTGCGAGTTCTGAGTAAGAATAAACAAGAAAAGATTCCCAAAACCAGGACAGGGGATTCTGGGGAAATCAAACAGGGGGAAAAAAAGTTACAGCAGGAAATAAGGTTGAATTTTGGGAATACTGAATTTGTACTGGTCACAAAGGAAGGGAATTAAACTCAGTTTCCAGGGGGCACCACTGCAGCACATCCACCATTTTGTGACTGCTATTATCCTTTGTCCTCTGATAGTCTGGTCCTTTGTTCTCTGATAGTCTGGTCCTTTGTTCTCTGATTGTCTGGTCATTTTTATGCCTCTTGATCAACATCTGCAATATATTCTGCTGTAAAAAGGAATAATAATAATAAAATAATAATAAAAGTGAAATAAAAAAGTTAAATAAAAATAAAAGGTAGGGCATTTTAAAGTGCGTCTTTTTAACATGTGTATGTTAAAATCTTAATTTAATACCTGATATTCAACATGCTGAGTCTCTGAACTTTCTGTCATAAAGTAGGCATTAGAGCTGGATCTTCCCCTCATAAAAGTCACCCTAAGGCTTTCTCAGGCTTTCCTTGTAGGGAGAGGGAGAGAACCTGGCCCCTCCTCCTGGTTCCTGGTTGAGTCATGGAGAAAGAAGATATTTTTCTGTCCTGGCCCAATGAATGAGGCCTTTAGGCCTCTCCCTCTCTACTGCCCACCACCATCGAATCTTTTAGTGGGAGGCTCTACTGGTTTACTGAGACAGCAGACTTTTGGAACAATGTTAGTCTTTGTGCTGTTACATAACCACACGCATTAAGTTTTGGTATCCTGGGAACTGGGAAAATAAACTGACGTAGTGTCATATGGAAAATTAAAAACTGAGAAAAGGTAGGGATCGAGTGGGCCACCGCTGAGGCTTTACCCACTTGGACCAGCTGTGGAAAGGTTACGTTTAAAGGAAGTTGCCAGATACTGAGGTCAGTCATTCCAAATTGGGTTCCGGGGTGACCTGGTTGGATCTCCATGAGGGTTTAATTAAAGTGCTGTCTGCTATTTTCTCCACATAAATCAGCAGCTCAACATCTGGCTCCTCCAGGCCTCCAACTTGAACTTAAGTTTAATAAACAATACTTAGGTGGCCTAATGTGTGTGTGTGCGTGCATGCATGCATGTGATAAAGGTAGCACTCTGAATAAAGTTTAAATGAGTGTATAGATGACTGATGTGGGAGTCAGGAATATTAATATTAATTTATTTTTACCCACTGATGAACAGGTACAGAATTTATTGTTAGTCACACGCAGCTTTGGGCAGGACATATTTTGGAAAATAAATAGTGTATGAAAGTTTAAACAAGTCACTAACAATAATGTGAATAATGTGCAGGTGTAACGAACAGCAGCTAGTCTGTTAGGTAACATAATGAAATACTCAAACACACTCGTTAGGCTGATTTAGTGGATGATTACTGGATCATTACCACTACGTTCCAGATTTGTGTTCTCTCCCCAACTAGCACTTTGTACAATGACTCATTGACAGGGAGCAATTTCCCAATTTTCACAACATCACAGGTGATTTCTTATTGATATTCTGAGAACTCATCCCTTCCTGGACTTGATGACCTCATCAGCAGTATAACCAATCCCAGAAGAAGTCGTCACACACGTCTACACGTGAAGTTATTTTTCACAAAAAGGAAATGCAAACATGTTCCACCTTTGTCTTATTCCTCTTTTTTCCTTCGGTACTTCCCTTTTCTTTACTTGATCACTTCAGAGTCATGCGTCGTTATCCTGGACTTTGACCGTAATTACTGTGACGACCACACACAGGTTCCAGTTTGAGTTTAAGAACATTAGAATGATAGAAACCTCAGAAAATAATAAAGTCAAATGCTGATTTATCTGCCTTCAAATGAGAGGCTGTTGAATATGAATAATTTACCAGAAAATGAGTCCATAGTGCCACAGGAAGTCTGCACAAAAGACTGTCTTATCTGGACTATAAAACACGCGGGTAAACACAGTGGCTGTGTGGATATGTGTGTGCGTGCATGGGCATGTGTGTGTGGTCGCTGTGAGACATGTCTGGACATATTTCCTGTCAGTGCTGCACAAGTCTACCTACACACAATGAATGCATAAATGCATAAATAATAAGCACATCTCCAAAATGTCCAATCAGGTGCGACTGTTTCACACACATAAACGCACACACACACACACACACACACACACACACACACACACACACACACACACACACACACACACTCACCACACACACGTGTGAAAGACAGTATTTTATTTGCACAGCTGAATATACTTTCGGACAGAGTCAGGAAACACGCAGGTAAAGGCTTAAATATAATAATATATATAAAGCAATAACAACAGAAAATATTTGACAACAAATGCCCAAGGCTTCATGCAACAATTGAGGATGCAGGTTTGGTTTTTGCAGGGACGAGGTGAGAAAAGTGTCCACGTGGCTGATTGTGCAAGCATGTGGAGCTTTTCTGTGTGTGTCGGTGTGAGCTGGTAACACCGGACCCTTTGCTGCCAGCACATCGCCTGCAATCAGATGAAGAACAGAGAATCTGGAGACAGAAAAAGGTGCCTGTATCAAAATAACGTCTCTCTGAGTATCGTGTCTTATCCACATTCTTGAGAAGCAAATGAACTGTTACAAATGCTACAATTAGCAGATTGTGGAAACAGAATGATGCTACTCAAACCAAATTAATTTTTAATTAAAATTATTCAATATAAAGGCAAAGATGCAGGTAGCTGCAAACAGTGACTGATTCTAGAGTTTTCTTCACCTTTCTTGCAGACAGGCACTGACCTTGAAGTCATGCAGAGTGACGATGGGAAGACCTAAACAGATCTGTGTTGTGCTGATGGAGGCTGGACTGACTTCCACATCATCTGTGAGCAGCTGATGAGCAGAAAAACTTTCATGACTGAGGAGAAAGTGGTCTGAGTCTCCTGCTCTGCTCCCAATTCAAATATGTTAGTACGAATATGCATTAAAACTATCATTACCATGGTGACAGCTAACACTATGAATCAGTTAAGATCTTGATTTTATTTACTTCTATCCTTGATTTTATTTACTTCTATCCATTTTACAATAATATATTTGGTACAATAATATATTTGGTGATAAAAATCCAAGAAATAGGTATTCCTTGATATTTTTCTTATCTTTTTATGTACAAATCAGGATAAACCAGCTGTTAATATGCGTCCAAATATCACACTTTAAACTTAAATGGATTTGGCACAAACCTGCAAATGTGAGTCAGAGAAGTTTGAAGTTTCCACACTCGCTATGGTTCAGCCTCTGGACCTCTCCCACTTCCTCTTCTCCTGCAGCTTGTCTTCACACAACCTGAAACACAAGACAGAACATTTGTCTACCTGATGGTTCTGTGTTTCACAGATCTTGGTTTGTTTTCCCTGAACCGCCCAAAGCCACGAGCTCTGGACTCGTTTCGTGACGTGATTATAACTGATCGCTCAACAGAAGCGGCAGCATTTACAGACTTATCAACTGGTGATGATGCTGTTGTGTGGTGAAAAATAACACATCCCCATTTGCACTTCCACATTTTCATAAAGGTAAGAAAAATATTGTGCTTCATGTCTCTGAGAAACTAAA
Organism: Lagocephalus sceleratus; assembly: GCA_911728415.1. Taxonomy (NCBI): domain Eukaryota; kingdom Metazoa; phylum Chordata; class Actinopteri; order Tetraodontiformes; family Tetraodontidae; genus Lagocephalus; species Lagocephalus sceleratus. The sequence continues at coordinate 11,162,547 of CAJVRN010000040.1, forward strand.
TGTAAACTAATGTCTAAAATGTGATGAGATCAACGAAACAGCATCAAGAATGAAAATATGAGTAAAAAGGCTTGTGATAGAAGTAAATATTGTTAGGTCCATTATATTTCTTTCTTAGCAAAAGTGAGATGCGTTTTTGGACTTCCTATTTACAAGAAGTCAGAAACGCACAAGTGTCAATATGATAAATGCCACTATTTACTTTGCATTACTAGCATCAATAAATGAAAGATTTTGCTTTATTTTTGGTAAAATTCCACTTTAATTACCAGCAATTTTTCTGCTTTTTTTTTTGCTATATTCCTTTCTGCTGGCAGATGACGTCACCTGCAATATTCAGATGGCAACTTTTAGTACCTCCGTCAAGTGACTTGGGTGTTACAATCAGTTTAGCTCATAAAAACAATTGGGCAACAGAAATACATGTCCATGATGCTTTATGCATGTTTTCTTCCTCTCAGTGTTTGAGGAACCTGCAAAGAACTTTGATAAATAAATCCTTTTTCATGTGTTTGTGTCTTTGAGGCTGAAAATCTGCCCTCTCAGTTAATTTCAGTGGAAGGAAAATTTTTCTCCAAGGAGAAAATGTTGGAAAATGTTCTTTCACGAGCTGTGCTGATGCAGGTGTCACACTTTATAGATTAAACATTCACCACTTTTCTAATAAATCAAAACAGAATGTTGATCAATCTCACAATACCTTTAATGGACCAAATGTTATCATAGATATATTTGTGTGCTACTATATTATAACTATATCATATATATTAATATAAATACATTTTAATTAAAAAGAAGAATACCTTATACAGATTGTCCCTGGTGGCTTCTAAACTATTAAAAATGGTTTTCATATTTGTACACACCTCAGACATTAAAGTGCTGGAGTTTGATCGCGACCTCAGATTATGTGACTGTTGCACCATCATCAGGCATTTCGGTAGCAACAGCACGACTTGGGTGTGGAAATTTTGCTTTTTGAACATTAAACTGGCACAGCAACAAGTGTAAGCTGACTCAGTCTGTCCTGTCTGAGGGCTCCAAATGGACCTTCTGTTTCCTGCCTCTAGTATCAGGGCAGATATTTGGCCCAACTCCTCAGGAGCACCTCCAGCTTAGGATACAGGTGAGTTAAGCAAGGCAGCACTTTGCTAGCTTATATTAGGGGGAATCAAGGGGCTTGTGCTATCAGATATGAAATGACCAGCAAAGGTGCGCCATTCTATCCAGGGGCCAAGAGGGTTGACACCCAGCCACCGTCCCCACAGGCCCCTAAAGGGTGTGGGGGAAGAAGGTGGCCGTTGGATGTTACTCTCAGTAGCACCTGAGTTACTAGGAGAAGAAAATGGTGATTATGACCCCATTCTGGATCTAAGAAGGCTAAACAAGTTCCTCAAAGTCTTCCCATTCCACATGCTACGCCTGGCAGATGTTCTCCAGACCATACCGTGTGGGGATTGGTTTGTACCAATAGTCAGGCTGGGGAGCTATATGGCAGCAGACAACACTCAGGGGCAAATGGGATGCTCAGCAGAGACTCAAGCATGTAAGTGTGCTTGGACTGTGGGCAGTGTTCCCTGCCCTCAAGCGACTTCTGCCAGTGTTGAGTATGTACTTGACAACACATCTAGAGTTTACATCAACCACCAATGAGGCACTGAGTTGAAGCAGTGCCTTTGAAATCCCACCATCAGACAAGTGGAGACTCAAGCTGGAGGCCATGCGCAGCATGTGGCACAGGTTTGGCAGTGCAGTAGTGGATGTCTTTTCCCCCTTTGGTTCTCATGAGCAGAGAAGACAAGCACAATGAGACAAGGTGCCCTGGCTCATGCCCATGAGTCTGCTCTACACTTTTCCATTGTTTCCTCAACATTGACAACATTGGACAGCGTCCAAAGGGACGGGCACCACCTTCTCCTAGTAGCCCCATATTGGCCGTCAAGGAAGAGCTATTCAGCCTTCCTCAGGCTCCTCGAAGGGGAGCCACTGTGCCTAACAGAGAGAACAGACCTGCTGTCACAAGTGGGGGGTCGCATATGGCACTCAGGCCCCCTACAGCTGCATTTATGGCCCCGGAACACCACATCATCTGGAATTCATAGAACCACAGTTACATTTGTAGCTCTGATTCTGCCCCCTCAAAAGCTGGTGCAGGTCTGCTGGGTATAAACCAGAGAGGTCAGACACAGAACCGACCTGTTTGCACCTACAGGTGCACACTGAGGGACCATGAACAGATTCCTCACTCCTTTAACATTCAGATCAAGATTTATTATTATTTTATAAGACTTATTCTTCATTCACATACATGATCACTCCAGGTCTACAAATATTACCGATGGTGTGTTGAGCCCTCTGGGTTCCAGCAGAATGTGTTGTTTCCTCTCAGCAGGTCTGAAGTCATTTCTTCCTTGGAAGCCACACCGCAAGGTTCTGCCAGTGTGTCTGTCCTGCAAGGGGATGAGGAATCATCATTATCACAAACATCCTCTAAACCACACACAGAAATCCCAAGAACTTGCTCAGTTCCAGTAATCCTGAGGTTTTACGGTCATTGTTTGACATCAATAGGAGTGCCTCCACACTGAAGGTCGATGTGCTATATCTACTTCACATATACCAGTGAATGGCCATCATTGGGTCTCACTGCCTATTCAGGCTGTTTCTGAAGGGAGCCCAGTGACTCAGACCACCCTAAGTACTGAGGGCACCTTCTTGAGGTTTGCAGGTGGTCCTTGTGAACATCCCCAAATGAGGCATTACGTCAGACTGAGTTGAAGCGGCTGTTCCTGAAAACGGCATTTGTACTTTGAACTGTTTCACCAAGGCAGGGTGGGTAACGCCGTTCCTTGTCTGTGAGTCAGACGTGATTATGCTGACGTGCAAATGGAGGTCACCCTTCGGCCAAACCCCACGTTCATAGAAACAGCCAGATTCAATTCAGCCAGAACCATCTGAGCACCTGCTGTGCCCACTATGAGCATTTTGGGAATATGCTGAGGTAACCTCTGAATTTCTTTTGGTCGGATCTTTTTTCCTCACTGTGATACCAGAGTGGCTCTGCGCCTTGTGTTAACCACTGAAAGATGCTGGATGACTGCAGCTCCTTTCATAATTAAATGAAAGTTGCAGCCAAATGTGTCATAAAAGATTTGTGCTTCATACACGGTATGAATGGAGTCAGCTCATGCGACTCTTTCTATTATTATATTATTTCCTGCCTCTGCACCATTGATCACAATAATGAACAATAATCACAGTAATTATTTCTTGAGCTGTTGCTTAATCCATTCAGAAAAATTTCATTGAGTAGAAGGTTCTAATATGTTTCTAGTTATGTGTTACAGCTTTCCTGATGTTTTTACAGAGTGCTTCACAGTTATTTAGGTGGCTACTTGTTCTTCTACTGTCCATTCACATTTTCACTCCAGACAAGGAGGGAATATTTTAAGGTGACTGGGGCAAAATAATAAAATGGTTTGTGTAACGTACATCTGACGGTCTACCAGCAGCCATCGTGCGTGCGCTACTGCAGGAGGAGGTGCTGACATGCTAATACAGTCTCTTTGGTCTGTGTGAATGAACTCCCGATGTTCTGCTGCATTGCTTCAAAGACCAACAGTATATTTGCATTAGCCAAAACTAGACACCCACAGGAAGTGACTCATGCGTCACTCAGTATCAAACTGTTGTATAACCTCATAAAAAGAGAAATTCAGAGCACAATATATAGAATTTGACAGAGACTCTACCTAAAGAATAATCCGTTCATCTCAAACAGCTCTGCGTTCGCTGCAAGAGTCTACAACTGAGCTTAAACACCAAAAAGTGTTGTTCCAGCCGAGACAAATGCTCAAGACAACGTGTGCTTTTCATCAGTGAACTGAGCGAGCAGAGAGGCTACCAGTAAAAATAGCACGCTGGCTGGTAAACAATGCAGCTTCAAAAAGGAAGTGAGACGTTCAATATCAGCGAGCTGCTGAAGCGGCTGCAGCCAGGGAAAACCCTGCCCGTATTCTTTTATTTTTCAGTACCTGCCCAATGGGTCCTGGACCCCTGATTACCACACAGGTCACAGACATCAGCACCGGGTGACTGTTACAGAAGCGTCAGGCCACCGCGGCTCATGTGGCCCCTGGCTGCGCTCTGTTCCAGCCAACCAGAAGGCAGCTCTGGGAACCCTCTGTTCCCACAGGCTCAACTGTGTGAAATGATGAACTCTGCTGACTTTGTATGAGCTAATACTTGTTGCTGCGAAGCACAAGTTTGCAGGAATAAAACAAATGTTGCTTCTAAACTGCAGAAGCAGCTCCCACGAGGCTCCACTTAGGAATCTGCTCCTGGTTTGGGAACGCTCGGACAGGTGGAGGGGCGGTACTCAGCAGTTGGTCATGCATACAAAACAACACAAAGAGTGACTGTACATGCTGACACATCTAGCAGGTCCCTTCCCAGCATGTTACAGCCTTCACCAGTTCAGAGCAGGTAATATGGCAAGAATGCTGGAAACGCAGTGACAAATATGGAGAATACACTTTTATCTTGTGCATTTCCAGCATGTTCAGAGTTTCATGAGAACATTGCAGCTATGGAGAATATTATAGATATCCCTGTTTCCATTAAGCAACTCAATTCTGTTGAATTATGGATGATTTTCTTTTAACTATGTTGACGTTTTTTTGAAGACACACTCATTGGAGTATGGAATGTAGTGTAAATTTGTGAAGAAAAGGGAAATGTAATAATTAACACGTCATTTATTTTCTGCATTTCATTGAAATTGCGGTGTATCGCCTGAAAGTGATAAATGTGACTTTCACCAACGTGTGGTGGCAGAGCTGCTGAAACAGCACCTGACTGAACACACAGCAGCTGCACAGCGACATACCCGTCTTAAATGAAACATGAATCTTGTCATGTGCCTCAAAGAACAATAAACAGTCTCTGATTTGAATGTGTAAATGTCAGCCGAGGCAGACAGATGACAAGCGACAAGAAGAGGGAAGAAGATCTTTCACGCATCCGCACAAATGCAAATAAATTCATGTGCGCACAAATGACACACAAAAAACTAAGATACAAACAGATTTAGGATTTACTGTTATCAACCCCATGAAGATTTGACAAAGAATAACATTTGCAGCCAAAATCTTTAACTTCAGTAAACAGGAGGATCCAACACCAGGCAATGTCATACATGTAATGTTCACCATATTTAATTCCAAACATTCCATAATCCAGTGTCTGCTAATTTAACCATTATTCATTATTGCATATAAAATATATTTCTGATCTTCAACTGTTAGTCGAGGTAAAATGAGGTGTCACTCACAAATATGGTTAAATATAAAAATTGCAATGTTTCTAAATTACCAGCTGTTTTTAGTGATTACTGGGGCAAAAGAGTTGAATCTGCCTGCAGCAAATGAGTGCAGTCAACAAACACTGACTTCAACACACACACACACACACACACACATACACACACACACACACACACACACACACCAGCAAAGAATAATTACCCACATAAATATACATAAGTGTGAAAATATGTTGACTTTTATGTGAGACTGTTCATGATGGAAATCCTTTTTGCATCGCTGTATATCATTCCCTGTAAACACACACACACACACACTCAAAAACACCAGTATCGCTACATTTCGTTGCTCATGACACACTAACATTGGTAAAGCAATATGCTTTGGGGATATGTTCCAAAGAAAAATTAAATACATAAATAAGTAAATACTGTTGCATAGCATTTACAAAGTGCACGCAAATTTCATCTGCAATTCACACGCACACACTTCACAAGAGAAACTGTTAGAAGGATAATATTTAATAACACATCTATTATGTATCTGTCGGATACTTGTCTCTCTATGGAGAGACAGACATCAGGCACACACACACACACACACACACGCACGATGAGACACACAGATGGATGTGTATCAGACAGGTCAACACATCAACCCTGCTGCGCACACACACACACACACACACACACACACACTTGTACACAGACTGTGGTGGCACCCACGGACTGTGGACTGAACTCACGTCTGAGTCAGATATCAGCTTCACACGATGTCTCCAAACTAACATGTGAGGAGAAAAAACAAAAGTAGAGTCGTGGAAGCCTGTTGCGTTCAATCTGAGTCACGTTGATATTGTACCAGTGACTCTGACACTAAAACTGGGTGTCACTTAGTCACTTCAATATTGTCAACTCTGCAGGTGCACGGCCCGTTTTATCTTTTTTAGCTCGCTTGCTTCTCAATATAAATGCGAAAATTTCGATCATTTCTGTCATTTCACTCTTTGTTTTTTTTCTTTTCAGCCGTTGGGTTTTGAAATGTGTTTGTTGCTGTTGAAAAGGTTAAAAGATTTTTTTTTTTTCCAGTCGAAAGTGAGTGGGCTGACAGATACTTAACAATTCAAGTCAAATTTCCCCACATGTTTCATACAATTTTCACTCCAGCATTATAGTTTCACTTTGACTTGGATGCATTTATTTATAGGAAGAAAACAAATAAAAAGCGACTAAATGAATTCAACAATAAAAACAACAAAAAACGTCTCGATTTAACCACAAAATGAAAAATACCATTTTAAAGAATTAACATATTCCAGCATGTGGCTTCAAAATTGCTTTTTTTTTTTAAATAAATAAAACTGTGGCAATACTCAAATGTTGGATTTTAAATTGAGGGTTTAATTCGAATTAAATGAGCTCAAAACTAATTGAAATAAATCGATATGAAAAGGTTTATTTTAATTTAAGTGTGGTTAAAGTGCGGCATATCTAGGGCAGAAAATAATTGCACATGGCAAATGTTTTGAAGTTTGCAATCCGAAGCATGGTATAGATGGTATTTTTTTTTTTTTTAGTAAGAAAAGAAAGACGGCAGATTTGAGGACATTTTCGAGCTCTCCACCCACACTAAACAGGATCATCGATCAAAGACATTCTCGGTCTGATTCACAGTTTCACAACTGCTGCAAGCTTTATTTATTAAGAAAACTAAAAGCTGGAGCAAACAAACGCTCTCTGCGTGGGGAAGTCGATTATTAAAGGTCTTGTTTTTTTGTTTTTTTTTAATTCTTTGAATCGGCATCCAGATGTGACGCGCTCGTTCGTGCCGTTCAGGGGCCCGCGGCTGCACAGCCGAGCAGCTTCGGGCCACGATTGTTCAGCTTTCATCGGAAGCTGGAAAGAAGAAGTCAGATCGCGACGGTGACGGACAATTTTTGCCCGGACGGCCGCGGCCGGCCGCGGCTCCGTGCGCCGCGCGGCCGCGCCCGGAGACGCGCCGACGCGCCGGCTCGTTTCTACCCGAGACCCCGGAGGAAAGAGGACGTCGGCCGGCGTGGCGGCGCCGCCTGAGGGCTGCAGGGACCCGCAGAGGCTTCACTTTTCCTCCGTGACTTCGAAAATGAGTCAGAAAGTTGAAGTGACGCGGGAGGCTGAAGCCTGATGCGACCCGGAGGAAGCTGAGAGGATCAGAGGAGCCGAAACGCGTCTCCTCTTCCTCCACCGCACATTAGAAAAAAGCGGTAAATAAAGCCCTTTATTTCTGCCTGTCAGCAGATAAAAATAGATTTATCTGAAAATGTGAGATCTTTACTTTTGTATTCGTTTTTTTTATTGATTCATTTCATAAAATGTCTTGAATTTCAACACGAAGCTTCGGTCTGAATCAACTTTAAAGTCTCAGAGATCAAACAAGCTTCTCTTTTTACTTCAGTTTCAGGCTGAAGAGTCTGCCGACATCCTGAAAGAGAAGAGAGAAAGAATAAAGAGAGAAGAGGGAGGAAGAGAGACCCGAGAGTGTTGTGGGAGGCTGTCTGGAGCAGAGCTGTGGTCTCCATTTTGAAATGACAGCAGCAGCATCTGCTCTCAGTGTGGCACCGAGCACGAGGCCCTGCACACACACCTCCACACAGCACGGCAGGAGGGCGAAACGCTGCTCAACAACTGCTTCAGGGTGTTACCCAGACACACGCGCACACACACACGTGCACACACACACACGCCCTGTAGCAAACGCCCTCTCTGTACAACACGCAGCTCCCAGGTGAAGGCGCAGAGCAGAGAAGACGCGGTGGAGACGAAGGAGTCAAAACCCTCAGCCTGAGAGGCTAAAGGTTAACACAACACCACCCCGCTCACTGTACCGTTGTTTCCTAGCAACAGGGAGCAAAGAAAGGCACCCCCCTCACTCTCTCTCTCTCTCTCACACACACACACACACGCGCTAAACTGCAGCTCTCGATTTCAGACGTCTTTTGTTTTCTTAAAGGGTGTTGATCTGCCTGATCGCTAACAGAAATGGCCAAAGCGATGTCTCCAGCGGTTGTGTAAATAATGAAATTGTGCAGCGTCACTGTGAGAAGCAGCCCGGGAGCCTCGAGGGCCGCAGCAGCAGCTGCATCGCCCCCCCCGCCGAGCACATCTGCTCTGAAACGTGTGCAGTCGGGGGGGCCCGACGATTGCACCTTCTCACCAGGTCACGCAGCGTTTCTTGTTTGAGGTGAGAGAGCTGAGAGATAAGAGATATTTGTAATTGTTTGCTGCAAACAAACAGAAAAACACGCCGCGCTCGTCGTCCAAGCCTCCACAAGCGTCCCGCAACGAGCGTGTCCCACGTGCGCCGTAAGGCTGGCGGGGCTCCGCGCGCTTTGATTAAAATCCCATCAAACAAAATCAGCTCGCAGAAACCAGAAGCACCTGCTGCCTCTAGGTGCACTGAAGCTTTTAGAAAGGCTGGGCTCCGACTCCCACTCTCTTCCTATATGCAAAACACGAAGGATCCAGAAATAAGCGAGTTTGTCACATGAGCTGCAAAAAAAAAAAAAAAGTCCTCAGATGCTTTTATGATGCTTTTATGTGAGGTCTGAGTGTCTGCAGTGTTGTTACAGTCACCAAATGTGGGCCCACGAACACCTCCCCAGTTCCAGCTCACTGGGCCTTTCCCACCCTCAGACTGGACTGTGCTATTCTCCAGTTTCATGAAACAGGTGCATTTCCATTTCGCCCCGGTGACGTTGCGTTCAACCAGAAACGCGATCAGGAACTGGATCAGCAGGATTCCCTTCTGCCATCACAACCCCCCCCAACAATCAGCTGTCAATAACGTCTTTCATAGATCAGCGTTCAAGGCCGCGTTCAAGCAGAAACCTTCGCGTAACCGAACGTTCCGCGGGGCTTGCTTGGTGGTACCAGCAGGTGGCGCTCCGACTGCAAGAGGGTGGGGCCGCGTGCACGTGTTCATGTTCAGAACAGTGAAATCCAGCGTGTGACCGCTGACCCGAGATCAGCCGTGCACCTCAGAACGACTTCCTGCTTGAATTCGAGCCACGTAGGACTTTGGGGTCGCCGGCATCTCAAGATAGAACGGCCCAAATCTGAGGCCGATCTGATCGAACCTCGAGGTAGGGTTCGTTAAAAGGCGGGACAAAATATCTTACTTCCTGTTGGTTTTAGGATATGACAGCCACTTCCTGTTTTAGGGCAGAGATCAGAATTTGCTCACCGCCGCGGCCACGCCCCCCCACTCGAGAAAACGTAAACGCTACGCCGCGTAACGGTCGCCCATGCCTCGAGACGGCGCGAGGCAAACGTGGAGACGAGCCCGTCAAACCTGTGGGACAAGCTGGAGGCCTGGAGAGGACAAAAATCAGCTCCAAAAATCACATTTCCAATTAAAAATGGCAGACTTCCTGTTTGACTTAGAAGATGGCTCCAAGAGACTTTTTTTGTACATGGAAGTTAGATAATGTCACCAAACTTCACGCGTGTAGTTCAAACCACATCCGGGGGCCTCTCTGCCAGCCGGTGCTCAGGCCCTAATTAAAGCCCTAAAATAAAAATGTTAAAAAAAAAAGTGTGCATTAAAAATGCACATGATCAAAGTCAGTGCGTGGTGTAGTGCCCCCTAGCGGTTGACATTCGCTTTACACCCAACATCGATTTAGAATTTCACAACAGATTCCAGGAAACATGGCAGCTCAATGCAACGACTCATTTTGGACTTTATGTAAAACTATCAATCATTACAATAAATCAAACGAAGACTGAGGAGTAAAATAAATTCTGTATTAGATTTAAGTGTGTTTTCTATGAGACAGATTTTATCTGATCAGGTGGGAGGTAAACTCAGAAAGGACTTGGTGTTTATCAGGTTATTTATCACAGAACTGTGTGTGTGTGTGTGTGTGTGTGTGTGTGTCTGTGTTGCAGACATTTACCCATGCTGACATGAGACACTGCAAGCCTCCCACAGTCTGGGACAAGACAACCACAAGTGGGAGAGGTATGATATGTATGTACACACACGCACACAAACACACACAGACAGGATGTACATGTTACACTTAATGTTCAAATAACACCCTAGCTGTTTACCTTTGTTTCTAGAGCAGCTATTAATGTTGAGATGCAGCTGGAATACGTATGTTATTGTATTTTCTATGTGCTAAAGAGAAGAACACGGCGATAAAGCTGATTTAATCATCTATTCTTGAGATGAGGCTTGTAATCTTTGAACAGACATAAGCATTTACACCAGTAATACCAGCAATAACACCAGCTGACGGCCGTTGGCTGACCGTATCACTGTAAACACAAGCACAACACAAGACAGGATGCCTTAAAAAAAAAAAAAAAAAGACACAAATGTGGTGTGGTCGTTCCACACGGTGACCACTTTGTTTCTTCAAGACCGTGAAGACAAAAGCACGCCTTCCATCTACGGGCGCCGGCGTGGATCAGAGCCCTTCCATTCCCCAAGACCCCACCCCTTCCTCGCATGGAACGGTTCGCGCTCACGCCTGCATGGCAGAAGAGCGTCGCTCTAGACGCGGCGTCGTGGGCGACATCAGATAACGCAGATGTCGCGGGTCGACGTGACGCCCCACCAGAGCGGACGCAGCTCGAGGTCATCAGCCCGAGGAGGCCGCTTCGGTGAAAGGGGACCCTGTTCTTGAAATAAAACGACATTTGCTTGACTTGTAAATTCCTCCGTGAAATGCGACAGGTCGCCCTCGCCGCCATCGCGGCGTCTCCCACCACAGACTTCACCGAAGGCGAATTCACCGAGAGGTCACCGGAGGTCAAATCGGCCCAGTCTCGCGCAGCGTCGATGGAGACGCCGGCCGTCGGGCTTTCGGGGGTTAAAACGTGTTTACATCCGACCGCCAGCGTCAGCGACTCGCTTAAGCCAGGAGGACGCCCGTCGCTCCCAGATGTTCTTCTCAGCATAAAGTAGTTCCCCCTCGGCACGAGGTCGCGCAACGCCGCCGCGAGCTGACACAAGCGGCGCCGACGCGACCCCCTCCGGTTGCCGCGGCGACTCGCACCGTTGCAATCTGCAAAGCTTGCGATCCGCAGCACGATGGGATGGCAACCGGGACAAGATTCACCATAAACAGCACCTGCCCGTCCTGAGGTTTAACATGAGAAAACAAGAAACGTGGCCTTGCTGCTGGATGCTCTCGGTGAACGCGGCGTCAACGGGCTCGAAAAGGACGACTGCGTCTGAACCTGAGCGCAAACGCGCGGGGGGGGAAAGTCCGGCTGGTGTCGAAGTTCTGCTTTAAAAATCATAGAGTGTTAGCTAAGAAGCAGGTCACCTGCGGCACAATCGGAAATGAGCAGAACACTTCCCCACAGAGGAACAGAGGGGGGGGGACATTTAAAGTAAACAGCTGAGGACGGGGAAGAACGTGTGTTCCGGGAATGCGACGCACACCGTGGCTGACGGCGTATTTGCCCGGCGAAGCGACAATTTTTGTTCAACTTCTGAAACCCAAAACTGAGAAAAGGCTTGCGGCTTCTTTACTATTCAAAGTCCCTGACAGGAGGCACCTCCATCGCCGCGCTTGACATTTAACTTTGTGTTTGTACCATCTGCGCCACGTGAAGCCCACACACTCCTGACACCTGACGCTCTCTTCCACTCCGACAACAACACTTCTTGTTGGGGGGTTAATTTTAGCGCCCACCGACGTTATTCGCCCGGCTCAGACCGTATTCCTTCATTTTGCAGAAACTGCGCCCGAGTCTATTTTCATCGTTTTCAGGCGCATTTTAGGACCGTGGCTCCTCTCGTCGCGTCGACGCTCAAAGGCCGCGCGGCTGTAGCTGCGACGACACACACACACTCTTATCGACGCTGACACACCAGCCTCGAATGTAACCGCTGTGTGTCCAACTGGAGTTATATTTTATATAACATATTTTATGTTACATCCAACTTGTACACCATATATACCACATATATGGGGTTATAAACCCCATATATAACTTATACACCATTTATATAACTTGTACATCATATATACCACATATATGGGGTTATAAACCCCATATATAACTCATACACCATTTATATAACTCATACACCATATATACACTTATACAGTTATATATATAACTTATATAATTTATACACCATATATACCACATATATGGGGTTATAAACCCCATATATAACTTATACACCATATATATAACTTGTACATCATATATACCACATATATGGGGTTACAAACCCCATATATAACTTATACACCATATATATAACTTGTACATCATATATACCACATATATGGGGTTATAAACCCCATATATAACTCATACACCATACATACACTTATAGTTATATATATAACTTATATAATTTATACACCTTATATACCACATATATGGGGTTATAAACCCCATATATATAACTTATACACCATATATACACATAAATAGGTTTTATATACAACTTATACACCATATATACCACACATAAGGGGTTCTAAACCCCATATATATATAACTTACACCATATATACACTTATACAGTTATATATATAACTTCTATAACTTATACACCATATATACCACATATATGGGGCTATAAAGCAGCCCAGAACACACACACCCACACACTCACAGGATGTAGAGCAGATCACTGATCCTCCTCTCAGCTCTTTCCTCTCATCCCACCCCAGGGTCGTTTTACTCTCCGTGAACCTGCACCAGCCCCCCCACCGTTGCTCGTAAAAACACCTCTGACGCCAGAGGAAACCGAACCGGGGTTGATTTTAGGGGTTTAGCATCGATAGGAAGGGGAATTAAGAAAATAAGCCGAGTGGGAGACACGTGGTGTTAGGACAAGTTCAGGATAACGATCTCTCATTTTCATATGCAGCAGGATCCACGCCTCATTTCCTCAAACATTTCACTCCGCACCGACCCCCCCCCCAAAAGATACCATCTGTACCTTCATTTAAATGCTGAGTTTTTAAATTAGACCAAAGGCTGCAGAGACAAAACACACCGTCAGAGTGACGCCGTCGGCTGTGGCCGCCGCGCAGGTGAGGGCGTGAGGGATTCACCTGCCCTGAACGCACCACGGCGCACGGTTATTCCAGAACCAGAACACGACGGCGGGACCCAAACACTCGTGCACATTTATCAGAAATGTAAACAGTCTGACAGCAAATGTCAGCTAAAAAAAAAAAAAACCTGCTGGTGAGTTTGCTTTTTTTAAGGCAAAACATCCGGCGACAACAATGCAGAAAAAGTGCGCGATGAAAAGTGCAAAGCGACGTTTTTAAAGTTTATTCTGATTCTGACGCGCAAAGTTCAGTCCGTCTGATTTCAGTCGTTTCTTATTGTCAGAATTAATAGTCCCAAACGTGCTTGTTTAAATTTAAACGGGTTTTTTTTTTTTACCCGAGCAGATTAAATCATCTAAACGAACACGCTCGCCCCGTGTTCCACAGGGTTCTGGGCCGAGGGTTCGAGTGTTCTGGTAACCAGCGCGCGTCTCGGCGTGCGCAAACGCAGCCGTGTCGCCAGTGGAGCCGCCACAGCTCCACTGGTTTGGCTTTGATGCCCACGGAGCCGTATCATGTGGCTTTGAGCCGAGAACTCGTCCTGCTCCGCGCACCGTCTGCAGACGCCCAACACCCGGCAGAGGAGGCCCGGGCCTCCGCCGAGAGGATCCCCAAACGCTGAAAACGAAGTTGGCTTAAAATTCGCCCTCGACATTTGCACATCAGACCAGAGGGATGCGAAATGACGCGCATGTGCGGGTACATCTGTAAATTCAGCTCACAGGAGATGCGAGGACTCTGGTGTTTTTATCTCTTCGTCTCCGTTTTGTCTCAATAAAACTCCACAAACGCTAATATGACGTTTTTATTTATCTTATTTTATGTAAATGTGACGATAAAATGTTCCTTTCCCCCCTGTTTCTCCTAATTCGGCGTCAACGTTTAATATTAAAGCTGGCGGTCGTTCATTCAGCTGTACCACGAGAAATGTCATCAAATATGCGTTCTGTGCTGACTTAAAGCGAGACACGGACGGGCTGAATATGATCTTCCTCACGACCGCAGTTGACTCAGAAACACACAGACGCACTCACAGGAGAATAAAGATGTGAAACTTTAGATATCAAAGTTCAAAGTTAAATAAGCTCATATTCTGGAGCACGTTTCCATGATCGGGCCGCAGGTTCTGGGATTTAATCACCAGGGTTTTCGAGAGGAATTCAATTTGAAATAAAACACTTCTGCTTTCGATGGGATTTTTAATTCGCATCGAGTCGACATGCATCTTTTGGTGTGTGAAACGGATTAAAATGAACTACAGGATAATCGGGGGGTCAGATCTGCCCCTCACCTGAGTCATGAATCTTTGCTGAACGTGTGAGAACTTGTGAGGAGGAAACAAATTTCAAATGTCAAGCGTCTGCTTTTTTCCTCACACAGGAAACTTATCGTCCTGTGACATTTAGATTGTGACTTTCTTGTTGTTTTGTTGCTTCTGGAGACTAAATATGTCAAGAGACCTGCTCGGTATCACCAACCGAGAGGAAACCGTGGCTTTTTTTTTTCCTTTTTTAATATTTGTATCACTGTCATTGGCATGAGAACTAAAGTCGTTCTGGGGGTTAACTATTCACATTTAATAATTATATTTATTATTAGTATAAGTATTAGTATATATATAATTATTGTTATAATTATTTTTATTTAGTTCAGCTGCTACCCCTTTTAAATGATTCTGTACTGTCGACGCAGAAATGGAGATAAAAGGAACTTGGGACGTGAACACACGAATTGGATTTTAATTATGCTTTTCCTGTTTCCTCGTTGTTCTAATTAAGTTTCTGTATCGAATATTGATAGCTTAGGAGGCTGTGCGTAAAACGCCTCCAGACAAACACCCAAGAAAAGCACCCAAGATCGCTTCTTCTTCTGACCACGGACGCTTTCCTGCAGGCGCAACTTGAATTTAACTCCCAGCTGCAAGAAATCGAAGAGAAATTTGGGGGGTCTTGTGAGGAAACTATCAGCAAACCAGGCTTATTTTCTAGTTTTATAAAATGTACGCTATTAAACAACCAAAAAAAATCTCTCTTTAAATCCAAAATATCTGTTGTTGTCATTATGATTATTATTCGTTGCATTTTAGGTAAATTATGTGCTCTAGCGTAGAATTGTAGGTTTGATAAATTGAAAAAAAGCTTTAAATACATTTCAGTGGGGAAATGTTAGCGTTCACTGAGACTTAATCTGATCCAAATCTGATCTTTGACACGCTATGCTTTGTTTTTACTTATTCTATTTTACTACCAAGACTGTCAAACGAAATTGGCTCACCCAAAGATTGCAAACGCGTAAGCATAAGACACAAAATATTTACTTTCATGTGGAAAAAAATTGAAGTAAAGTATTTTCCAGTAGAGATCAACAAGGCATTGGCCTCCCTTTGAAATGTGAAAAGCAACATTTGTGGGGTGTTTTTTGTAGAATAACTTTAGTAATAGAGAGACTGGGTTTCAGATTAATGCCAGGTAAAAACACACAGCTGATTGTTGGGACGATTCCAGAGATTAAATATGTATCAAGCTTTCGAACTTGATCTTTATTTTAAGTCAGAGGACGGAGACGCGCGTCTGCCCCGCGTTCCATTCTGTCTGCGGGGAGGTGCTGCCGCCTTGTGGCGCATCTGAGAACTGCAGGGCGGGTTGCGCACAGTTATTGGAAGCAGACGCTGATGGTTGCGTATCAGCTGCGCTGCTCCACGCACGCACGCACGCACACCAGGCAGTCCAGACAGGATGATTTCATGGTGATAAGGTGGAAAAAAGCGCCAGACCAGAAGCAGGGAGCCAATTGTCTCCCTGGCTTATTCCGATGAAGTCACAGCCATTTATTAACAAAACAAAAGAATTGAATGAAATAAATAAGCAGTTATGAGGAGGTATGTGGTGCCAAACTAAACCATGACAAAAGAGCTGGTCTGGTTTGCTAAGAGAGATAAATGACCAGTTAAAGAAACAATGAAAGAGAGGGTGGGGAACACAACGTGTTCTGCATCAGAATTACGATACTGTCATTTTATAACTTGTGCGGAGGTCAATAAGTAAACCGGTGTGACATGTTCAACAAACCAATGTAAAGCAGAGCATGAGCAGGAGACACGCGTCCATCTGACAACCGCCAGGAGCAAGCAGAGAGCGAGAGGTCCAGAGAGGCGTGGGACGCGACGTCACAAATAAGCTTGAGCAGAAATATCAGCTGTAAATCTGCACACTTGTATTCTTTCAGGACAAACCGTCTACAGAGCAGCAAGGTGTGTTACTGGTGTGTTACTCGCATTGTTGTGACAAAACTGGGGAAAACGAGATTTGTGGTGGTGGTGACTCAACACCAAACTGTACATCTGTGTGAAGAAGAAAGAAGAACCGAACAGGTGTATCACACACACACACACACACACACACACACACACACACACACACACACACACACACACACACACACACACACACACACACACACACACACACACACACACCTCTGGCTGTGTTTGAACAGCTCCTACATGGCTTCAGATTTGTCATTTTTAAGGACAGCGAATAAAGCGTTTGACAAAGTTTCTCCTGTTACTTGTCACAGTTTTACTTTAAATCCTTTGAATCAGTCTTCTTCTCCAGAAGGTAAAAATAGAAAAAGGTGAGATGTAAGATTAAACCACTCGGGGGTCAAATATCATCTCTCTCTGCAAGAAAGTCATCTTTGGACGTTCTTACTCATTCACCGCTATCTCAGACCAGCCAATGACACGTACAGTGATAACAGGACGCACACACCCACACACGCCCACACACACTAGTGACCTACTACTGTTTTTACTGAGACAGGATATTCAGCTCTGACATTTATCCATTTCATCCTGCCCTCTGACTCACGACACCATGCAGACGAGCGGGGCCCCGGATTTAATCAGATGTCACAGATTCAGTCTAATTCACTCCTGTGCCTCCAAACCCATCTCTAGTTTATAGATAACATTGTTTGGCTCCTGTCAGGTACATTTCTAAAGTAATGACGCCCACCTTAAATCTGATCATGTGACTGAAAGCTGAATCTGTCTGAGTCAGTTTAGCAGCTGAGCAGATTCCTGGTAACGTCCACGTACGGTCAGAACGGGGAGAAATGAAAACTAGTGTGTTTGCAGAGGAAGGAGAGGAGGAGAGGAGGAGGAGAAGAGAGGAGGAGAGGAGAGAGGAGGAGAAGAAAGGAGAGGAGAGGAGGAGAGAGGAGAGGAGGAGGAGAAGAGAGGAGGAGAAGAAAGGAGAGGAGAGGAGGAGAGAGGAGAGGAGAAGGAGATGAGAGGAGAAGGAAAGGAGAGGAAGAGAGGAGAAGAGAGGAGAGGAGGAGAGGAAAGGAGAAGAGAGGAGAGGAGGAGAGGAAAGGAGAGGAGAGGAGTAGAGGAAAGGAGAGAGGAGAGGAGGATGAAAGGAGAGGAAGAGAGGAGAAGAGAAGAGAGGAGGAGAGGAAAGGAGAGAGGAGAGGAGAGGAGGAGGAAAGGAGAGGAGAGGAGGAGAAGAGAGGAGAGGAGGAGAGGAAAGGAGAGGAGAGGAGTAGAGGAAAGGAGAGAGGAGAGGAGAGGAGAGGAGAGGAGGAGGAAAGGAGAGGAAGAGAGGAGAAGAGAGGAGAGGAGGAGAGGAAAGGAGAGGAGAGGAAAGGAGAGGAGAGGAGGAGAGGAAAGAGGAGAGGAGAGGAGAAGAGGAGAGAGGACAGGAGGACAGGAGAGGAGAGAGGAGAGGAAAGGATGGATGAGGAGGACAGGAGATGAGGAGAGGAGAGAGGAGAGGCAAAGAGAAGGGGAAGAGAGGAGAGGAGAGGAGAGGAGAGGAGAGGAGAGGAGAGGAGAGGTCCTGTCTAGTGAAGAAGATTTCAAAGGGTCAGGATTCTACTCTCAAGAAACGCCTTCCTGGAATACCTGGAAAGTTTTGACCACCTTAAATCACTGGACAAGCACCAGTGAACTCTTCAGATTATTATTATTGTTCTTGTTGGTCTTGTTCTTATCAGATTACTAATAGTAGCAGCAGTAGCAGTACTAATAATAGTAGAAATAATAATAATAGTAGTAGTAGTAGTAGTAATATAGTAATAGTAGTAGTAATAGTAGTAGTAGTAATATAGTAATAGTAGTAGTACTAGTAGTAGCAGCAGTAGCAGCAGCAGGATTTCCAGTAGAGGGAAAAGGACTGCTGGGAGCATCGGTATTTGTGGATGTGACCGGTAATCAGAGTGAATCTAAAAGGAGCAGCTGTACGAGTGTCATTCTTAAACGTGGGGGGGCGTGTTGGTGATTCTCTACCCGGCAACAATGAGCTGAGTCATCTCTGTCACAGCCCTCCCACACCTCCCCGTGCTGCACTGCTCTCGCTCTCTGTCAGGGGTGGAAATGCGTCCCCACGGACACGATACCAAAACTAACTGCATCACTTGGCCCACAGACGAGAGAAGAAGGTAGATTTACTGTAAAGGGGGGGGGCTCGGTGGAACAGTGCTGGCATGGGTGGGTGTGAGGGTGTACAGCGCCTGTGTGACACTTTGAGTCTTCCTTTAAACGTACATGAAAACTGATACCACAAACAAATCAGTATAAACAGTATTAAAATGAACGACTGGAGGAATTATTACAGATTCGAGTGGTACAGAAACATTAAACAAATATTGGTTTCGCAATAACACACACGTGTGTTAAGGCTCTGGGGTTTTAATGGATAAATTGTAGAAGATAAAAATGAAGAGGGGGTGCTGAAAACTCACTCTGTCTTTATGAGAAAGCCTCATTACACACACACACACACACACACACACACACACACACACACACACACACACACACACACACACACACACACACACACACACACACACACACACACACACACCCCTCGTGGGGACTGTTAACTGAAGTGAATGTCCAGTGAGTCCAGCCTCTGGGACCAGCCTCCACCCGGTTGTTCTGGAGGGGCCTGAGTGAACCTCACGGGCTCCGCCGTCAGACCCTCGACCCCCACCTCTGCCCTACGCGAAGAACACGAGTGTGTTCAGGGTGACGAAGAGCCCAAAGAAGAACAAACCTGAGGACGAGCCTTGGGTGGTCTGGTGGAGGAGCTTTCCTCTTTCTATTCACCACAAGCAACCCAGAGTGAGATAAGCCGCTTAAGATAAACTAAACCTGAACTATTTCCGTTATTAAAAGTAAATTTGCCGCGCACAATCACGCTCGAATGCAACATAAAAATTCCCAAATTGCCCCCTGGTGGTGGACACTGGCACAGGCCGCAACACCCCCCACAGTCTGACAGGACAGGAATGAGGGGTTTTGTCTTTTTTTAAAAAAAAAAAACCTATGGATGTAATTCCAAATGACGTCGTTGGCACCTGGGACACGAACGTCTCAGTTCAGGTGACTTCAGGAGGAAGTGGAGATGTGTCACGTCAAGCTCGTCTACGATCGCTGCTGAAAAGACCACCGACGTGGCAGCTCACGCAGACCGGGGACCCCACAGCCATCTGGACGAGCCAAATATAACGAACGTCCGCCGGAGGCGGCTGATGACCACGTCGCTGCTGATGAGCACTTGTGTGTGACATCACTCTTAAGTTGCTGCCAGAAAAGAACCCAGAACCGTTTACTCAAAGAAATGGACCCGTTACACAAAATGTGGACCTATCAGCAACAACACCTGGTGATGGATAGAGTCTTTAAAAACAATAAAAAGTTAGTTTTACTCACCAGTTTGTCCAACTTCATTCTCTTCTTCATCACAGAGCCTTCCTCGACAGCCCAGACTGATGGAGAGAAAGAAGGGAGGGAAGAGCAGAGAGTGTTTGAATTACTCTGAAGCCGGTTCAACATCTTCCCACACACTTTGTTGAGTCTCCCGCCCTCCCTCCCGCCCACTCTCACACACACACTCATCATTCCGAAGACCGAGATGAATCACTTGAAACAACGGGATGGCCAGATGACCGGAGAGAACTAAAGAGGCAGAGTCGAGAAGAATGAAGAGAACGTAGAGAGAGATGACGTAGAGGACGAGGGGAGGGAGGAGAAGGCAGAGGCAGAAGAGAGGTGGAATGAACTGCATGGTCGAGCTGAGTCATCTGTAACCACCACTTCCGCTAAAAAAAAAACTCTCGACTAATGAGTGGCCAACTTCTCAACGCACAAGCAGATGCACAACTACACACGACGGGCGGGGTGGGCGGAGCCGAGATCCACGAGGTGACCTCAACGTAAGGGGAAGAGGAACCACACGACCTGCTGCTGCTAAAATCAGAAGTACAGGCTTTTCCTGGAATAACCAGACAGCCCCTTCACTCCCGCGTCTACGGTGAGGGCTGAGCTCTGGCCTTGTTCGCTCTCCGCGACCGCCATGCGCTCGTGAGGCGAATACCAGCATGGTCAAAAGGTCACATCTGAATATTGCACCTCACGGTCGGTGTGAGTCAAACCCGCTTTAGTCAGTGAATTCTGAAAGAGGATTTTACGTCTTCTGTGTTTCGCAATCTGAAAGAATCGAAAGAAAGCTGATGAACACAAAGATTAGCAGAACCAACTTCATCCAAACCCCGAGAAACAAGAAAAATAATGTCTTACAGCACATCAAACCGCCAAATTCTAACACCTATACAGAGTAAGTTGTTATGAGCCATGTGTAGGAACTCCACGTAATGGTGTTCACTTTTGTACTTTACATCAAAAGCCCGTGATTTTTTTTCGTTTTAGTCAGAATAACGCTGACTAAACGATGCAGTCATGTTATTTCGAGCTGTGGTGGCTTGTAATTCAGCTCAATACAACAGCCTTGCTTTGATGTCTTGTTCTCTTGTTTTGATCTTTCTACGTCGGAGTTCAGGAAACATCTGCGCTCTCTGAGCACCGACTAAGACCTTTAGAAACGTGTCATCAAATTCAGAGTCGAGAGACAGACTCAGGCACTCGGCTGTCATGCTGATCAATTCCTAAATCCAATAATTGTGTGTGTGTAACGTGTACAGACTCAGGGGATCTAACTCCCTCTTGGGTGGTCTTCTGAGGAAAATCAGGAGACAATCTAAAAAAAAAAAAATGCACACCGATGGTGCCTGATCCTGTCTGGTGAGTTCAGACAATAATTAACAGAGTGAGCTCCACACGTGACGTCCTCCTTGTCCTCCTCATCCAATCACAACCACATGTGCTCCCCTTTCAGCCAATCCTGCGTTCTCTCAAGGTTCACCCTTCTTCCTTTCTCTCGTGCAACGGTGCGAACATGTTGAGATGATGCTGCCTTACACCTTCAGCACGTCAGCAGTCTAAACTGAAGTCACCTGAATGTCCCCATCTGTCCACAGTGGGACGGAGCCCCTGAGGTCAGTCCTCCCAGGACCTTAAATGGTCATGTGAGCCACTTCCTCTCTTCCTCTCGCTTAACTAGCGGCCAACTTCTCTGAGTCGAGCGTGTGGGAGTGGCTGAGACCGAGAAGTGACCTCGACGTGTGTGTGTGTGTGAGAAGAGAATCCACATCATCAGAAACACAGATCCTTCCCAGAGGAGCCCGGCAGCCTGTTTTCACCCCTGCATCTACGCTGGGGAGGGTGGAAACGTTGACCGAGTCAAGACGCACTTGAACTGCCCGGGGAAGCGAGCAGCTGGAGCACCGTCCAACAAGGGCTCGTGAGACCGCGACGGCGACGACGGTGAAAACATCGGTTGCTCTGAACCGTTTTTGCTCTCGTTACGTTCTCACGTATGAAAAGTGTGAGAAGTGCTGTCTCAACCAGGTGCCCATCGTGGGCAGACTGTGGGTGACTGAGTCAAGGGATGAGTCAGTGAGAGCTGGTGACAGGTGATATCAGAACGAATGCACAGCGCCGCTGTTTCAGCATCTGTGTAGAAAACACAGCGTTAGTCGCAACAACCCAAGTATGTCACATTCAAAAAATAAGATAAGAGTTAAAAGATTTTTCTTTTTAATCCTAGAAGTTAGAAGTTAACACACACACACACACACACACACACACACACACACACACACACACACACACACACACACACACACAGATCTCAGTTGTTTCCTCTTTCTTTCCAGGGTTATGGTCTCAGTCTGGGTGGGGGGCTTGTGAGTCAGGGGCACCAGGGGATGGAACTCACCTCCCCTCGACTTACTACACTTGGATTTTCCAGATGCTTCACTGAGACACTGTTTTTTAGCGCCCAGACGGGAGGGAGGGGGATTTAGGGGCAGAGCGGGTATTTCCAGACAGAACGAGTGGTCTGGGCAGCTGAGGATATGTAACAGACCACGCACACGTGCTCCAACAATGATTAATCCTCGAGAGAGATGACCACGGCTGACTGCAGGTGGGGCACGTCTGTCTCTGCGAAACCCCCCCAGGCTCAAACAAAACTCCTGCTTGATATTCTAAAACTCAACACATTAAAGGAAAGAGTCACAAAAAAACTGAAAACTCAGTCACTGTCAGGCTGCTTCCATTAAACACCAGCATGTTGACCTTAAAAGGTAACATATCTGTTGCCACACACACACACACACGCACGCACGCACACGCACACGTTTTCATCGAATTTTGTTGTCATGAACCAACCTCATTTTGCAATTATTTCCTCTCTGTTCCAAAGTAGCTTTTGTGCATCTCCTATGCACATAAAGATATATATAGGATGAATATGTTGCATTTTAATAAATCCACGTTTTCCTTCAAACCCGTGATTGTTTCTTTACACCAATAAGGTTAAAAATAGATGTTTCGGGGCTCCTCTGTCAGAACTTCGGATATCAGCATATTCTTTTCACGTCACCTCAATCTCCTGCTGTGAGGAGGATCGGCCACTAGATGGCGGTAGAAGCCAGAGTACAGCAGCAGGCGGCGCTCTCACAGGCTTTTACAGAATGTTATAAAAATGTATTTCATCTAAATAACTTCCAAACAATATTTTTGGAGCGAAATATTAATTCAAAACTTGATTAAGGTCAAACTCTTTCACATTTTTAATACCCACACTGACAGTTCGGGTTGAGTGTGCTCTGGTTTTTGGGTGTTGACCACTGACCTTTTTTAAATTCCTGTTTGCTCACAACTAAAACTGGAGCATCACCGAAATGTAACTGGTAGCACCCAAAGCACAAGTGAGCCAAAAACTGACGAAAATAAAAATATAAGTCGACGGCGAAATAGAAGTTTAGGGCTTTGTCACCACCACTTCCTCTTATGTGAAGACACTGGGCTTTACTGGAAACCAGTAGCTATGACTAAAAACCCCACAGCGATATTGTACCGTGCACTTGCTGCACGTTGTGAAGCAGTTAACTCCGTGGTGGCTCCCGTGCAAAATAACTGTCACCTCGACTGCACCCTGAGACCACGCCGTACTGGAAACCAGTTGAAATTACTGCAAATGCGAACGTGCCTCCACGTGCGTGGGCATCGGCGCGTGGGCCGCATCTAGGTCCGGATCTGATTTGATCTGGTGCGCGGCGTGTAGTAAGGATAAGAAAATCAGTGACGCTCCAGTTCCTGTCGTCTCTTCGCCTTCTTAAGCGGAACAGAGAGAAGCTGCTTCCTCATCGCTTCGCTGACCAGAGAAGGCTCAGAGCCAATCACAGATCACCCCTGACCCCTGTGAGGATGCACGGGGGGGGGCTGGGATGACCCAGAGGAAGCTTTAACAGGAACTGCTGGAAGGTCACGTCACAGGCCCACAAGAGGAGCATCACATAGCCCTGCTGCACGGCAGCAGCAGACGAGCTGGTGCTCACACGGTCCTCCTCACCTCCTCACCAGGGAGCAGGCGTGAGCTCCAGAGCCGCGACAGTCACGAGGCGTCCGTCGGACCCCGATAAGAGAGGAATGCTCCTGAAAGTTCAGCGTGAGCATTGCGCAGAGCTCCCTCTCCGCCGAAGCGGCTGCCATGGCAACCAGCGCATGGGGGTATCTTCGCGCCTTCAAACCTCATCTCAGCGCCCATCAGGCCGGGCCCTGGAGGTTGGTTCGGTTGTTCGGCCGCGAGCGGGAGCTGCTGCTGCGGCAGAAGAGCCTCGGGGACAGAGCTTCAGAAGAAAGAGGAAGGAGGGCGAGGCCGCGCGTGACATCAGCGACCAGGAATAAGAGGCGCGGCGCACGGAGCCACGTGGTTCCCCTTCAGGTGCACAGACAGATGAAGGGCGAGCTTGAGTCTTCAGATTGTTGTTGGGGGCCGTGCTGTGGAGGGACCTCCTTCGGGGGCCCAGCCTGGCCCCCTCCCAGCGCGTGTGGTGACAGAGAGGCCCGTGCACAAACACACATCCCCTTCATTTGAATGGGCCTCTGGTGGTTTTGCATCTATGCAGAGCTGAAGCTGCTCTTTCCTGACTGCGCGCTCGCCCTGTGTGTCCAAGGTCACGGCGCCGGGCGACACAACGCTGTAACAACGGGTGAAAACCTGAGGAGCTTTTGGGAGGGGCCTGAAGCCTTACAGTCTGATAATGAGCCTATTGTCTGTCTCCGCATCACCATGGCGATGCCGCTTGTGTTCATTTCCCCAAGTTTATCTATAGACGCTGCACACAATGAAGTCTCGAACCACGCAGTTCCTGAATGACGTGTTGCCGTGCACGGCACACTCACAGCCCTGCTGCTAATTATAAAAGCACAGAGGTAAAAGGCTGCTCCCTCCTGTAAGAACCACAACGTTTGACTCACCCCACCGACTTTATTCAGCAGCTTCATCCTCCACCGTCAGGAGGGCCAGTTCCAGTTTCTGTGAGAACCGGTGCCGGTCTGGAAACAGGCTAGATGACTGCTAAATATACTTTTATGACATCAGTTAGCAGCAGTGGCACATCCTGCTCGCATCAGGCCTCAGAGATGCAAAAGACTGTCAATGACAAAGGAAGTTTGTACTGCCTGGGTCACAAGGAAACTCGATGAGGAAGTGACTGAGCTGCTGACTTTAATCATTCTGCTTCGCTCACGCATTGACAAACTCACACAAGCTCAAAGAGCAAGCGCTTCTTGAATTACACTTGACCAGAGAGAACGCCCAGACGCGCGCAGCCCAAGTTTCATTTCTCTGTACTTTCACACACTCCCTGAAGCTCTCAGCCAGCCCTCACACCCCCTTCACATTTGGGCAGACAGATCTTTGCCTTATGGTCTTTTGGCAACATGAATGGAGGAAACAGCCTGTAGGGAAACCCCACGTCACTCATTATGAAACTCAGCCTGTCCCTCACTGCATGTGGGGGAAGAAAAGAACTCTGGGTGTAAAAAACCCTGCTTCTGTCACTTCACCTCAGGAGAACTCTCCTTGGTCCACCCATCCCGGATGCCTTCAGCTCACGTTTTATCAATAGGTTTCTCTTTTCTTTTTTGATTTTTTTTTTCTGTAAATATGTTTGCAGTTCTTCTTGTTGGCGTTGGTGCAAAAAAGATTTCGCAATTCGCCGTGTCAAAGTAACGAATGTGGTTCCTCAATTAATGTTAAAAAAAAACCCAAAAAACATCATCGCCCTTCAAACCCACCAGTGACCACCAAGACTGCAGTGTTTTAGGATGAAGGGACGCCCCTTCTGTTCTGGTACGCGGGAGGAGACGCTCGGTTGAGTCACAGGAGCATTTCTGCGGGATGGAAAAGCTGTGCGCGCACAACTCTCACACGGTGCAAAAAAAGGCGGAACCCGCTCATATAAAAGCCTTTCTGGGTATGTCATTCAATAATTTTTAACTGCAAAAGGAAGAGGAAGGCCGGATTACTGTATGTGTTTGATTCCGCATACTTCCGAGCTTTCCGAGCAAAAACCGCCCAGTGCGCATGAGTGCGCGCTGCTCGGCCTTCAACTTGTGGACTTTTTACCCACATTAACACTTTTATGGTAAATAAATCTATCCCAAAAGACCATAAACAGACGTGTTCAAACAGACGTTTTAAACAAAAGTAAACGCCCCCCCCCCCCTTGATGAGAGCGCAGCGGTTCACCTTCGTCAGTTTTAGTAACTGTGACTTCAGTAACTTCACTAACTTTCTGAAAAGGAAATTCAAAGTTTAACTTACGCCACTTCACTGGCAGGCGGACGCAGACTTCCTGTCCTTCTCTGGTGGATCTCAGCCAGCGGTTGTTAGGCGCATCCTTTTTGACCCGAGACGCGTTCTTTCACTTCTGAACCTTCTCCAAAAGTCGCCCGTAACGCGGCGCCCCGCCGTGCGCGTCTCTCCCTTCCCGGACTTCAGCTGCCGTGACGGACGTGTCCTCTGAAGCTCCACCATTCATATTGTGGGAACTGAAAGGCTGACAGTGTGATGAATTTTTGTATTTTAGGCACACCCACCTCCTGCCCCGTCAGCGCTTCCCTCCCCGCTGCGCCTCCATTCATTTACGAACGGCTCATGCGCTCACGCACACTTGACCTGTCAGCTGAACATTCCTGCTACAGACCCGTCTCTCTCTTCTTTTTTTTTTTATTCGCAATAGAATCCAGGGAGACTGAAAGCTTTGGTTAGAAATCACACACTAAAACAGGCCACAGCAGCTCCAGTGACGGCAGCCCAGGCTTCACAGGTCACCAGTCCAGTCCGTCCACGAGGTGACCACCAGTGACATGAGCTGAGCACGACAGCGTCAGAACAGTTCCCTGCTGTTTTCTAATCTCTAAAAAACTGACGCCGAGCCTGAGCCAAGTGACTTTGGCCCAACAGGAAGTAAAGTAATGATAATACTCTGAGGCTCAGTGAGCACACACGGGCAGCAAATGGCTTAAGCGGCTCTTATGAGTAAAGCGGTGACACGAGCTGCTTCAGAGGTTCGAACCAAAGTGATGATGCAGGCACTTGGAGGATGGATATGTGTGTGTGTGGGGGGCAGATCTGTGTTGAATGAACCAGAGTGACCCTTTCAAAAGACGTTAGAGTAAAGGGAAGTCAGGACATGTCATCATCTCCACATTACA
Source organism: Lagocephalus sceleratus (assembly GCA_911728415.1). Classification (NCBI taxonomy): domain Eukaryota; kingdom Metazoa; phylum Chordata; class Actinopteri; order Tetraodontiformes; family Tetraodontidae; genus Lagocephalus; species Lagocephalus sceleratus. Next base: position 11,189,869 of record CAJVRN010000040.1, read on the forward strand.
AACACCTTCCAGTAACACCAGGTCACATTTTTGCTACATATTGTGAACTTTGAAAAAAAAAAAAATTGCTTCCACATATAAAACTTCCATCCCCTGTGTTTATTAATGAGTAATTTTTTTTTTTCAGACAATTAATATTCAATAAGCCCCCCCATACAGAACCAAAATGACCATGAGCAGGTCATTTTACAACGCAGGTACTCTCATCCTGCGTTGAGAGCAAAAATGAGACGCTCATTGAGGCGGACCGCAGAGTTTCACATCAGGTCGTGGGAAAAGCAAGAGGAAGGGGCAAGGGTATCCCCCCCCCCGGCACTTGAACTTAAGCCCTATTTTCACAACAAACACAAAATGAATGTTTTCTCCAGGGGCTCATTGCAGACAGTCTCTACTGGAGTGATTCAAGGTTTCCCCAACACGAGTTTCAGACGTCTGGAACAAAAGCAGCCCACACATCATTTTTCCAATCCACTCCGGAGAATTATAATCAAATCCAGAATAAGTTTGAACAAAACCCAGTAATATAACTTCGGTGCCAGTAGTCCATTTTCGAGTGCTCAAAGTTATTTTTATTTTCTTGGAGCATTCTTGAGCTTTAGGGAAGCTGGAAAGTGGGAACATTTGTTGCTGCCACAAGGACAGAGATAAAATTAGGTTTGCAAATGCAAATTGAAATGTTTACAAACCCAGGAGAAAGGAAGAAATAAAAGGATTAAAGTGTTGAGGATAGTAAGATAATTTACTTAAAAATAAATAAACTTAGTGCTAAATGGCCAACCTTCTAAATTTGCAATAAGTGAAAAACAGCCGTACGTCATCCAGATGAACCAACTGGGATCAGGGCTGCAGAGGCCCCAAATATTCCAATGAGTTTGAGTCATTCTTAGTCAGCAGCTGGGATGAAGATTGCAGCCATCAGACTTCTGAGTTGCTGCAGCATCGGGAAAACAGGAGGACAAAAATCCAGACTGACCTTGGACTCCTGGAGTTCCAGGACACGTCATCCGTGGTCACATGTGAGATTTCGCCGCGATCCAACTCAACGTGGACCGCTTCCCTTCCACATTTTTTTTTGTACTGATGACTCTCACAGACCTTCCACCCTTTCGCTTGGAAATTTAGCCTGAAAGCAGAAAAATGCTGCCCAACAGGGTGTTATCTCGTTGCTAGTTTCATTTAGAAGGCAAATACAAAAAAAGACCATATAGTTTTATATTCCTCATCGATTTCCCTTTTTAATCTCAATCCCTTGTTGCAGCCATGCATCCGGACTGTCAGACAGGCCCCGAGTGAAACTCAAGCGCCGCTGCATAAATAACCCTGATCTTGTTAAGAGCAGCAGCCATTAAAGGGCTTTACGCCGTCTCCTCGTCAGCACGAGGCATTAGAAAAAGCGTCTCCTTTGGCTGACAGTCCCTGTGTTTATCTAATCGAGCACAGCACCCAGACTGGAGGTGATGATTTAACAGTTCAAATAAACTCAAGCGACGCTGGGCTGTTCAAAAGCAGCAGCCTTTGATCACAGCCCCAGAGGCTGCATCTGTTCCTGCCTGTCCCGGACTTCCACGTTACTTTTAATGCCATGTGACATTTCCGTGGAGTACTTGCCGAGAATGCGTGTCTGATGAGCACACTGCATGTTTCCAGTAAGTCCACAAGCACTGTCACGAAACCAGCGCCGAGGCTGTACGACTGGTTCTCTCACTTGTGGACATACCCAGTCAGGCCGCCCTTCAGAGGTGACATGTTGGCAAACCCAAGAGGAGGAATGTCAACAGTCAGTAATTATTAATACACGCATGTGTTGCACAAGTGTGCTAATCCTGTTCATGCTTGAATACACAGCATTGACTTTTAGCATGTGATACTTCTATTTGATGGAATGAAAGCCAGAAAACAAAAGTGTGAATAATATCTGGCTGCCACGTGAGAACCTGCTCAAAGGCCAAGAGGTTCCTGGAGCAGTTCAATATTTAATCAGCACAGGAATAAGAGCGCTTAGATGTGGAGCAGCATGTTTAGAGATAAAGAGATGTGTTTTGTCTGCAGAAACCACAGGGATTATACTGGGTGTGATGGCACTTGGGTTTAAAACAGACTAAACTGTTGATACTTCTCAATGGAACAATATGGACAGACGTCACTGAGAGGGACATGAAATAGTCCCTGCATACTTCAATAGAGAGAACATGTTAAAGGCATAAAGTAAATGAAGGAAATACAAGCCGACGCAGGATCCTCTCATTTTGACTGGAGCACTCTGCACAATTGTGTGTGTTTATTTGGTCTGAAATGTCAGGGAGGATAATTGCACGCATGCAGTTCTTTTTTTAAAAGAGAAAAAAAACAAGACTAGAGCTTCAAATAAGAGGGGATGACAAAACGACAAAAAAAACCAAGAAAAACCCCAAAAAAACCTACATGAGACTACTTAGTTTTTATACAAACACTTTAAAACCAGCAAATCACACACAAAGATCTGCCAATATTTCATTAGAAGACTTTTATGTTAAAAACGAATTGTCACAACATTTTCAAATCACACATTTATCACCATTGAGTTGTAATTCTTGTTAAGGTTCCTCACCTGCTTCTCTGGGCCCAGTTTATGGAAGACCAGCTCATCGTTTCTTTAGTCACATCATGATTTCAACCATTTCATCGCAGAGAATGAAGGTTCAAATAAAAGCACATGCTCTGACAAAAGGCCATTAGAATGAAAGAGGAGATCCAGGGGAGCCTCACAACGATCAGAAGACAGAACTACAGGATTCATCAAGTGTGCAGAATCATTTTGCATTTTATTGTCATCTCAAAGAAGTTCTCTCTGGTGCACCTACAGCCACAATCACTTCCAGTCTCCACGGACTGGTTCGTTCTGTCCATCTTTGGTGCACCAGGAAAGATTTCAGACACATTCACCATAAAAAGTCCACATTGTGGAGTTCTGTTATGCAAGGATGTAACATTTAAACCGTCTTCCAGAGCAGCTCGGTCACAAGACCTCAAATGGTCCTATTTCTTCAGTGCCCAGGTAAAATCAGTCGTGTCCTACCTTTGCTCAAACACCGAGTGTAAGGTGGTGAGCAGTGTATCTCAGAGCCATCCCGTACGCCAAACATCAGAATCAAAATGCCTGCAGGGGGAAGCTCTGCATGAACAGCGGCCCAGACGCAGACCCCAGTAGCACAGGTGCCAGTCTGAGCAAGTCTCTGAGAGGGACGCCCATCTGGCTGCTTCGTGACAATAAATCGCCGAGGGAGCGACAGCCTGCAGGGGAGAGACCTTCAGATCATTCCAAAACTACAGAAATAAGATGTAGCACACAGTTTCCTAACTAAATGAGGTAGTATTACAAACCACTATATTCAAACATTCAAAGAAAAGCGGATGACTTGTATAAGAATTCATGAGCTGCACACAGAAAACCAGTTATGTCTCCTCAAGATGGAGAAAGTCTTTCCACAGTGAGCTAGTTTCATGGAATCATAAGATAAATGCGATAGGGAAACGATAAGATGTGTTGTGTAGCAAGGAAAAAGAACAGCAACGATTCATTTTACACAACGTTTATGGAGGAAACCTTGAGTGTGCAGGGTTAATGAGGCTAATTTGATCTCTTTAACGAGAAAATGTTTGTCTTACCCTCCAACTCTGTGTGAGTGTTCCGGAGGCAGGGGATGGAGCGGTACACCAGGAAGCAGGCCAGCATGATGGACAGCTCACTCTTTGGGAGGGCTTCACCCCTCAAATACGACCTCAACACTGAGCTATTACCTGGGGGGTGAAAACAGAAATGGGATTAAGTGTTTGAGTTGTTTTAGGGTTCAAGTGCTCCAGCACTTCAACAACACATTCCTTCTTCCCAACTGCGTAAACCTATTTTACAAGTTACATGTTTTTTTTCCACATTAGACATACAGATGACTCATGGTTCACTGTGAGAATCTGAACAGTAATAACAAATAAAAGTCATGAGAGCTGATGACCGTGAACGTGCACCCAAGTACTGCAGGTGTGAAGACGCCTCCTTAAACATGATGACACTTGTTTTTGTGATTACAGTCCTGTCCAACGACAATACTTCACCTGTTCACCACACCACCGAAAACACGTATTACTTTGATTGTGTGTGAGCACCGGTCTTTGATGGAATTTAATTGTGTGTAGTACACAGCCTGCCCTGACATTACTGTGCTGCACCCTCTACAGGAAAACAAGATGAAACACATCCAGTCAGGTGACGTCTGACACCGCTGCACAAAAATGTCCACAAGCGGGTTTAAAAATTAAACCAATTCTTCGGCCCCTTCTCACCTTTGAGCCAGCTGTCTAATGCAACGTCCACCATGTTCTTCATGACAGGCAGAAACTCTGAGGTGAGCAACGTGTCGTAGCGGTTAGCAGGGCAGCGCATCACTCTGCTGTTCCACAGCTCAACAACCAGACGCAGCTGCCACAGAGGGAAGGTCTGCAGCAGGTCGCCCCGACTCACAGCACGAACCACCTGAGACACAAAGCAGGTGATACATTTATTGTGCTTTTCCAGCTTGACCTGAGCAAATCAGTTTGTGTGTGGTGTTTGTGTTACCTGCTCAATAGCTATATATGTAGGCAGCATCTCAGGACATTCCTGCGTCACACATTCATACAGCATTGCAGAAAACAGCAGCAGGGAATCTGCTCTCTGCGAAATAGTGCAGAAACTGTGCTCAGAACACATATGCTGAAAAACATTCTCTCAAGTCAATTACAAACACATGTTCTGCTTCTCCATTTGACTCATATGTACAAACTTTATTTATATGCTGCAAAACAAATTATATATAACTGACATTATTAAATTCAATTATAAAGCGTTATGCTAGAAAATAGGAAAAGGGTTCCAATTTAATGTGAAGGCTGGAAACCATGACCTCCAACAATCCAACAGAAATTACCCTGTAGGTCCAATGAATCAGGCTCTTTACTTAGAAATCAGGTGTCGAGTGATTAATGAGCAAATTAAGCAGTGAACATAATTTATACACTCTACTTTCAAGTGCTAAAGTGTAAGTGTTTATGACATGCTGAAGGAGTCATGTCTCAGTCGCACAAGGTAGTGAAAATACGTTTAAGATTTTATGTAGTATGCATTGTTATTACTGTGTAAATAATATGGATTGTGGAATGTGAAATATTTTAACCTTCTCTCCCCCAAATTACATAACCAATTTCACGTCTCCTCCTGACGGGGGTATTTTTGTGAGCAGCGGTCTAACTATCATACAAGCATGTTCAAATGTGAAAGTGGCTATTTGTGCAGATCAACAGTGAAAGAGCGCTGTACTTTTATGTTTAAACTTACAAAGAATGTGTTATGACAGGCTGGTGTCGGTTGTGATGTGTACATCTAAATAGTGGTTCAAAGTCAGACACGGCTGTGTAATTCTGGGTGTTGACACATCAAACACAGCCCAGGCGTCTGTCATACATTTGAGTGTCTTCACTTACATAGTCACTGTCTTCAGATGTTTTACAGAACAGTTTGGCAAAGGAGACCAAGGCAGGCTCTGAGGTGAAAGTAGAGATGGCTTCTGGCTGCAGAAACACAACAAAAACATACAAAAATTTTACAAATCCTGAGTATTGACAACAGAAAATGTAGAAGACTGGTCAAAAATGGTCACAACATTAAGAAAAGGGGTGAGAGATACACGCATAACGGTAATAAGAGAAAGCAAATGGAATAAACTGAGTTTTTTTTTTTTTGTCAATCCCCATTGGGCCTGCAGGTGTGCTGACGGCAGACACTGAGGCCATCAGGGATCCATTAATAGTCTGTCAGCACACAGCTGCCTACTGAACCTGCAGTGACAACCTGACAAAGGTGGTAAACCACTGGGGGGAAGCACTATTCAATTCATTTCACTTCTGTTTGGACCGTGTTATTTCGGAAGAGATGCAGGAGAGATGCTCTTATGAGCATTGCTTGGTTACCTAAAGCAAACCTATGAAAGAATTCTTTTTAAAAGGCAAAATCAAATTTGTGATCATAACGTGTGATATTGGTTTAGTGTGACTGACCAGTCGTGACTTTATGCAGTCAAAATGATGCTCCATGCTTCTCTATTTTGTTGAACCTTTCAGGCATACCAAATAGGAATCATCCCAATCAGATGTTCAAACCATAAATCATTTTCTCTTTGCTCCTGTTCAACACAAATAAGCAGCTACTGTACTTGTTTCATGTGTTTGAAAGGCTGAGCAAAAATTCAAAGGAAGCCGAGTGCCCTCCACACAAGTGCGTCATTAAACCAGCATCTGGCATAATGGCATCTTTATTTGGGGTTTTGAATAGTTCATTATCTGGATTGTCCCCTAAAGGCCAATGCTTCACCTTGAAAGCTCGAACTCCAGAGTTGCGTTGGTTAATGGTGGAAGCCAGCAGGCTCTTCCAGCCTTGAGGGTCATCTTTGTAGGGCAACTGGCCAGCACGAAGCTTCACATAGAGCACGCCATCTCTGGACAGGATTGACCTGAGGAAGATACATATAAAGAGTGTCCTTTAAAATCAATCAACACAGACACGCAATCAAATCAATACGTAAGATTAGACACTCTCATTGAGGATGGACACTGAGCTTATTGATCAGTGACTGCTGGAAACCTGTTGTTTCAATAGAGACACATTTGGGGTCAACAAATGGTTTTAAATAAATAAATACAGTCTAATCATACTTCAAATGCTCTGTGTCTTTGCTGAGGTCTACAGACAGTTCCCAGTATCTCGGCCCCTTTACCTTTACCTGAAACACAAAAATAAAAGTGAACGAAATGTTAGGACAAGCGTAGGTTAAATACAAACAATGTGTCTGGTAGATAAAATTGACTGTAACTGATCCTCAGCAGAAAATACACAAGCAAAAAGTACTGCCAGACTTCACCCGTTTGAGAAGGTGCAGCTCAGGAAGCAGAGTGGGAGCCATCAACTCTATCGTCGTCTCATTGTACCACCTTGTTTCCTGAATCAATGATGATAGCAGAAAAAAATCAACTATTTTTTCATGATGAAAAGCTACAACTGCACGATGAAATGAGTTTGATAAGGCAACACTGTCCCAATAAGGATTCACCCTGAAAATCTACAGCATGTCAGATCTTTAATTATAACTGCTAAGAACAGAGTGCTGTTGTACATTTGCTTTTCTCTTCATTTTTTCAGTGTAGGTTTTATAGATTTCATTACACTAACACTTTTATACAGGAATAGAACAAATTGGTGAGTTAAAAAATAAGGATAGCAAGGTGAGGCCCTAAAGCAATGTGATAAATGATGTACACTGTTCCTTGTCTTTAAGTCCCAAAGTAAAGCCTGCCTCCTAGTGTTTAAGACAGAAAGGACCATTTGATGTACAAATCACTTAAATATTCACATGTTGTAGGAGTATCGTTGGGTATGCGCAATTTTCAATTTTCAATTTGATGCATTTGATGTTTTTCCTCCCCTGATTTACCTTGTAGGTGACTTCCAGCAGGGCGTAGCACGGTCTTAAGTTGTCAACATCCACGGGGACGAGCAGGCGTGGCTCTGCAGCCAGAACAGCCAGGTGTCGCAAGGCCTGCAGATGGTACCTGCAAAAATAGGAACAGGAAAGCTTCGATGACTGGGGTTAATTCAGAAGGAAAACCTCAGCAATAAATAACTTGAATGAAACATCAAACACAAAGACTGTGTTCTCACCGGTTGTCAGTACTATGTGCTGGGAAGTGTGGATACAATGCACACAAGAGTGCAGCGATGGCAGAATTTGAAGTACTTAAAGTATACCTGAAACAAAATAGCATCAAACACCATGAATGCTCAATATAGTTGAATAAATGTTTGTTGGATCATATACTGTAAGACTTGTTGGTTCTCGAAATACTACAGAAAAACATCTGTGAGAACTTACCTGCCCCCGCCTAAGAAAAGGAGACCCAAAGCCATGTGATGAGCCATGTGGAAACCGTAGTTCATCTCACCACCAGTTCGCTTGTGCAAGAAGCGACAGAGCTGCAAAACCTTCAGGTTCCCAGTGCCAGACATCACCATGGACATGGCCAACAGAATCATTGACAGGCCAGTCTGTAGGTTGTAATAGCCCGTCTGTTGACAGCAAGAAGAAAAAAATTTAAGCAAAAACGGGAGACATAACAATGTGCTGACGATTTTCAACTACATCACTTACAACAGCAGGTGTGTTGGCAAAGAACATGTTCTTCATGAAGGTTCTCGCAAACTCATACAGACAGTCAAAAGCATCAGAGTTTGCAGAGCCGGCAAAGCGCAACCCCAATGCCAAACAAGCCCCCGCAGTTATGTAGTCCTGAACTTGGCTGAGAAAAGACATAGGTCACGTCAGAGAATGGATAAAGTTGAAGTTAATTTTATTTTATGTTTTAATGTAACATTGCTGCCGGAAAAGATTATGTTGTATTGGCAGAACACTCACGTCATTGTCTCCACGTTGATGTCTTCTAAAGGGTCAACTGACTCTCTTATGATCTTAAAAAACAACATTCAAGGCAGATTCGTGACCCAACTATTATTACTGCTGGATTAAACAGCTTCCAGTAAAATTTAAATGGTGATCCAGTTATGTACAAACTGTAATTATAGTGCATGGAATTCATTGAGAGCAGATTTCCAGGAGCAGTGTGAGGATAACATAAAGACCAATACCACAAAAGTATTGATACCAATAGAAACATTACAATTATTGAATAACTTAAAAACTAATAAAAAAAAAAATTACTCCACAAATTTCTTTACATGTCAGAGTGACATAGTGCTTAAAATGTGTCAGATCAATCAGTGTGAATGTGTGTGTGTGTGTTTTCTCACCTGAGGCATGTTGCTCTTGATCCACTCGGCATTAGGCAGGATTTCATCCCACATGATGATACTGCGAGCAAGAGTCTGTGAGCACAAAGAAAGACGGGATATCAGCCGGATCATAGAAAGGTGGCAAAAGCACGAACGGGAAAATGTGTATGAGCACACACTCTCACAGAGGCACACTAACCCTCAGCAGCAAGAACTCGGGCTTGATAAAATCCAGTAGGAACCAGGTATCTGGAGGTTTCAGCCAATCAGCTATCGCGCTAGTGAACAAAACCAGGAAGAGACGAGAAGGTGTTAATATCCACCTTTGTCATACTCTCGACCAATACACAGACAACCATATATGAGGACTAAAGAAAAGAGGAACCTCTTGACCAATAGCAATAAAGTTACAGAAAAATGAAGTTTTTATTTTATCCCCACGAGGCAAGATGTGCACAATGAGAACAAGGTAAAGTATGAAATAGAACAATATGGCAAATGATTAGGTACTTCCACCAAACAGACACCTGTTGTTGGTCTTGAGATAGATCATGGCGAGGGCCAGTGTGGCACCGGGGCACGTCACGTCTACATTTATGGTGTCACCCTCCTAGAAAGTAGTTATTCACATTGGAAAAAGTCATTACTCTCTTGTTGTGAACATGTAAGCATTTGCATTTCCCTGGTTATTTAATAAAGTTATTAGTGAGTATAAACAGGTACAAAAACTTATTTACTCATTAAACAGAACAGCTGAATTACAGAATGAGCCAAGGATGTGTCTGTTCACCTTGATCTGGTAGCTTGGAGACTTGTGCCTCTCCCTGCTGGCACCAGCCTGAGCTCTGCGATGACCCCCCACCATATACTGGTACAACTGTTCAGGCACATTCAGGTCCGTCATTCCAATCAGGTTGCTACCATGCTGCAAAACAAATGTATATATAAATGACAGTTGCAGAGAAAATTATGACAAAAATATGACAACAAAAGAATATTCCTTAAGGCTAGGTAATCTATTCTGGCAGAAGACACTGTAATATTGACAATGACACGCGAGCAACAGACTGTTTTAGTGTGATTTACCCCCAGGCAGACCATGCCCAAAGCCAGACCAGCAGCTAATGAGTAGGATTCCCTGTCTGTGCAGTACTCCATCTCTGGTCCAGGTGGCCGACCTAATAAGTCAATGTAATGAACAAAACCCAAGTTAGGCGAGTTTGGAAATGCTATTTTCAACTGCTAGGGAGTCTGATTTAAAGATCCTTCATATACATTTAGGCAGGTAGTTAGTGTTGAAAGGATTAAAACAAATATAAGTGTAGAAAAAGAAGTGTAACACGCACCTATCTCTGAAAGCAAGACTTCAGCATTGTGCCTGTGTCCTGTTCCCTGGTACACTAGGCCAATTCCAATTACAGCAGCAACCTGCAGAACAGAAAACAAGAATTTAAAAGCTCATTCTCAATTTAATTTCTATTTGTGTATGTATATAATTGTGCAGTCTTCCACACTTGTATGGCATAGTAAACACCGACATGCTAACAGCCATGTAATTTACACATAATCACCAAGTGAACAAGAAATTGATGCTCATACTTTTTTCTCCTTCACACCCCCCCACTCTTTAAAATACCTGAACATTGTGCGGTACATCCAGCTCGGTGGAAGTGGGTGGAAGAAGGGCGGGGATGTGTATGCTAAGCAGACGAGTAATTGACATGTCCATGGTGCCTAGTTTGGCTGAAGAGACGCCAAGAAGGAGCCCAATGCTGGTCATCTCATGGCTCTGACGGTATCAAAGAGAAACAAAGTTTTTAAATGTCAGAAGAGTGGGGATTACAAAATCAGCTACACAGTTAATTTGTAAGACTACTTTTAACTTCTGGATATAATGTTGACAACACAACTTTGAATAAAAACCATTGACAAAAATTGGTTACTTGGTCACTAAGGTTCTGCATTATTTAGTTTAGCAAAGCTTTACCAATGAATCAAACTTAACACACCTTTACCTGTAACAAAGTCTATCCGTTCCTCAAGTAAAACTGATTCTGAAGTGTCACTTCATGTAAAATATGAATTGAAATGGCAATTAAAATGAACACAAATTGATGTGTGTCCCATTGTGCTAAATAATGCAAAATAAATTAGTTTCAGATCTTGATGTGATGCCACTAGTTGAGGCTCCCTGTTTTTGACAGGTTCCATTAGAACCCTGTGTAGTGGGTGTTCCTACATGCTACAAATTGAAGACCAAATTGTGCATTTCACTGTCAAACCAGGGACATTTTCGGGAAGTGAAGAAATTTTCGCCGGTTCTCACGACATGAAACATCTGTTTGAACGTTAGGACTTCTTTTTAGGCTATAATTGGGTTGAGGTTATGGTTAGCATTAGCTGTGATTGGTAGGGTTAGGAGGAAGGGAATGTATTAATTCTAGAATACATGGCACATATTACACATAAATTGTAAAGCAATACCATAATCTTGAATTTCGCGAAAGGTATCAAGAAGCTGAAAAACTGTAATGCTAAAAAGGTGAACGCAGAAACACCTCCACATCCTCTCTAAAACCACAGCCACACAAAATTCTAATGAACTGGTCCAAAGAATGTCACAGTAAAGCTTCACACAAAAACTAGAAATTCTGAAAACCAACAGCTTGTCATTGTTAGTAAAAGAAAATATTCAAGGGCCACACCTATCAGGCTGATTCCTGTAATTTGTGTTCACAATTTGAATCAATTTGAAAAGTATTAAATATACCAATCTGTATACAATGGCATCTAAAATTCAGACAGCCTTACATTTAAATTGTAAATAAATTAAAATTCTTTTAAAATGGTTAACGTGTAGGCACAGTCAGTCTCTGTTTCAGTCGGGCAAAACAGTAACTATCTTAAACCACATTTCTACACTCTAATCTTTTGTAATTTGGCAAAAACAAGGTTTAGTATGCGCCATCCTGTTGTTTTTCTTATATGAAAGGTGGGACGATTCAACTCAGTACTAAGTTCTCAGAGAACCAAGTTTCATTTTGACTCACTGCCTCGTTCTCATACAACTTCACATGTCTCGTTTACTGTCATATAGAGAACGATGTGTGTAATAGTGTATGCATGTCAAATGAGGGCAGATGGTTCTATCTTTGGATAAAGTGCAGTTACATAAATGTGCTATTTGGAGTGTTTCTGTTTGGAGCAGGATGTAATAAAAAGGGTTGTGACAAAAAACAAAAAAAAAACAACTACTTGCAATGATCATTGAGACAAGATGTGAGTGATCTAAGATCGAAGCAGTGTTTGGGCTTCTGTACCTTGGTGAGGTAGTCATGTATGTTGAGCGTGGCTAACTTGGTGAGGTGTCCATTGAGGCCCAGAGCCATAAGAAAGCCTGCATATTCATTGGCTAGCTCAGGGCTCTTTGGCTTGTTGTAAGCTATCCAGGCTGAGTCCACCTTAAAAAAAAGAAGAAGTTTGTGTTGTAAAAACAAGGAATTGAAGCATTTTTTTTTGACAATAAAAACTAAGCTTCATTATTGAATGTAGCAAGTATGATGTGTTTTGGCCAGGAAAAAGGCCCTATGACCACAAATGTCAGATTAATTTGACAGACCTGTGAAGCAGGAGCTATTTTGAGTCCGGCAGCTACCCCATTATGGAAGCTGGCCCAGCTGGTCATGTTGGGAGGAACATCAATATTCCCACTGTTCAGATCTACAGTGGTGTTCCGAGGAGGTGCTCGGCCTTTGCAGAATAAACAAAATCAAAACAGATGTAGAAAAATTCTGAGAATGAGCAAAGACGGGTATAATAAACTATATATGTATATGCTATTCAATGTAACTAATCTGTTTATGGATCATAACCACTGTATAAGCAGGCCTTTTGTGTTCATGGTAAATGTAAATACTGTACAATTACCTGTCAGGTTGAGTTTTGGAAGAGGTAAAGGTTCCGTTGGTACCGGCTGGTAAGAGAAGAGGGTAAAGAAGCCCCGGCCAACTGGTAGAGCCATGGTCCTCTGACAGAGCTGCAGGAGTCTTAAGACGACACAACGATGTGGATGTAAAGATCAGGAAATTCACACTCCGGAACCAGTGCCGACTGAGTTAAAATAATCTATATAATTGACAGAAGATGACGGCCACCCATGATTACAGCAGGCACCCAAATGATTTCTCCTAAGATAGAGTCCAGGATAGGACAGAGCCAGAGACAAACATGAGATGTACAGAGAAAAAACATTTTAAGATGGTTTTAAAAACCATCTTTTAAGATTTTTTTTAAATATAAAATGTGTTTACTTGCTGGCAAAAAAAAACAGACTGATATAAATATACTTACAGAATTAGTGTTTTGGAACAGTTTACTGAAAACCACTAGTTGGGGCATAGAGAAAAGTGTACTCACTTGTTCTCTTTCTCTTCTATATACTCGTGGTCAGAAACCTCTGGTAATTGGACAACATTAACCCTGACTGGCCTGGAACTCTGCAAAAGCCTCCTCACTTCCTGGACTCTAAGATCCTGACTCCAGATGAGTCCTGTTACCTAGAAGAGAAGTTTAATTCAATGTCCTGCAGCCTTTCTGTAAATACGGTAGGTAATACTGGTTGAAGCGTTTGGCACCTCTTGAATAATGTCTGACATCCCGTCCTCTTCCTCGTCTGGCTCCATTGTTGCAGGAGGCTCCAGGGATAAACCAGAACCAACAGACTGGAGACAATTTATTCCACACACATTCAAGTTAAAACTGCCCACAAAAACATTACTGGTATGAAAATAATGCAATTTAATGATGCAAAGAAGCCTTTTGAGAAACAGAATAAAGTTCTAATGCAAGAAAATGTTTGTATCAGAGGATGCAGGAGATAAAATTAAACATTTGTTTGCATTGGATCTCTATTTAAGGTGTATTTTACTTGCATGCAAAATACCCCTTCTGCTTTGACATCTCACTGAGATAAACAAGGCAGGAAAGTCACCGCCAGTCATAAAATATTGCATTGTGACCACCGTGATGAAACACGAATTCTAGCAGCTGGGATAAAGAGGAGCTGTTTCACTTACAGTTTTGCTCTTAGCCAGCGTCATTTTATGGGCTTGTTTGGTCAGATCCTGTCTTCCAATGAGCAAGCAAACATCCTCTGACCAATCAGGACATGGTTGCTCCCGGCAACGGTAGATGGCCTCTCTGATGGGCAACGCCACCCCAAAGGGGACAGACTCCAGGTCCTTTAAAGTGAAGCCTAAATCAAGAATTACGTGTTAAGAAAATAATCACAAGAAAATAAAACAGATCTGTTTAATTTGAAGCCTCCCTGCAATGAATTCCACTTATTCAATATCAAGTAAATAAAAATATGATGGCATGCCATCAAATACAACATTGAACAATGTGTCTACGTTTCTATTAATATTTACTTGTACTCTGGGAAACAGAACACTCTTGCGTATTCCATTTTTAGATTTGTTAAACACCTGCTAACTCTTACCCTCTGAGGTAAGCCAGACTACCAGCTGCTCAGCCAGGTTCCCACTGCAGACCTTCAGACCGCTTTGCCTAGAGTTGAAAAGCAAAATCACACAATATTCAAAGGTAACAATATTACAAGTATCTTTCATTCTAAAGAATATGATGAGGACATCTCAAGCCTTAGGAGATATATCTCAATAATAATCTCAAATAATAAAATGATAAATGGTTTCAGAATCCAGACCACAATCTGTACTTGAAACTTTTTATCTATATGTGTTTAGACTGCTAGAAAGCTCGAGCTTTCCTTTAAGTTAAATTTGTGACCTCAGAACGTAATTCCGAAACAAGAATCCAAATCTGAATTTTTTTAGTTGTCTTTTTTTAGTTTTGTTGGTTACACATTAAAGATAAAATGAAAATCTGTTATTGTCATTGTAATTAGTAAAAAACTTGTAACTTGTTATGTTCTCTATGTGAGTTAAGTACCTTTTATACAGCACGTCACTCGTGCGGGACTTCTGGCCTGAGAAACAGAACGATGTAGAGAAAAGGAGAGAAGAGACAGCAGGATAAAAAGGTCAATGGGTTTATGGCCTTCTCTCATTTTACTGTTAAATTGTGGCAAACACATTAATCCCGCACTTAAAGGAAACATCTATTCTGGGTGAACTACAGTATTTTCAATTGTTGCTTAAATGTGTTACTGAGCAGAAGAGGCACTCCATCTACAGGTTAAATGAAGGTGACAATGTGTTCCAGAGAAGTGGGGGACAGCGTTCTCGTGTGCAAATTTTGTTTGCTTTTGTTTTGCTGTTGAAAAATGTCAAGATACAGCTGGAGGAGAATTCCCACAAAGTCAATGACCAATCCTCTGTCCACCTTGAGCAATACTCTGCCATACTTTGTCTTTTGTCAGAGCAAAAACAAATAGAAGTCAAGTGACGGGCAAACCTGCGTCACTACAATTCACCTTTCTTTTCTGTGTTGTAGGAGCCTGAAGCAGAGACCCACGGGACTGACATGCAATAATGGCTGCTTGTCAATACATGTACACACATGCAGACAAACAATGAGAGGGCCACATCGGAGGCATCGGACATTTACAATGATCCCAGAGTGTTAAAACATACCCGCAGACACCTTGGCCAGGTATTTTGACACATCGGTTGAAGTAGCATTTTCATCTCCAGTGATGTAAAGAGCATAACTCTGAGGAGAGCAGGCATAGTGTCATCAGAATATTGCATTCTTTTTGATACCACATATATCTCATCATTTAGATCTATTTCAATAAACCACTTTGCTCTACCTGTAGAAGACTGCATGTATATTACTGTGGTAAAAACAGATTTCCAACTTTACACTTAACTATCAAGAGCAAAGAAATGAAAAGCAAAATCATTTGCTCAAAGAGTTAATTATGAGTCTGAAGAGTGTCCACTCTGTCTTGAACACAACGATATCTCGCAAAAATATTGAACAATGACCAGACATTCCATTTCAAAATTACTGTATTTTCCAGACTATAAG
The DNA here is from genome assembly GCA_911728415.1 of Lagocephalus sceleratus. Classification (NCBI taxonomy): domain Eukaryota; kingdom Metazoa; phylum Chordata; class Actinopteri; order Tetraodontiformes; family Tetraodontidae; genus Lagocephalus; species Lagocephalus sceleratus. The sequence goes on from CAJVRN010000040.1 coordinate 11,205,731, forward strand.
CTGCTACTTTTTCCCCACACTTCGAACCCAGCGGCTTATACACTGATGAGGCTAATCTGTGGATTTTTCTGGGCGAAAGGGGGCGCTCGAGTCGGAAGTGGTTCATGAACTCTGTCTTCTGCGAGTGTCAATCGTGAAGAAGTGAAGACAACAGTATAAAATGAATCTTGGTTTTACCAAAACCAGCAGCCTGGTCCTCCAACAGATGCCGGGCAGGTAGGGAAACGGCTCCATTTTATCACCCCGCAAACAATTACTGAGCCAGCCAAGCACACAAGGAGGCGCCGTCCTCAGGAAGGACAGACGCTGCATCTGAGCAAACAGCGCTGAGGACAGACAACATGACAAATGTGAGGGAACACATCACAAGCATTACTCTATTTACCCAATCATGTCTCACTGACAGAACAAAGCAATCGTTAAGAAGCATCCTTCATCTCCAAGCTAGTTTCATTTTGGGGGAGTCAGTACTTCTGCCACTGATATATGGCAACTGATAAATGGGAGTCTGAATTTTAATTTAGGAGTTTGGGCTGCAGACTATTTAACTTTAATTCAAACATGTCTGGTCTGTTTCCTGATTTGAGAACTCATATAAGACTGTTAAAAGGAGTCTTACTCTGGTCAATGATGCAGATCTCATTACAGCCACTAATTAATGAAGGGTAATCTCTCCAGTAAAGATCCACGTACTTTTCCAGCTGGAGGTCTCTGCAGAAAAGGGGAAGAGAATAACATTCCTGTGCAAAAATCTCAGATTTTATCACATATACTGACAAAATACAGTGTTTTTCCCCCTTTAGCTCACCCACTAAATAACCAAGTATGTCTAATACTGATATCTAATTTTCAATTACTGCACATCTCTGCAGAACTGTAGACAAAATAATAGTCTTACAATCTAAAACTGTCTCCCTAGGATTTAATTTGCTTCTGAGAAGTAATTTAAGTATTGTGTAAAAGGAAGCGGAAAGAAACCTTCTCTGAATCATTAGCATTCTGCATCAAATAATCAATTGCTTTTAATTCTAGTGCAACCAACTAACATGTTTATGTGTGAAGAATTAATAAGCACGGTGATTCAATTCAGTAAAAGGTTCCTATAAGATATCAGATCTCCTTATGGCCTTTATTTCGTCATAACTTTTACATTTTTTGTCAGATTCTAATGCATTAATTTGTATTTTCATAATACAAATGAGCATATCGCCCCTTTGATTTATGACAATTTAGAAATCCAAAGTCGTTCACAAAGATAGTTTGCCGAGTCAAAGTAATCTAAATATCCCTTTATATTTGTGTACATTACGTAATATTTTGCCATGAAATATCATAAAATGCATTCATTAAAAACATTGAGAGAACTTTCCTTGAATGAGTAAAATAAAAACATGCATTAAAATCCAGTGCAGCCCACAAGTTAACAGGGAACCAATTAGTCTTAAGCATTGCCAGCCCTCCCACTTAACCTTTTCACTTACAATCATTCGCACCAATCACAGTGCTCACTTGACATCTTGCTCAAGTATGGTACAAATAATTTCATATGTCAAAGACATTTACAGGCACCAGTGAATTGATTTTTATATTTATAGGATTTTATCTTTCTAATAATAATAATTGTCAGGTCCATGATTAAGACAATTACATTTTCTGTAATCTATATATCCCTCCCTTTATGACCCCAAACAGCAGAAAAACAGCATAGTGTTGAACAGTGTTCAGCAAATACCTGGCCAGCTGCTGTAACAGACAGACCAGCGATGCAGCCGTTTCTCTCTGCAACTCATTCAGCTGGAGTTCCTGATAGAGCAGATGAAGAACGTAGAAAAGAGCTGGAATGTGGGGAAAGAGTGGGGCTGAACTGTCCAGCTTCAGAGATGGACCGATGGGAACAGACGGCTGTAAAACATAGAAGATCACGAGTGGAAACTTTGAATTTTAACTTTCCAAATCCTCTTATTGGTACGGCTAACTGGCCTTTCAAACCAACATGACTGGATTTTTGTTTGTGAATAAGCTTCCAACAAAGAACATTAAACTTGAAGGACTAAATATAAACTAAAAAAGGTTTAAAAACTGTTAAGACAACACAAAGATTGGAAATAAAGTATTATGGAATAAGAACCACAGGAGTCAGTCACTTACAGGCGACAACTCGTCAGTGTCACTTCTGCGTGCGTTGCTGGAGACATTGGAGTCGACTGGACCAGAGATTGGCTGGGAATTTACCTGGCGGTTGTAATTAGACACCAGTAGGTAGTCCCAGTCCTTGAGAGGGTACATAAATAAAGAAAATAAGCATCTAAAGACAGTCAGAGGATTTTGACTTTTTTGTTCTTACTCTTTAGACTCCTCAGTTATCTTCATTTTATTATGAATATTTTAGTTAGCAGTAGTAACATAATCGTGTCTTCTATACATTCACTGCAGTTGGGACTATTCTAACCTTGTTCTGCCTTCTGAGACTGCAGGTCAATTTTGACAAGACAATACCAGAGATAACAGATCAGATGTTCGTCACACACCTCATCAGAGCCTCCGTCAGAAGGACGAGCTTTCTTTGCAGCAATCACCGGAGAGAGAGGCACTTTAAAGTGTAGCTGAGGTGGGGAGAAGTACAGAGAAGAAAATAAACAATTCAGGGTCAAATATGAATCTTTATATTTACAATCCAGGTTTATTTCATAATCATTTCCACTGTAATAAACAGTTGATTGGCTTTCGACAAAACGTCTCCACAATTACTCGTCCAATCGCGCAGACTCACGTTTCGTGTCCAGGCGAGGCGTTCGGTGTTGTAGCCCATCAATGTCATGAAACACGTGACAAATTGATTCCACTCTGCATGAGCACTGGGACCACCAGGGGCATTGTAGATGTTATACCACTTGACCAAAACCTGTAATATGACAGGAACAGAAAGCGTCACACCATCAGTCAGTGTAAAATAATACCTATCCGTCTGTGTGTTCCACATGTAACTCTTAAAACGCTCATCCAATTCATCTCAAATTTGGTAGGTTTCATCCTACTGGGTATGAGTGTGTGGAGTGCCACAGGGGTCGCACGTGTTCTACCTACGGGCTCTGCCCTAGTTTATTTATTTAAAATAAGACATTCTAGTAGATTTATAACAAACCTTCATGGCAGCTTCTTTGGGCAAGATGAAACGAATCGCTTGAAGGCATTTCCTTACTGAAATACATCAAAAGAAAAAGCGAAATGTTTAACTTCGTTGGCTTACAATATTAAAAGATCACTGACCAATAAATTTCTAATCACCTTTAGCAGAATATCTCAATTTAACACCCTTGGTTTAGAAAAAAAGGAAGTCAATGGAAAGGTGGACAGATGCCACTTAATTAGGATGAGAAAGAAAAGATTAATTAATTAATAAAGTAGAGACACACATGAGTGATGATGTGCGAGAACGGCATACAGACACTTAACAGAACAAATGAGCAGCGAACAGGAATGTAGATGTAAACACCATTAAACACCATTAGACATTTTACAGTTTTATTTAACTGAGAACATTTAATAAGCCTAATACGTATTGACCAACTCTTTGGTCAATGTCAACAGGGAGTTTTGTCTAATGAGATGTAAACCAGATTAAGAATGAAGCCTGAAGGTCACCAATGGTGGAGAATTTCAAGATGACATTTTTATCCCCTAAACTGATTTTCTAATAAATAAATGGATTAGCAATGCAAAGAATGTACAGGCAACGAATTTGTTTGAAACCCCCGAAACTCTCAATATTCTAGATGACCTCTTTCGGTCCTGCATCCGGCCTGGAATTGTTCCTATATACTTTGGTAGGGTGTGGAACCACAATGGAATCTCCACCGTGTTTTACTGTGGGTACAATGTGTGCATGTACCAAAAAGTGACAGTATGACACGAAGTATTTCAGCTGCCAAACTTTTAGGAACAGAAACACCTACACATACAATAGTAGATGGGTAAAGTTTCCCCAAAGACATCAGACATAAATACTACAGATTATATAAAAGATAGACCTGTTCTGACCAGAGGAATAGATGGGTTCCCACAAGCCATTTCCCAGCAGAAAATACTGTATCATTCAAGTAATCCACACTCGTAATCCTTCCCAGTTTTTTCAATCAATTACTCGTGCTACAAGGTTAATTTAGAATTAATTTATGCAAAGCTAACTTCCAAAAGGAGATAATGACCTTCAAAGTTAAGTCACATTTATTTTTTATTTACAGGAAAAGCATAACAAGCATATTTACCAGCACTAATTGGGATACAAAAGCAGATTAAAAGATTTAAAAGATAAAAATCACTACTTATTTCTGGATGTTGCTATGCAGCTGGCATAATCTAGAAGTGACATATAGAATGTTTACTGATGTCCAAGTTTAACTTCTATCAGCAGGACACTGCGTTTGGTAGCGTGCGGAATACATATAAATTCTATGTCACGATAGCGATGTAATCAGCTCTCAAAGCCAATAATTAGGCTCTACTTAATCACTAAACCATCCTGTGTAGGTTGTTTCTGGCATCCACAACAGGAAACATTGTCATTATTCAGTTCGTGTCCACTCACCAAGTTCTGAGGTGGCAATCTCAGGAATTGAAATCCTCAGCATCACGCCACTGCTTAGCTCCTACACAGATTGCAAACAAATTCAATTTATACACTTTCAGTCCAATATCAATATGGCCAGATTAGCTCTGTCTAATAGAAAAAAAAAACTGTGCTTATCTACATTATAAATCTTTACCTGCAGCAGAGAGGAAAATAAGAATCAGCAGAGTGTGATTTTTTTTAACAGGCAAAGCAGAAGTGATATTAATGTATTAGCAATTATATGTTTCTGTGTCTCAGGTGTCCTTAACCGACAGGTTAACAACAGCCACAAATGCCAACAACCTGAACCTAAAAAGACACAGACACTAAATATATTTTAGCTCGACATACATTCTTCCAAAATTAGTGAGTTATTGTTATTTAAAATGTCATTCAAAAGGCATAAAAACTGGTTTATTGAATCAAGCCTGGAACTGAAAAGACACAAATACAGTATAACCCTACCAGAGTGACCCTGTTTGAAACCGGATCCCTTAAAGCACGGATGCAGGGTGAGGCCTGTTGGAAAGTGTAATCTTCCAAAAATGAAGCTTCGTGGTGTTTAACATTTGGACCCCTGAGCTCTGAAACTGGCGAGGGCATAACAGCCTGAAAGACAGCAAAACAGAGGAGTGATGCAGAAACTGGGACGCCGAGGGAAAGGCAATAAGGATTGATGAATTTAAAGATTACATTTATCTGGAAAGTGTTTATTCGACAAGGATTACAAAGGCCAGGCAATGGTGTGCAGTAACATCTCACAGTCACCTCAAGTCATCCAGATGCGTTAATGCATAAAACCTTTGGATCCTCACCTCGTCCAGCCTTTGGAGGTGCCGACTGCCAGCATTTGCCGGTGTGCTGACATTGTCCACCGGCGTGTTTGGATGACACAGGTGACTTGGGAGGCTGAAGTTTGATGACAAGAGGCCTGGAACAAACACTTTACTGACCTGGAGAAAAGAAAAGATCACACAAGAGTTCATGTAAATGTTGTGGCAAACGGCAGTAAATGAAAGTCTTACTGCTTACCCGGGTGATTCCAGTGTAGAGAACCAGACTTCCACAGGCCTCAAGAATCAACATGGCATCTATCGTCTTTTGTTAGGAGGAAAAGAGTGTAAAGGTACAATTGTTACAATTGTTTAAAATGTAAATTGCAGAGAACTAGAAACATCTTTAGAGAGATGAAGAGCACTTTGAACAATGAAAGCTGCAGGAGGTTTAGCATTTCCTATTGTGAAATTTCAAGAAATGAGATTCATTCAACAAGACAAACGTCCAAGTGTCATGTATCCAAAAATTCTAGATTACCAATATATTTTATTATCATAAAATAAAACTGTTAAATCCACGGAGGCAGATATTGCCCTCTGCAACATATACCATCATTAATTATATGCTAAATTTAGGCACAAGCTGATAATACCGGTAGGAGCCAATAATCATCCGCACGCATGAAGCAACATCTGAACCACCCACACAATTTCCACAACTTTACACTTCTCACGCAAAACTAGATGCAAAAAATAATATGTTGACTTTGAACATTTAAAGTGGTTTGTTTGTTAGGTTTGTTATGCACTGACCGGATGAGTAGCAGCAAACTTCATTAAAATGAAAAGGGGTAACTTATTTCATGGTTGAAATGATGATAATATTTATTCCATGGATAACAGTGCACTGTTTAGATATTGATAACTATAAAAATAAATTACCTGGAGCGGCTCTGCGTCTTTGGCAGGGATGGTTGTGACAGAGGTGAAGATAAACTGAGACGTATCGTTGCTCTCAATAAACTTAACACATCTATAGAAACAATTTAGAAAAACATTTGTCACCTTCTACAAGGTGCAAAGAAAGTGCATGCCGTTTTAAATATTAGTGATATTAATATTAATTGTTGACCTTAGGTGTTGATGGGACTCCACCAGGAAACAGAGGTAGCGGTTTTCACAGAAATCAGAGGTCAGGAAAACTTTAGATGCCTGGCTGTTCAACTCCCTGCACAAATAAATGTATGTGACAATGACATAAAGCATCGGCAGGTATTTATTTTGGGGGGAAAAAGGTTGGCAGGGTTGTTTTACCTGCAGCAGCCAGCCGTGGCCGTCTCACTCCACACCTGCTCCAAACAGAGGTCAGGTATGATCGGCGCCATCTCAGGCACCAGCATAGTTTCATTGATTGTGCTATTGGGGGAGGGCAACATGCTGTTCTGGCCCCTGGGGTATGGGCTGTGGAAAGACGCGTTGAAACGGGACGCACTTGAAAAGGAGGGAGCTGCCATGCCTGGAGAATGAGCACGGCTTGGAAAGAGAGGGAAATGTTCAGACCACTCTGATGAACGATAACCAACTCCAAATTATGTCACATTTGAATTATTTCTTAACAAAAAAACAGGCACATGAGGAAGCACCCATACCTGAGGGCAGCCATGTTAGATATTGGAGAGTGAATTCGAGAATGAAATCCAGGCGAGGACGTTGTTATCCTGCTCTGGTGACTGTGAAGAGGGCTGCAGTAGAGAGGAGACACACTCCCAACTGCACAACTACATAGAAATAGAAAAGAGCCAGGAAACGAACAACATTAGGATCATTTCACTGGTGTTACTGACAGAAAATATAGTACGGCAAGTATTCGACAAAAATAAAATGCTTTTTGTATCACTATACTTTCAGAAGCTTGTTTTACTGTATGTAAATGAATCAAGAAAATAAAGATCTTTATGTGGCCAAAAAGGTTAAAATAATTGATTCTGCAACAACCCTGACTCTTTCTTTGTCAAAATATATCTGGAATAATAAACAATGTATCACAAACCCTGGGCCAGTTCCGGCACCAAGACCATGTGTCCCACTGCCACAAGGAGAGTCCAAGTGGGACATGTTACGGAGGTGAGAGGTCAGAAACCCTGACGCCATCAGACGTAACGGTGTTCCTACTGGATCGACCGGGCACCGCAACACTGACGATCGCTCCTGGGGCGGTAAAAAACACCTTGAGAGTAAGAACCATTGTCTCTGTGTGCACTAGTGTGTGTGTGTGTGTGTGTGTGTGTGTAATCTCTCACATCAGACGTGACCTTGCGCAGGACCCAGACAGAGTGTATTGCCTGGACAGTGTCATAAGAAACAACCAGAGAGGGCTGGCAACAGCTGAACACTATGGTCATGGTGGGATCAGAAGCATACTGCACACATGATCCCTCAAAGTGACCTAAAAAGTAGTAAAAAAAATAAAATAAAACACCCTCTTCAGAAAGAGGAGCAAAAAGGGAAAGCATATGTGTTACCTCCTGGTTTACACACTAGTGGAGCAATCTCATCCAGAGGATGCAGCATGCTGAAAACTGTGGGCAGAGATTCCCTAAAGAAGGAGAAACAACACAGTAAGTTGCCAAAGAGCATCTATTTATATGTGAGTGTGCAACTGCACCGCTTCACAAGGATATTTGATATGTGTGTTTTTATTGTGCCGTTTGTGCATGTGTATGGGTAGACTGTGATGCTTTGTGTACCCTGGAGGACAGAGTTGTGCTTCACTTGCTGTGTTTTTTCTTTCCAATAAAAGTCCATATTTTGTCACCCAAACTTTGGAGACCTGGATGAAACAGAGAGATGGAAGTGAAATTAGTTAAAATGTTTTGCGGTGTTGTTTCAAACCCTTTCTGGCCTGACTACCTCCTCACCGGAAAGGGCAGTGGTGGGATGAAATCCTTCCCAGTCATTGTGTGGACATTGATACAGGTGCTTTGAACGATGCAGACAGTTTGCTCCACTTCCTCCTCTGCCAAACATCAAACATAACATTTGAGGAGTTAATTTAAACTTTAATAGATTGATTGAACCGAAAAGATAGAAAATGGAATACCATTCTTTTTGGCCTGAGGAACAGCAAAGTCGCACCATAAGGCCTGTTAGAAAAAAAAAAAACAAAGACCATTTTAACTCATTATTTTTCAAATACAAGCTAAAGCTGCATTTAAAGAGGTTTCAGAATGTTATTCTTGGGAAAATGCATCCAGTAACCAACCTGCTGCACAGGGCTGTCGACGGTGAAGGCCTTGTACACATTGGAGGCTTGGTTTCGACTGCCCTGGCTCCAGACCACAACAGTCCCAGCTGTATAGAGCTCCTCTTCAAACTCTATATCCTCTTCACCAGCTCCAGTGCATCCTTTCCTTAACTGCCAGGACTCCTACCAATCAAAACATTTAAACATAGGAAATAATAAAATTGACATTTCTGGATTTCTGCTTGTTGCTCTGTTGACCTTAACAATATAGTGGTTATCTTTTGACACAAAAAAAATGCATAAATGTTTATTTTTGCAGAAAATACAATGCATTCCCACCCCTTCTTTCTCTTGTAGGCTGACTTCTTGCAAGGACCCCACCAGGCCAGCAGCACCGTCGGAGGACCAGAGCTCTGATGCAGGCTGGAGCTCTCTGAGCTGCAGGTTGAAGGCATTTGGATGGTTTCTGCAGTGTTCACGTCCAAACGGGACAAACGACTGCAATTCCCCTGCTGCAATCATCGTGGCTGTCTCTTCATACACAACTTCCGACATGAGTTCCAGATATCAGCATTATTTCTGACAGGACAAGAAGAAACCCATTGAGGAACAAAAACACTCTTTGCTCGTGTGTTGGCTACACCAATCTTCATACTGCAAATACAGAAACATCTGCACCTATAATACCGGCAGTATTAACACTAAAGTATTGTTATAGAGTGTCTTTAAAAAGGCTTTTAATCATCTGAGGTGCCTCATCCTTCCCTTGTGCTGACAAGTGTTTCACGTGTTTCGGCTTTATTATAAAAGCTTCCGACAGTCCTGATACTCTAAAACGCTCTCCGTGTTTGGAAGTCAAACCCCGACGAGTCGATGTGATTTTGTGGGACATAAATGAACATGTTGACAGTCGGCTAGCGGCTGTGTGCTAAAAAAAAAAAAAAAAAAGTATTTCAGCGTTAGCTCGCGTTAGCCCGAGCTAGCCCTGAGCCTTAGCCGCTTACCTCATAATAAAGAAAAGTCTAGCTCTTGTCGCGGGGTCTTTGTCTTTCCTCCTCCCAGTGCTTCTTCAAACACAATGTTGCCCCGAGTGACAGCATGAAACGAGTCGGGTAGAGAAGCCAAACTGGGGGGTTTGGGCTGCGGCAGGTTTCAAATTAGCGCGGACATCATCCGCTGTCCCGACATCCTCTTCCTCCGTGAGAACAGCCCAGGGGGAGGAGCCAGACCCAGGGGGAGGAGTCAGCCCCGGGGGAGGAGGGGTCAGCTCCGAGGGGGCGGGGTTTAGCGCAGGGCCGCGCAGAGGGGTGTCTTCAGGGGGGCCGTCACGTCCCATCCGTTATCATGAGGAATGGGCGGGAAGGTTTTAGTAGAAAGTCGAGAAATGTCTTCAATTTGGGACAATCATTTGACACAGTCGACCACTGTGCATCTTAGGACCTATTTTAAGGAGTATGCGCTAATGGGTAGCACAGTCTCACAGGAGTGATTTTGATTCATGTGGTTGAACGACTGTGTATCTGGGAGTTGCAAGTTAAAACATCCTCTAAAAAGTATCCTGGTTACCTAAAGGGAACCTGTAGGATGCAAGATTTAATGTTGTGGATGATCATTGTATATCACAGAGACGATTGCATTGAATATAAAGGTGAGTTTGTTAAGTGTTGTTGAGTTCACTACCACCCCAGTTAAGAATAAATAAGTTGACATTTAAATGGGGAAGTGGTGGGTAATCATACAGGTCTGTTCAGAGTCACACCATCATTCAGATGTAATTATGTGATAATCTTTTGGAGGCCTATATTGCTATTACAACAGAGAGGCCTATTATGTACAATAATTAATTGGGAAATGATTAAATTGACCCTCTTCTGGAATAGTCTCCAAGATATGAGATATTCATAATGGGATTTAATGAATGTTCCAGGCTTATTAAACCACATCACAGTGGAGGCACTTCCCCTCAGACTGTTTTGATCCTAAAAACGCGGTGGCCTCATGGACAGAGCATCAGATTCACCCAGGTTGGTCCTGCAACATCACAGAAAAGTTCACCAAAGTGTGAACTAAGAGCAGGTAGTCTTTTTGGGGGTTTTGTTCTGTTTTCTTCTATATTTTTTACTGAAAATATTATTTAATTACAGTTTAACTGATTTAGCTGAAGTATAGTGAAGTTAGGGAGTGATGCCATCCTCCTATAATCAGGCATAATCAGAATTCATTAGTGTAAGATGGAGCAGCCAGTTCCGCAATTGGTGAGGATGGACTGTAGGTTTTCATGAGAAGATTTCCCAGAACTGATAATGACAGATTCTGCACATGCATCAGAAATGATGTGCCCATGTTAAAATTAAAAGGAAGGAAATTAAATGTGTAATGAAAACAATGGGGAAACAATGTAAATTAACGTGAGCATTGACTTGCAACCAACTGGGGCCTTGAAAAGTACGCACAAAAATTAATAGTATCTATAGTTAGGTATCAAATTAACTAGAAGTTTCAAATAAATACAACTCAGCAAAGTACTCAAGTGTTCCCCAAAACTTTTCACACCTACAAAATCTGACAAATGGGCATCGTTTCTTCTTCCACCTGAATTCTGAATCATCTATCTGAAAACATTTTGACATTTCCAAGATGAAAGATGCAGCTGCATCTCACAGCACCAGAGGCAGCACCGTCATATTCAGGTGTGACGCAGAAGAGCAGGACGATGTCAGGCAGGAAATAGAATGCTGCCATTACGCCTCAGAACCTGTGAGGCAATTTACACATCTGCAGGGAGAGAGAGAGATATAGATAGATAGATAGATAGATAGATAGATAGATAGATAGATGGATAGATAGATAGATAGATAGATAGATAGATAGATAGATAGATAGATAGATAGATAGAGAAAGGAAAAGAGAAAATCACATAATGTAATTGGGCAAGCTCAGCTGCATTGTGAAAGGGTAATAAGAGGTCCGATCTCTCTCTCTCTCTCTCTCTCTCTCTCTCTTTCTCTCTCTTTCTCTCTCTCTCTCTCTGCACTAATTAAAGTTTCAGGATGGCATTGCAGTGCGTAATGTCTGCCGTGGGGCTGAATCCAGACCAAATGTATTTATGTATTTAGTTAATTGAGGATGCAGTGAAGAGCTCTGGTGCTCTAATTGATTTGTACAGGAGGCCATACACCAAAAACAAGGCCCCATTAAAGTTACCTCCAGGGATTCTGACGAGTGTGTATGTGTCGCTAAGTAACTGGAGGAAACACAGTCTCCGATGAGGTATATGCTGCTGAAATTCAGTGAAATAACCCAACAATATGAACACCGGTCTGCAGTCTGCTTCCCATAAAGCTGAGGTTTACTCAGCTGTTCTCCAAATATTATCAGGTAAAACAGTTAATGCAGTGCTCAGTAAACATTATAATCCACCTCCCTACAATGGAATTCTCTAAACAAGATGTGTTGTTCACATATTTACATTAGAGCATTCCTTCTGCTCATTTCTCAATTTCACAATTCTGAATCCAGCTGGTTTCCTGTAGCAACAAACCAGGTTTAGCCGTCAGGAGAATTATGCCATAATTTTCACATTCATCATTGGATGGCAATCCATCACAATCCCAACTGGGTCCACCAGAAGAGGAGTCTTCCCACACATGAAATTCAACTCAGTGACGCGCATGACGACAGTGACCGTAAATGCGTCTACACTTGCCTGTGTAGTGATGTCACGATAATGTCATTTCCTCTAAATATATTAGTATAATGAGGTATAATGCACATTACTTTATGAATTCAATTATTTTTCTCATTTAAGATCAGCTTTTACTTTGTTCAAAGTCCCATTAAAGCCGCAACACTGAATTGAGAGAGTTTCTTTCAGGTATTTATAATCACTCTTGCTCTTTGTCTGCCCTGTACTTCTATATCAGAGGGGCACACAGAGACCCTCGTGAGTCCCGTCAGACTGCCATCATTAATCTGCCATCAGAGTCATCACTCTCTGGTCTGCTAATTGGATGATGTCGTGCAGAGGAGGCATTCAGCAGGACGAGGGATTCCCTTCATCTCACAGATTAGTGGGAGAGTCGTGAGGGAAAGTTTTATTTGTAAGACCTGGACCATTTGGATTTAAAAGAAAGGTATTTCTTATTGAATGACCTTATGGTGCATGGTAAAACACAGCAGTAATTGAAGTAAAAGTCCTCAAGAGTGATGGAATTTCAGAAACCAAGTCCAAAAAAGTAGGCCAGGAAACTCCAAATAAGTAAGAATGGGGCAGCATTCAAGAGGAATATGGAAAAAAGATAAAGCATGATGGAGTAATTTGTTCTGAGGTGTGATGCAGACAATAGGGAAACATTTCAAAGACTTTTATTGGTTTGGGATTAAGAGTGACGGTGATGCACAGGGGCTGTAGGTGGGTGGAGTGAGGAATGGGGAGATCAGTCTGAGCTCATACAGCAAAAAAGATCACATTTTCAGGGTTAAAATGAACACACCACTAATATATTACTTTTTTAGATAAACATGCTTCAAAAGATATCGATAGGTTGTAATAAAAGCATATTTATGTACATATAAAAAATTCAGACTGTTTTAGATTCAGATATTTATGCACAAAATGCAACTGATGCATCCAAGGACAGAAAGAAAATACTATCTGGGATCTTAAGGACCTAAAATTGGGATCCTAATGAATGAGACAAAAGTGGAGGGTACAGTAAAGTGAGTGTGACAGGTGGGCAGCTGTAAATGAAGCCAAAAATGGCAAAGACTGGAAGGTCTCATGGAAAAGAAGAGGTCAAGAGGTGTGGGAAGAAAAGGTGGGATGAGAACGACCAGAGCAGCCAATGCCAATCTAATCAGGCCCTGTGGAGAGACCGCTGAGTTAAAACCAAAGCTCTTGAGTCAGGGTCTTGAGATGGGGCTCTAAATCTGGATAGATTAAATGCACGAATATTTCCTATTTTTAATTACCCTCAACTAGACAGATTTCATATATATTCTTTGATATCTGGACTCTAAAGCTGATACATGGGAGATGGAGGGAATGGAAAACTTTCCACATTTTCCCACAGTCAGGAACTCGAAGATGACCAGCAGTGATGCTGAGAGTTTCATAGTTATTCAAATTACTACATTTTTTAAAAAGACACCATTCCATTGGCCCTCTGTCCCACACATACATTTTTGAGGCCGCCTGTTCCTCATCTATAGGAACGTTTTCATCTGTACATTCCATCAACATAATAATGCTGATATTTCCTCTATGTGTTTCCTCTTCCTGAAGGGATCTGCCTCCAATCACTGCTGTCAATTAGACCTGCTCCTTCTCCCATGGACTTCTGCGTAATCTACTTTCTTTGTGGGCTGATCACATTAAGGTTGAGATGGTGCCATCATGGTTGAGAGCGGAGGGAGGGGGGGTCATCTGCTGACTGGGAGGAGATATGAAAGAATCAGGATGGCCAGACACTGTTGTCATGATGTAGTGGTAAATGAAATCTGCGCTCATTATCAGATATGTGCAACTGCACCTGAAGTAGAAAATGAATCATATTTTTCTGGAAAATCTTGCGTAACTGCATGTCACCATATCCCCAAAATGCATATAAAATATTAGAATTTGCAGACACATTTGCAGGAAGTTTGTTGTTGTTGTGAGAGCAATGAGTCTGACCCTCAACAAAGTAGTTAATAATGGTTAAAATGCAATTAACTGGGTGGAAATGTGTTCATCATTCAACACTGCAGACCACACCTTTCACATGACACACGGAATCAATATTTAATGAGGTGATTTAACAGCAATAGTTGATAAAATTAGGAGATCGAATCGAGGCAGCATCCAACTGAAAACAGTTACATCTTTGATGTTTATCTGTCAGAGTGTGTCCAGTAAGACACGTGGATGGAATATTCTGGACTAATTTCCTCACTCAGTTCTTTTGTGCAATGAACTAGAATTTGAAGAAAAGCAAAGTGACAGTTACAGTGCATAATATTCCTTATGTTGAGAAGTATAAATGTAATGTGACAGTTCTACACATGTGGTGGCAGATCAGAAGTGGTGTCAGACAACAGATTTTTTTTCTTTTCACCTTCTTTTCTTTGCACCAGTCTCTGCAGCCTCGGGTTCTTATGTTATATCAAATCAACCAATCGTATTTTTTTGTCACCACCATTGGAAAAAAAGGGTTCACGCTCATGGATGGATGGATGGATGGATGGATGGCGCACCAGTCAACACCGGAACTGACTCACTGCTCAGACTCACAAAGACCTCAGTCAGGTCCAGTTGTCCTATTGCTGATGCTCAGCCAAACTTTAAATAGACAACACTATCTTGAATTCACACTGCAAAGCTGTTTTTGTATTTCAAATCAATAAGACCTTCTTCTTTTTCAACCTGAGCCTGCTACAAAGTGATATAAATAGCTGCAGTAGGATTTCCATGACATTGTTGTGGAATTAGATAAACGTAAATGGCAAGACAATAAACCAGATGGGAGAGGAAATGTATATAGGCCAAAATTACACTGGTAAACGCCCCATTTCAACCTATATATGGTGCAAATGAAGGATAGATCTCCATTACCCATCCTAGTGACCTTTACAGCTGCTTTATTAGGGGATTGTTTTGTAAAAGTCTCCATTCCATGAGAAGCAGCACTGAACGACCAGCAGCACATTTCATCTCTCCAACACTGATGATTGTGCACTGAGGTTTCGACCACTAAAATGGCTTAAATGGTGGTCAGCTGGAAGGATAAAAAATGCATTTGTTTCAACACTTATAAATTATCCATGGGTACGGCTTAAAGGAAGGAAGTGGTGGGTTTTATTGTAACAGTTTATAACAATTGTACAGAGTGCTTATGTGAAAAAAAGATCCAAAGAATCCACAGCGGAAAAGGTTTCAAGAGAAAATGTATTCCTTATAAGATGTCAATCGCATAGATTTCTGCACTTGGGACAAGTCTTGGGTGCATTTGTTCATTTGACCTTGTACGTACAGGTGTCAGTCCTCCATCTCTTCAGAAAGGCACAAAGAATCTCTGATTCTTCTAGAGTATCCCTTCAATCCCCATTTTCCTCTTTTCTGTCTTTCTGCAGCAGACCACCTGTTTTGTAAGAGAATTAGTGAATGTGTTAAAGGCAAAAACTTTGAAAAGCTGTTAAACGATTAGTAGAGGGGAATGAAAAGGGGGGAAAAAAACATACTAATTCCTGCACAGGCGTCTTTGGTTTCCGACCGTGAGTAAGACCGATGACGGAAGCAGGGACCTAATGACGTACAGGCCCAGATCGAATCCTATGGCCACCCCGCTTTGTTAGAAACACCCCAGTGTATAAAATGGGAGCAGACCCGAAGGAAGAAAGAGAAAAAGCCAAAGAGGAACAACAAGCATAAGGGGGAAGAAGTGGAAATACAGAAGCGCCGGAGATCGAGACTTTGAAGAGCAGAAGAGGAAAAGCGCAGAGCCAAAAGGCGACAACTTCTTCTAAAACACGTGTGAGGTAATAATTTATCTCTGCATCCTTTTATCTTTTAATTTTCAGAATCCTTAAAATAGTTGATTGTCTGATTTGCGTATTCACAAACTTTGACTTTCTATTCTTGATCGATGATATTCTTGATTTTTCGCCTCTACAAAAGCTGTTAACATATCTAGATATATAATACATTCGTAACATCAACGAGAGATTGATATTTTAAAAAAAAACAGAAACTCCGATTATGTTTGATGACGTCTTGTTCTTATCGCGTTGTGCGTAAATACGTAAAATGTACAGACGTCTAATTTTAGAAATATATTCAAAAGCCTAAAAATCTTTTTGAACTTTTTCCGTTTACTTCATAGCAAAACGAAGCTTAGGCTTGAATCTAAAACGAATACATTACATCGATTAATTATTTAGATTTGGCCCATTATGATCTTATGATGAAAGCAGATTGCTATTAACCATAATCATTTAGTAAAACATATAGTTCCCTTTATATGTACGATCATTTCAGCATGTAAGTTTTATCTTGTACAGAATAGTTGAAGGGGCAAATGTTTTGGATCCGCCGCGTGTGCGTAATTACGCACTGGATTCACATTAATTTTGTTAGATACTTCTGAAATGTGTCAGTGGTAACAAATAAATACATACATGTGTGGAGCTATTTGTTTACTTGAATGACCAATGGTTATTGTTTTCATGTTAGAAGAAAAAAAATATGTATATATAATGTCCAACCTTTAGGTGAAGAGCGATGTTACAGCGTACCGGTCCCCAGCTACTTTTCCTGATAGCCCTGTGCAGTGTGTTTTACACACGGACTCTGAGTCTGCCATACACATCCATGAGGTAAGACGACCCCCGTTATTTCTAAAGTATATTGTTGCCAACTTCGCTTTGTCCGAGTCCACAGTGCAAATAAAGTAAGATCAAGAAAGTGAGCAGCAGCGTTTTAATGTACCGATGCGTAACATGGTCATCAAATGAAATGGAGCATCACCCTTGAAACGCTTTTCTAAAGTCAATAATTAAACCGTTATATATATAGCTATATATATTTATTTTTTTTTACGCGCGTAACCAGTCAAAATAAATCTTATTTGAAACATGTATCATAAGCGGTCACTTCTATCTGCGCCAAAATCAAAAATTACTGCGATTAGTGATCGATAAATGAACTTACAAGAGGTGGTGCTCGCGTCGGTGTGTCCTCGTCTCCTGTGGCGTTCCATCGACTCAGACCTGATTGCGGATGTGTTGTTCCGCAGACCGACGAGGCATGCAGATGGTTTGTTCACCAGCGGCTACAGCAAACTCCTGGGTCAGCTGTCTGCGCGGAGATACCTGGAGTCTCTGATCGGGAAGAGAGTCAGGTAGGTGATTTTCAGGTCACGGTGAATCCAGTAGTCGGCAGAAAAAAAAACGCAATTTAAGGAAAATCTGCATTTTTAAAAAACCTGCATAATTTCTTTATGTACTTTATTCGCTTGTCAAACAGGACTTCACATGAAAGATATGAATACCACTGTTCAAGAACTATAAATATGACATCACAGTAGAACAAACCGACAGCACGAAGCTTGTTTAAGGATCTACTTTGGCAGTGTTTTTCTTTAAAGCAGACAAAAATGCAGAACGTCCTCTTAGAAACATGCTTTTATGCAGCAACCGCAAATAAATAAAGTTAATTCATACCTCATACATCAAATAGTATTGAATTTTCAAATCGCAACTCATCCAGGCAGTTTAATTAAATGTCTTAGGAATGTGCTTCTGCCCTCACGTCAGGACAAAAACAAAAATAACCTGAAGTTTAACATCAGGAGCATCTCTGACATTTTGCAGTAAAAGACCTGCCTGCTCGGTGATGCATTATGTAATTGACTAAGCATTTTTAAAGGTTAATATATGCCATTACTGCTTCACTACATGTTTGATATAGCCAGGAGGGACGCAAACACATGTGGATTGACACATGAATCAGATTGAATTAAAAGCTGCCAACGTTTGTGACTGAGGCGACCTTCATTGTTCTGTTGGGACAGTGATGAGCTGATGGAGGAGCCAGTGAAGCGCCACTCAGATGCCATCTTTACAGACAACTACAGCCGCTTTCGCAAACAGATGGCTGTCAAGAAATACCTGAACTCAGTCTTAACGGGAAAGAGAAGGTGAGTGTCTGTTGCGCATCACTGAACAGGAGTCTGAGCTTCTAATCTGCAGCAACACCAGAAGCATCAAACAACAATCAGAAGATGATATAAATGTTAGGATGACCAGCAACAAGAGTTTAAAGCATTCTAAACGTTTTTGTAAAACATTTATACGAACATGACCCACAAAAGTGAGAGCAGCAAATAACTGCAAACAACTGTTAAAGTAATTAATTAGTAAAACTGAAGAAATCCGTTCAAATATTTCATGTTTTTTTCTTGCAAATAGCCTTGAAGATCCTGTAACTAATGACCTGGAGGAGTCCAGGGAGGAGCCCAGCACTTTCCAGGACAGCTACAATGACATTGACGTAGATCACCTTCTAAACAACTTTCAACTGGTATGACACCCCCCCCACACACACACACACACACACACGCACACAAGTATCACTTTAATCTATTCTGTTATTTCTCTCTGATTTTCTCTCTTTATTCTTCTTTCCCAGCCTCTTTGAGGAGGGATCCACGTGCCCGTGAATCCGATGCATCATTCTCATGAAACCACCCATTCCAGACACAACACCATAATAATCCAACAGACATTTAACAGGCAAAACAACCAATACAGCTATTCACCTACTCACACCACACAGAACATAGATACAGTACAGATCACACACGTTTGTCCTTGAGACCCTAAAGAAAACACTTCTCTGTGTGTGGATTGGTCATCAGTTTTCAGTGAGAACCAGTAAAGAAACCAGTATTCTGTTAGATTTGTCCCATCGGCCAAAAATGACCCACTGAATGTGGAAACAGCAGACTCACTATGTATGTTTCTGATTACAGATCTGATTGAATAAACTTCACTCTGACTAACTTAAACAACCAGACTCCAAAGTAAAAAGTATTCATTTATCAACAATTTCAGTGTCCTGACACTCTGAAATGGATGAGAATCACTTTGAATATGTTGAAAATGTGTGTTTCGGTTCAGTCTGACAACGTGAGTTATGATAAAGCCTTGACTGAGACGTTTTCATTGTGCAAACAACAGATTTGGAGAAATCAGGGACAAGTTTAACCAGAACAGCCTTGGTTTTGAACTCAGTGGTCAGGTTTTCAGGAGCGATCCTGATTCTAAGAACGGTCAACGATTCCAGATAAGGTGGAACACTTTGAATGGACACAAATGCATATAATCACTTTCTACTATTCGATATGTATAGAGCAAAGATACTTTAACTGAGCAGAAATCTGCCTTTAGCTCATTATTGATGTAAACCATTCACCAAATAAAAGATATTGGTTTATTTTTCAAAGCTGAGTCTTTTGTCTGACTGATTGTTTGACAGATGAACACAGATTTAAAAACGCTAATTTACCCTCAAATGCATCAAATGAATCACGACAAATAAGCCCCCCCTGCTGATGTTTAAACCAGTTCTCTTACACAAAGTAAGTCTCATCCTAAAGTCTGAGGTGCACACACATGAAGTTCTAACTTCATGATGGGTAGATATAAATGTGTGATTGGTTGTAGACTTCAGCACCCTGGACAGCGACAGATATATTTATTATTATTATTATTATTTGCACTGTTCTGTATGACAGTTCCTCTGTTATCCTGTAGTTTTTCTTGATAAAGTCAGATAATAATCTAAAATAATCTGTTTATGGACACTAAAACTGTGCTAATTCCATAAACTTTCTACTTCAGTAGAAGTTACATACATCTATTTCCATATTGAACAGGAGTATGCCAAAAATATGAATTAAATGTGATTAAAGGAGACTGTTGGTTGAAACTGTGTCTCACACAAACACCAACTGAGGTTTAGCAAAATGTGTGGAAACTGTTAATGGACTGAACTGCCTGAAAGTAGCGGTCCTGCGTTCAATCATGTTATTAAAGTTCACGCATTGAATAGACATTTCTGATGTGCAGCTGTATGTTTTCTTTGTTCATGTTGACTCCCACTGAAATGTTGGCCAGGCACAGACGAGTGAAGATTAATGAAAATGGACTGTTTCTGTCCTCAGAAGGTTTATGAAGAGAGGAGAAACAGAATTCACTCAATCAACAGAGGATGTATGAATGAAAGGTTTATTAGGACAGAAGCAGAGAACGTAGATATACAGCTTTTAAAAACTCTATAGAGTCAAATATACTGCAAAGATTAAATATGTTTTTCTAGTTCAGAATTAAAATAATGACTTAATAGAGAGAAAGCTCTGGAGAGAGAGCTAACCTTAAACACCTTAAATATCCACCCTGTTTGTAAGGAACAAAAGCATAATGGGACAGCTCAAAACACATGATAAATCTATATTACATGCTTGTTCATGCTGAAGATAAAGAGCAGTGAAATGACTTGAAACATTTTTAAAGTTTCACAGAGGAGTTCACGTAAGCAGGGTTTTCCTCAGAGTCACCCGGTGGTTTTAAAGTACGATTCCAACACTTTCTGTGGTGACTCACTGTGTTTACACGTGTCAAGATGGCAGCAGATATTTGACTCATAAATGTCATTTACAATTGTCTGCAGGGCAGCACCGAGATCAGACAGACTTAGAATTAAATGCAAGTTGTCGCTCAGCAATTTACTGATTCAGCATTCAGAATCTCCTTCAGAAATTGAATATTCTACGTTATTTCTAAATATGAAACTTTCTGCAAAGTTTCTGTTGGATGAATATTTGCATTAAAGGTGGTGCTGGGTGAGACTGGAACCAGATTGGGAAGTCAGTCTGATCTCTGATGAAGATCAAGAGTCAGCTGTTTGTCATCTTGTCGTAATAATCATATTGTACATGTCTGTGTCTGTGTCTGTGTTTGTGTGTGGGGGGTGTGCGTGCACGTGTGCGTGTGTGTGTGCGTCAACTCTCCAGCAGGACATTCGTGATTACTGCCTGCTTTGTGGAGAGGCTTCACTCATTAACTCTCATCACTGCTGATCTTAATGGACACAACAGAGTAAAAATAGACAGAGAGAAAAGGCTGCAGCCTTTCAACACCAAGCACTGTGTGTGTGTGTGTGTGTGTGTGAGAGAGAGAGAGAGAGAGAGAGCGAGAGAGAGAAAGAGAGAGAGGGAAACGTTGAAAGACTCAAGTAGTTCTACTGCAGATGGTCACATGTACAACCAACAAATCCAGGACTCTGCGTCTACTTTATCTTATATTTACTTGCACCTAACAGTGCCTCTGCAGTTAAAGGATCTTTAAGTCCTTATGCATGCAGGTTAAGAACAATATGATTGACAACATAGGTCACACAAATGTGAACACTGTTTTATTTATTTGAATTGTATGTTATTGATCTAAAGTGTACAGTTCCTGAACTAAAAGCATGGCTGAAACAATACTTCCAATCATTTCCAGCGGAGACGATGAACAGACTGCTAAGAAAAAAAAAACCCAAAACAAACCATTTTGCTGTGCTTAAAATAAAAATCACAAAAAAACCACCGTGTTTCCAGCCAGGAGTCATTCCTCATGATTCACTTCCTGCTTTCTCCTGATTCTCCTGCAGGCGCAGAAGTGACAGCTTCGCAGGGATTTAACCGTTCAACTGGCTCTGACCGACTGACATGCGGAAGTCAGCGCACATCAAATTAACGGTGTCAAAACATACGCGCACACACTTGGGCGCACGCACGTACGTACACACACACACACACACACCCACACACACACACACAGACCATATGTGGCTCTCCACAGTCCCCTGTCATGTATCCTTGGGCTGAAATGAGCTATTTATACAAAAGCAGCAGGAAAAAAAAAACACGAGAATATAAAAAAGTAATGACATTAAAGAAGAGAGGCAGGTGGACTGTTTTCCACTGTCAGGAAAACCCTACTGGAGGACTGTGACGTGCACGCAGTGGAGCTGCAGCGGCTTGTTCAGTCACCGTGGGACGGCAAACAACTGGTTCTGAACACAAACAGGCTCGAGCAGCGTAACAATCAGCTGGTGCGCCCGTGTTGTTGATGTGTCTGCGCTCAGGAGCCGATCAATAAATCTGCAGGAGAAATGGGACCAAGACGCCGAAGCAGAGAAAGGCCACAGACTAATCAGTCCACCGCAGCCACACCAGCAGGCTGACGTTTGACAAAACAGTCCATTTAACTCCAACATGGTGGTATTCACACACACACACACACACACACACACACACACACACGTGCACACGAGCTCCCTTTGTCTTCTTTATCTCCACAGCCAACTCTCATTCAGGAGGCAGAAGTGATCCAAAAAATGACATAAGAAACGATGGGAGAGCGCTGGACAAAGTTCCCATCAAAGAAATCAAATCAAAGCAACTGTTTCTCTTTCAATATTAAAAGAAATCATTTTAAAATGTCACAAAACATTTATGCTTTGAGAAGGATGCTTTGGAAAAGTAAAGAAACTTGTGTGTAAAGAACTTGAGTAAATAAAGATGACGTGTTGGTTTTACTTCTCCCTTCATGACCGATACTCTCACGGCCTCGTTGCTTCAGACACAGTTTCAAACGACTCGTTTAAACACGCAGTAAAAAAAAAATTTAAGAAAGAGTCTGAAAAATCTCAGAGGAGGCAGATGAAAGGGTTTTCGTACGGAGAGCGACATGAATGTCAGGAAACGATCAGGTTAAACGTTGCCGTGAATAATCCACTTTCCAATCTGGAAGCAGAGGAGAGGCTCTTCTTGTCTTCTGCCTGACCCCCTTCATACCCCCCCCAACGCTGAGCCTCGCCTTTTATTCAGGAGAGAAACTGTATGATCCTCAATAAAATAACATTTCCTGAAAATATTCTGTCTTTTACTCACTGTTTTTTCCTGCTACTATTTCCTGATACTATTTAGGATTTCAGCAAGAAAAGGAAAAAGACATTTTTATGACAACTGAACTGATTTATCACAGTTTTCAAATATAAAGCACATATTATTATATGCTTTATATAACATATATTATTATATAATATATAATAATTCATGTTTTCGGCCATGCCACTGGATTTGTTGCTTATTCACTTATTGAAATGAATCCCAGACCTTTAAGAGCAAATTAGAAATTAAAGAGAATTTCTTATGGAAATGGAAAAGGTTACAAGAGAGAAGAGACATTTGTTCATTTGACAGTGACGTATGAGAAGGGCTGAAGATCAGACGGGAACACACAAAAGGTCAATATCCATGTCAGAAGCTTTGACGGAAATTCACGCTCGTCTTGAGAGGGACGGCGATCGCTAAATGCTCGCCAGGAGCAGAAATTCACTTTAAAAATAAGTCTCACATACAGCTCGAGGTTGATTTATGACCAAAGGCCCGTGCAGGTACGAGCAGCTTCCAGGGCAGCAGAAGCTCAGCCATCTTCGGTCTTCGGCACCTCTGATCATAACTGATTTGCTGACCTCAAACCTCTGGTCGGTGCTCCAACACGCAGGAGCTCATCAGAGGCGCCAGACCATCTCAAACCAGAGCGCAATTTTAAAACCAAGTCCTGAAGCCAGTGCGGAGAGGCCAGGACAGGAAGAGGAGACCCGACTGAGCAACAGTGATGTTCCCGCAGCCGCATGTGTCACCGTGAATAAACCAAACACACACACACACACACACACGCACGAGCAGAGCAACTCAGCTGTAAAAGAGACACAAAATGGGTCATCCGGGAAATGTCAGGGGTACACATCTAATGCCAATGAGGCTTTTTGCTGCTTCACGGTTCTGACACGAACTGCGACTGATTCATACCAACATCCTCTTTCAGGACGAGCTGGCTGCTTTTGTCAAGGTGGGTTGGGGCATTTTCATCAGTGTGGGTGTTTTCCCAGACCTCCAAATCATCAGCGATGATAGAAGCTGTTCCCCCCAGTTTTGTCTAAAATCACCACGACACTGAATGAAAGTGTCCCTTTACTCGTTCTGCTGAAGAGCCACAATGGCCTGCAGCGATTTTGGATGCTATTCATCCTTTGGTGAAAATGGGACAATCTCTGCACAAAGGCCTGATCAGAATAACCAGGAACTATTGGGTCTTTTCAACCTAAGTTCTCTTTCCTGTCACTCATTCCCTAACTGTGTGAGGGGCAGGAAAACACACTGGACAAGGCTCCAGTCCAGGGCACACACACACACACACCATTCTCACACACTCAATTTAGAGTTTTCAATCAACCCAAAGTGTCTTTTCAAGGCAGGAGGAGCAGATAGAGAGAGAAGCACACACGCAGAGGAGTTAGAATCTGAAACCTCAGGAGGCAGAAGACGGACAGATGTGCGCTGCTGCCCTCTACTGACCGTCAGCGGCTGCTGCCACTCATCTACTTGTACCCTCATTTTTTGCAACCATTCTTTCTGTGTCTGTCGCCAAGACCTCCCATCACTCTCAAGATGAACGGTTGTGGAATTTAAAAAAATATATACTTTTGCTCCCCAGTCCAGGTTGTTGAAACGGGATCATTTGGTTTAACACTGAACAGGACTTTCCATTTCCTGGGGCTTCCTCCAACTCAGCTTTTCGTACTCAACTAAAACACTTCGGCAACAGAGGCTGCGACTCGAAGAAACACAAAAGCGCAACATCAATTTTGTGAAACATCTATTTACAAACCACACGAGTATATGTGTGCGCAAACATTTAAAGACATCCAGAAGATTAACATTTATTTTTTTATAAAAGAATACAAAACTATTTAAAATATAATAAGATTGATTTACATTCACTTCATTTTAAAAACATGATAAAACTGTACAGTTTAAAGCGTCTTTTTCCTTTTTGGCATGAATAGTTTGCCGCTCACAGACGGGAACTGTTCAGCCAGATAACACTGTTTGGTCGATTGTCCCAGTAGTTTCTTTTTTTAAACAAGTGCATCAAACAGCGTCAAGTTTCAGCGTGCAATCTTCAAATGACAGAATTTTTGTCCTCCCTGTCGAGTGGCGGGAACCCCGTCCAGCACCAGCCGCCCCGTTAAAAGCAGCCCCTGGGGTCACAGGCGCCTGACGCTCCTCTTGCTGCGAGCGCTGCCCGGGATGTGAGGGGTGGACCTGGGGGAGGGGAAGAGGGCCGTGGGCTGCACCACCCTGCAGGGTGTGGAGCCGTGGAAGGCCTCCTTGCAGCGGGTGCAGAAGTCGAAGAGGCAGCTGCGGCGCGTGCATATCGCCCTCTGAGCCTCGGCCGAGTGCTTCGCCGGCGAGCCGCAGCGCTTGCAGGGACGCAGGGACTCGTGCTGCTTCAGTCCACTGGCGGCCTGGTGGAAGCACAAGTTGTGGTTTACAGGTGCACCGTGGTGTCATGGTCACGAGGAGGTGCTCGAAGCATGGTCTGAGGTTACGCGCGGGCGAGGACACAAACTCACCTGTACATAGTTGTTGAAGCGTGTGGACTGTGAGGTGGGCGTGGGGGTCTTGTGGGACGCCGCTCTTCGCTTGCTCACCCCCAGGCTCGGGGTGGACGAGGAGGCCAGGGTCTGTATGCACGATAACACCACCCTGGATACAGCCACATCTCTGGTCAGCCGGCAGGCGGGTTGCCTCAAGGAGTTTTTTGACTCCTGATGAAGAACCAAAAGTCATTAAAATACATCAAAAGACACCGATTACGAGACTTAAACCCAGTCTATCGACGTAGTTTAGAAGCTCGTGGTTTGGGAACACATGATCGTAGTTTCATGAGCACACGGGATTTACTCACATTGAGCACTTGCTCCGCTTTCTGACATCTGTCTGAAGCTGCGTTATCTTCACAGATGATCTTCCTCCACGTCCTGCTGACCCTCTTACAGCTGCAAGAAGAGAAAAAGCAAAAGGCACAATGAACACGATGAACTGACCTGAGGTTAGATAAACTAAACGCAAGAGCGTTGCTTTAAAATCAGCTCAAAACAAACTGTACAGATGCACCAGGTGCAGACTGCACTCGTACCTAATGAGGTCCATGTCTCCCAGCAGAGCCAGAATATTGGTGAGGATGTTCCTCATGTTTCTCGACAGAAGTGATGAAAACATGTCCACAAACTCACAGCCCATGTGAGTCCCGGTAACTCGATCAAGCAGATGATTCTCTGCTACTTTTGTAACAACGCTCCAGTCATACCTGAGAAAAGAAACCAGTCTTGCTTAGTGTTTTATGTTCATTACGGTTAACACTGAACACACGTTTTCAAAATCAACAGGTTTATAGAATGAATCTCATAACTCTACATGTATAGTGTATCCATCTTACTTCTTATTTTTCCTGTAAGACTTCGCAAGCTCTTCACACACAGCTTTCTGGAACGCCAGTATTGGCAGGGTGGTTTTGAGATGGTCGGATGGAGTAGAAGACAATGAAAATATTGCTGATCGCCTTCTACAACAGCTCACAGGGGATTCCGCCACGAGTTGACTGCAGTTCGCACCGACTTGACATTTGGACGGGGAAGTCTTTGGAGGCTTTGTCTTTCCCTTGGCGGCAACAGCAGCCTGCGAGGTTGTATTTACACTTTTCCCCCTCTGTTCGTCCTCTCCATCGCCATGGTGGTCATCAATCTGACTGTTGTGCAAAGAGAGATAGCCGCTGTCCTCAAACGGCTCGTCGAGGCTCCCGTCGTGGTGCCTGTTGCTGCTGCTGTTTTCCTTGTCGTGACCTGTGCTCGAGGTGTCCAGGGGGAGAACGACGGTCTCAGCTACAGGCGGAAAGTGAGGCTTGATGGAGGGGGCCAGAGGACAGGCCTGGAGGTGAGGCCCCAGAGGAAGGCCCACAGAGCTTCCCTCCATGCCGAACACCACGGCAGCCTTCTTGTCGGGACACTTCATGGCGGTTTTCCCTCGCAATAAAACGCTCACGTCGCACAGGGCGTCGATTTCTGCGTAAAAGGAGAGAAGGATGTACATGTCTTTAAGTCAGCCTTTAAACCTCACCATCAGCCCTTTCAAACGGCATATCCCTTAACCTATTTACACAAAGATCACATATTTGCCTCATCATGCAAACAGCACACGCCACTTTCGGAGTTAGAAGCCCTTTTTGGTCGGACGTTCTTTAAAGCAAATGGGTTTTGGCGCGGGTGGCTGTGACGTCGCCAGTCAGATGGGCGCCTTCAGGAAACACACACTAACCCTCAAAATGCGAGGAATGCACGGCATGGGCGACAGTCTGCGTCTGTTAAAGCATCCCGGATCAATAGTATCCCCAGATCAACAGAATCTTTCATTTCTCGTTTGTGGGTGTCCAGCTGATACGTGGGGCTCAGTTAGCACACTAGCTCCAGCTAAGCCGCCTTAACGTCCTTTTCCACATATTAAATAAGCAGCTGCAAAACAGCAACAATATACTAAAGTGGCTGTACTTTAACTGGACTTTCCTCGCAGACTTTTACCCTCTCTGGTTGACACATGCAGGTATATTTCACAATGTGAGCCAACCCGCTCAACACGGGAATAAAACGCCCCAGAAACGCCTGCACGACGACCGACTAAACCTACCTTTTCGACGTGAAGCCGGACTAAAGCAGACTCCCGCGTCCCTGCGGTCGAAACGCGGACCCAAAGGTGCTGGTTGATCCCGCTCCTGCGCCAAAAAAGAGGCACTTTTTCACTGCCGCCGCAGCTGTTTGAAATTTGGGGGAAAAAGGCGCAAGCCAATCAGAGGCCGCCGGAAGTCGATCCCTTTAAACCGCCAGCCAATAGGAGCCCGGCCCGCCGTCGCGTCACCGGCGCTGTGCCCCCGCCGTTTTTATCCGGGGCGAAACAAGAGGGAAACCGCGCCACCGCTGCTATGAAGTTACTGAAATAAAATGTATTTTTGTGCGTCAAATAACGCTTAAAACTCCCCAAACGCCGCCTCAGTCACCCGCCGCACCCAGCTCTCACATGTACTGAATTTTGTATCTACTTCATAAAGTAGTGCTGTTACGGCGCAAAAACTGGCTTCAGGTTACGTCACGATATCGACGGAAAACGGTTTAAAAAACAAAATGTACGACAAAGTTTCGAGTTGATGGTGAAAAAAAGTGGGAATTAAAGAAGATTAACCCTTATTTGGAGTGTCAGAAATGTGAACTGAAACTGGGCGGGGGGGCGCTGTAAAAGTCCCCTTTACCGTGATCATTTTTGCAATAGGCGATATAAAAACGTTTTAACTGTTTTTGGGTTTGTTCCCGAACATTTCGTCACATTTTATTCCTTGTAATCCCACATTTCCCCCACTGTTATAAACTAAATGGGGGCAGTTCCTCCCCCGACCACCGGGAGGCGCTGCTCCAAACAAGCCGCCGCCGCGGTGCGTTCCACTATGGCTGCGCCCAGGAGCGAGGGGGGGTGAACGAAAACGACTTTTTATTTACGATAAAACCATAAAACAGCTGGTTTTTAAACTCGATCGAGACAAGATCCCGCTGAACGCTTTCACAGGAGCCGCTGGTGTTTAAATTAGTCTAAACAGTGACTCGATGTGTGGTGTTTAATCCCTGCAATATGTAGTTTTGTGGATTAAACTGCGGTGTTATTCAGAGTTATGACTTATAAAAGCTCAGGTTTGACTGTCATCCACAGAACTAACATATCGTACGACTGAATATTGGTTCTGTGTTTTCAATTGTCTGTTAAAGGGTTTTAAAAAAGTAATTGTTCTTGGCTGGATGCTGGTCTAAAACTCCCAAAAGTCCAATCATGTCTGGGTGGAAATGAATCTTTTGAACACAATGGCCTTCAGAAGAGCTGGGAACCTCCTTCCAAGGGGCATTGGCTCCGTCTGTGTGCACTGGAGAACCCACTTTGAAAAGACACTGAGGTCCAAGAGTGGAACGTGTGGACTTGAATACAGCAGAGCTCTGCACACGGGCTCTTCAGCGATGGTGGCCAAGTTACTGTCGGTGGATGAGCTTTTTGCCAAAAGGTCTCTGCAGGGATACCTGAAGAAGATGGAGACGGAGTACCGCGAGTGCTTAAAGGCAGTGGACGGAACAGAGGAGGGCTGCAGCGAGGACGAGCTGAGGGCCAAAAGGACCCGAGTGTCGCTGCTGGCCCCGCTTGTTCGCAGCATCGGGGAACTGGAAACCAAACAGCGGGAGAAGGCCGAGACTGAGACGCTGCTGGAAGGTGAGGTTCAAAGTATATCGTCCTGGCAGAGGATACTTGTCATCAAACTAATTATTCTCATTCAAATTTGCGAAAGTTTCAATATTTGCTGCGTCTGTTCAGCACACTAGATATATATCAATCTGAATATGTGAAAGCTTCAGTGACTCAAACAAATGTTTTGCTGGTTCACGACAACGAAGTGTAACTCGCTGTATGTTCTTGTTCATCCTCCAAGATGAAGACCCGGCCTTGCGTGAACTGGCAGAGATGGAAAGAGAGAATTCTGTGAAAGATATCCAAGACCTCAGTAAAAAGGTTTCTACCTTGTGACATTTTCTTTTCAGACGTGAGATCAGCAATTTAGTAAAATCGATGAGCCCAAGAGATGGAAACGCTCGCGGCCTTTCACACATCACTCGTTTCCTTTCTCTCTGATGCAGATCCTGGATCTGTTGATCCCCGAGGAGGATGATCTCAGCGACCTTGTTCTAGAGGTTACAGCTGGCGTTGGGGGTCAGGAGGCCATGCTGTTCACCGCTGAGGTCTTAAGAGCACATTTATTCAGATGACAATGATTGCAAAGTCAACATACAGAAATATGTTTTATTGACACAAGAAAAAAGAAACCCTGAGGGCTAATAAAACATATTCTCAATAATTTCTACTCATAAGCTGGTGCCTTTTCTTCTCTTTTCTAGGTGTTTGACATGTATCAGGGCTACGCTCAGCACCACGGCTGGTCCTTCGATACCCTCGAGTACATGGCCAGTGACTTAGGTCAGTGGAACCAAAGGCAGCATGGATATTGTGTGCATTGTGATCAAAAACACAAATGAAGCTTACAACTGGAATCGCACGGAGGGACTGCAAACGGAAGGGGAGGCCCGTTTATGGCCTAGGAAGTTGACAAATATGAAATAACACATGTGCGACGTGTGTATTACGGCTCGCTTTGATATAAATAAGAGTATGACAAATGAGGCATATGCTGCAGATATTTAAATGGGAGATATTCACAAGTTGTTTTCTTTGTTATTAATAGTTGAAACGGTGACGTCGCTGTAGCAGTTCGATGTATCATTCTGGTATTTTAACCCCGTTTCCCCAAAAACAGGTGGGCTCCGTCACGCCTCAGCCAGCATCAGCGGCCCTCTGTGCTACAAGAAGATGAAATTTGAAGGTGGAGTCCACCGAGTCCAGAGGGTTCCTAAGACGGAGAAACAGGGACGGATGCACACCAGCACCATGACCGTGGCCGTCCTGCCCCAGCCCACAGAAGTACAGCGGAGAAGGGGGGGGGCAGCCGCGGATTCTGAGATGGAAACGAAAAACTAAATCGCTTTTTTTTCCCCCACGTCGTTGTCAGATATCTTTCACAATTAATCCAAAGGACCTGAGGATTGACACCAAGCGAGCGAGCGGAGCCGGAGGCCAACATGTCAACACCACCGACAGCGCAGTCAGGATAGTTCACCTGCCGACAGGTAGAACGGGCGCGGAGGCTCCGAACGAAACGCAGCTGGAGGGTGCTCACTGAATACCCGTCCGTCAGGTGTGGTTGCCGAGTGTCAGCAGGAACGATCCCAGCTGAAGAACAGGGAGAAGGCCATGAAGGCCCTAAGGGCCAAGCTGTACGGCATGAAACTGGAGGAGGAGACCAGCAAACGCTACAATCAACGGAAGATCCAGGTTCTGTGTTTTTAAGCGCTTTATTTAAGTGTGGGGTTGAACGTCAGGAGCATTCCTGAACATGAACGAAGAAGTTCCGCGATCAAGTCTTCACCCAATTCCCCTAATTTCAAATTCCAGATTGGCACCAAAGGCAGGTCTGAGAAGATTCGAACCTACAACTTTGCACAGGACCGGGTAACAGACCACCGAATCGGCTTGACGGTGCACGACACCAAGGGCTTCCTGCTGGGCGAGGAGCTGCTGGAGGAGGTGAACTCCTCCGTCTGTGAATTCTCAAACCAGGAGGCGCTGATGGAGCTGCTCGGGGAAAGCGGCCAGGACGGCTCGTGAGCTGAGCTCACCAGAAACAGAAGGGGAAATGGAGAGCTGCTGCAGGGCAGAGATGTGTGTTAGTAATTATGTGTGCTCGTGATGGCAACTGAAAACTGAAGTCCGGTCTAAAGCAATGTTTTGTCATCATTAAATTTTAAACGTTACTCTTGTTGTTCTTCTTTTTGTCTCAAATAAAATGCATCATTCTCCTGCAATATGACCAGTAATTACAGCCCATTTGTTAATCGTCCAAGGAGCTTTTTTTATTCATGGATGGCGTATGGGTGTTACGTTTACTCGAAGAACTTCATTTCCCATAATGCTAAGCGCTTCGAGGGTGATTAATCGAGTGTGGATTTATCGTACTGCTCGCTCGCCCACCTATCTTCTCCAGTTGCATCCTGGTTGTCAGCTGCAGGGCTACCGCCAGCTAGCCCATTAAAAAAACATTCTTTTTCCATTACTCGATGCTCTGAGGGTTTTTTTTTTTAACATTATTTTGAATATGCGATTTTTTTCC
Source organism: Lagocephalus sceleratus (assembly GCA_911728415.1). NCBI lineage: Eukaryota > Metazoa > Chordata > Actinopteri > Tetraodontiformes > Tetraodontidae > Lagocephalus > Lagocephalus sceleratus. The sequence continues at coordinate 11,237,595 of CAJVRN010000040.1, forward strand.
GCCCGCACAAGGAAGGGTGCAAACATAGCAGAATAGCGCGGCGCCTCTTTAAAGTCCCTGTTTTGAGCTCGACGGGACTTTAGCAGCTCGGTTCGACTGACCGAGGAGGAGGGAACAAAGGCCGGCTGATGACGGAGCAGAGGCGGCCCCTGACGGCGGGGAGGGGGCCCCAGTGACTCAGGCCACCGCGCCGGCATTGAGAGGGCCAGGGGCCGGGGAGGAGGAGGAGGAGAGCCGGGGAGGAAGAGGAGGAGAGCCGGGGAGGAGAGGAGAGCCGGGCTGAGAGGAGGAGGAGAGCCGGGGAGGAAGAGGAGGAGAGCCGGGGAGGAGAGGAGGAGAGCCGGGGAGGAAGAGGAGGAGAGCCGGGGAGGAGAGGAGAGCCGGGGAGGAAGAGGGCTGAGAGGAAGAGGAGAACCAGTGAGGAAGAGGAGAACCAGTGAGGAAGAGGAGAACCAGTGAGGAAGAGGAGAACCAGAAAGGAAGAGGAGAACCAGTGAGGAAGAGGAGAACCAGAGAGGAAGAGGAGAACCGAGGAGGAAGAGGGCTGAGAGGAAGAGGAGAACCAGTGAGGAAGAGGAGAACCAGAGAGGAAGAGGAGAACCGAGGAGGAAGAGGGCTGAGAGGAAGAGGAGAGCCGGGCTGAGAGGAAGAGGAGAACCAGAGAGAAAGAGGAGAACCAGAGAGGAAGAGGAGAACCGAGGAGGAAGAGGGCTGAGAGGAAGAGGAGAGCCGGGCTGGGAACCTCCTCATGCCAGTGATGGCCAACGAACCGATCATCCTGAACGTCTATGACATGGTGAGAAGGTCCTCTTGGGCAGAAGCGCTGCCTCCAGCGCGTCACGTTGGCCCTGGCAGCCTGCGCCACAGCTCTGCCGACCTTCCCGCGGTTGAGAGGCCGACCCCGGGGGGGGGGGGGTCACCTGTCGGGGTCAAGGGTCAAGCTGGGAGTTTAGGAGCTGCACCGGCGCGGATCCTCCGTTCCCGCGCGCCTCTGCAGGGATGCGACAGCCCGCCTTTCGTCACAGAGGCGGAATTTTGAGTCACCCCCGAAGAATTAGTCACGACTGGCCGACCCGTCCTGACTCATTGATCGATCTCGATCTCCCTTCCTTCACGCGTCACTTCGTGCGTTCGGTTGTCCCACTCTACTCGCGCTCACTTCTGCCCCATAACCGCCGCAGATCTCGACGTCTGTGACCGACTTCCAGCCACATGACCACGGGCTGCTTACTGACGCGTTCTGGTGTTTGAATGTCGTCGAGTGTCTTCGTTGGCAGCCGTGCGAGCGCACCACGCGTCCGCTCGTGTAGTTCGGGGCCGCTCTTGGGTGCTTTAATGTTCAGATTTCTTCATTCTACACTGTAAATATCTTGTTTTCCTCTGTCACGCTGCTGTTCTAGTGCTCTCAGGAATGTCACACGCTTTATTAATTACACTATCTTTGGACGGTACATCGGTTATTTCCAGTGTGCACAGTTTTTTTTTTTCGTTTTGCGACTGAATTAGACTTATAGATCTCTAGTTTCGGCCTGTGCAACGCCTTTCTGACTGAGGTGCAGAAGGGAAGCTTGATACCATCAAAGTTATTTTTGTATATCTTTAATACACAGAAGCAACCGTGAGATGTTTCGGTAGAAAAACTCTTATTTTGTTTTTATTATAAATTTGCTGAAACGCCGATCAGATGAGGGCTCGTTACTCAAACAGGAAGTCGATTATCTGATCGTTCAGATCACGTCAGTGAAGACGTGAAGAGGACGGGGTCAGGAAACGGCGCCGGATCTCCATCAGAAGCGTTACCTGGTCGGTGGAGGAGGGTTGTCGCGGTCGCGCTGGTTGGGGCGGCTGTCCCGTTCTGGAAGGAGCGCCCACATAGGTTTTCAGTGCTGCCAGCTAAGTGGATTTACAGGTCAGCTCTGAGTGCTTTAGGATGCGCCTCTAATAGGACGGCATTATCTGCAGCCCGGCGCGCCTGCTGTCCGCTGGCACCGCTCTGCTGCGTGAGAAGCGCGTCTGCGTGGAAGGACGGGGCAGATACTCGTGCTGGTCCATCACATGTCGGACATTGTCCCACATTGTTGTTCATAATTGGATGTTTGAACACATCTGGATTCATTCAGACACGTATGAGGGAGGGAAAAAAAAGATAATTGGCGACAATAAGCGATGTTTTGTTCACGTCGTTGGATGGGAGAGAAAGATCGTCCAATGTAGTCATGTGACCTCATTCTTGGCAAGAGCTTAAGGTTTACCTTAAAATACAAGTCATTAAAATGTGTGTAGGTTAGTGCTGAATATCCAGTGCACCCATGGGTGATGTGTGTTGTGCTGCTCTCTCTTTGCCTGCAGTACTGGATCAATGAGTTCACCAGCTCTCTGGGCATCGGCGTCTTTCACTCAGGGATTGAGATCTACGGACGAGGTAAGAGAGCGCAGAAATAAGATGCCACGCGCCACATACAAGACTCATTTCAAACGTGTGTTTTTTTTTTTTAATTATTCTGTGTGTTTAGAGTTTGCTTATGGCGGACACCCGTACCCGTTCTCAGGGATCTTTGAGATTACACCAGGTGATGCGACTGAACTCGGCGAGACCTTTAAGTTCAAGTAAGTGTGGCCGGAAACAGTCGCAGTTTTCCATCCTTCTAAACTAACAATGTTAACCTTGTTAGTTAAGAATCATTTGAAGACTATTTAACTAGTCAGGAAACCTGCATTTTAATGCGCTAGTCAGTAGAGGGTGAATTCCTGCATTGATCCACTCAGCTTCTGTACATTCTAAACTGTATTTTTTTATTGCTTTTATGTGAGGGAGGAGCTTGTGAATCGCTGCAAAGTGAAATTGCAGTCGGATGTGGTGGTAGCAGGTCACCCAGTTGGTTCAATTGCTGCTTCCCAGAATGCGCGTGTGTGTGTGTGTTACCGTGCATTACTTCTGCTCTGCTTGATGTGCCCTGTGGCCTCAGACAGACTCTGCCTGACACACACACACACTTGCATGGGCGCACTGCAGTCTCCATCAAGGCCACTGGACCATAACCCTGGATTATGTGGTGCTAAAGCCCATATAGACCCAGCAGAATCAGGAAAAAAAATTCTGAGTTGAGTGAACTCAGCTAAATAAAATGCCTTAAGTTGTGCTGGGAAATCTAGTATTTTCAGTATTTGCAACCAAATCCTTCCTTACCACCCATCTCTGCAGAGAAGCCATAGTTTTGGGCAGCACCGACTTCACAGAAGAGGATGTGGAGAGGATCGTGGAGGAAATGGGGAAGGAGTACAAAGGCAATGCCTATCACCTCATGCACAAGAACTGCAACCACTTCTCCTCAGCGCTGTCAGAGGTGGGTCCAGACGCAGGCACACACTGTGTGTGTGTGTGTGTGTGTGTGTGTGTGTGTGTGTGAGAGAGAGAGAGAGAGAGAAAGAGAGAGAGAGAATGGGTGTGTGTGTGAGAATGGATTTGTGAATGAGTGTGTACTTCAAATCGGCTTATCCTGGTGTGACTAATGAGAAGGGAGTGTTACAGCCAGTGTCTATCATTGAGATGGGGATTAGGACACAAGGATACACGTCCAGGCTTGCAGAGCCAGCTGATGCCCGTACTCGCTGCATGCAACCACACTCACACTCACCCAAAGACACAGTTGATGACACACACATAAAGACGTGGATGCGCCAATTGTAAGATGCATCGTTGTAGTTCACATTACAGTGAACCCTCGTTTATCGCGTTCCAGAAATAACCCGCCATAGACGAGATCTGTGAACAGCTTTTTTACAATTATTTTACAGGGTTTAAGGCTGTAAAAGCCCTAACCACACACTTTTATACACTTTTCTCACAGGCTTTAACATTTCACCACAGGTCTCTCTTATTTAACCTCCTCAGACCCGAGCTGTCTCGATACACATTCTTAACATGTCTATTTAGGATTATTGGGACCTGATAAGTGTAAAGACTGAGAATCATGTTTTAACAATATTTTGAAACGAGTGTTTTTTGGGAACATTATGTCCACATGCAGGGACAATCAGTCTAAATGTGTAATAATATAATGTTTATGGGTCCATGTATGTGGACATTTGGCCCCGTACTAAGAAGAATTAGCTTTTATATGATAGGTGACCCAACATCTAATGTCCACATATGTGGACTCCAGGTCTGAGGAGGTTTAACACTCTCAAAGTTCAAACTTCTTCCTCTGCCCTTCGGGTGCGACCGCAGGTACCTTTTCCCCTGCAGCTCGCCGATCTGGATTCAGAGCGCAACGCACTGTCAAAAAAGTCCGTGAAAAGTGACCCGCGTTATAGCGAGGCTTCGCTGTAGTCCACATACGCATCTGTGAGCATAGAGAAACCCAGACAAGAGCCGGGCCCTCTGGATGCCTCCACAGGAGCACGGATGGTTTTCCAAACACGTCTCAAACCCGCCGTCTCTCCTCAGATCTTGTGCGGCCGAGAGATCCCTCGCTGGGTCAACCGGCTGGCCTACTTCAGCTCCTGCGTGCCATTCCTCCAGACCTGCCTGCCCAAAGAGTGGCTGACGCCGGCCGCCTTACAGTCCAGCGTCAGCCAGGAGCTGCACGGGGCCGGGGAGCTGGAGGAGGCGGAGGACGCCGCCGCCACCGCCGCCCTGGCGTCCATGTCCCCGTGCTCGCCCTCGGCCTCCTCCAGCCCTTCCTCCCTGTCCCGCCACTCTCGCCACCAACCCCGCAGGTAGACGTTGACGAACCTTAAACTGTGGTCTCAAAGAGGGGCGGGGGGTTTTTTTTCGAAGGGAAAGAAGTGTTGGTGCTGAAGGGGATCCTCCAGGGATCGCCTAAATGATACAGACCCCATTGTACCAGCCAAAAACAGAGAAAATGGAAATAAAGTCCAAGTGTTTCATAAATCTGTTTTCTGGTTTTACCAGCCGTTTGTACCAGTTTTGTAGACGGTGCTAATCCCCACCTTGTCCGTTCCCATCTGCAGTCGGATAGTTTCCTACCACGCTGACACCCAGAACTGTGACAGGTTACGGACGTTTTAGTATGTAAGCATGGTTTTATTGCAGGCAAGACATTATGGACCTAAACTCAATTTAAATCCAGCAACTTTTACATGTGACCTGGAACACAAAGCCCCCCTCTCACTGGTGTGTTCCTGGTGATCATGCTGAATATATATTTTACATTTTACACCATTTTTAACAGGATCAAATCTAAAAGCAAACTTTCAGGTATTAGAACGATGTCTGTTGTGATTATATTAAAGTACAACCAGTCCAACGTGATCCTGTTCCCAGTCCCACCAGAGCTTTCTCTGGCTGCGCGTTCAGACCTGAGCAGTGGTCAGTGAGTAGAAGGAGTCAGCGTTCACCCAGATCACACAGACAAAAATCTGTCTAAGGATTAAGAATCTCACCATCGTGTCAAAATGTGTCAATAGTTTTAATTGAAAAAGAATCAGATCACTGAGTATCTGATGGGGCAACTGTTGGTTTAAGACCTCTTTACCACAGTTAAAACTTGCTTTTCTTAGTACAACTACCAAGGTGCCTTTGGGCAAGCTGACAGTAAAGGGTTTTGGCTGCACTGGAGAGTTTCCACATGTCTATGTTTTCATCTTTGTAAATATTTTTTTTTTATCTCTGTAAATGTGAGAAATAATCTGGGTTTTTGAAGCAGATGAAGAGAATTTGAATTGGGGATGTTTTTTTGTTTTTTTTCCATTCTCAACAACTCATCCTACACCTTATGTCACCAGTTGTGCTCAAAGTGCACATGTAAGTCACAGCACTCCAACGATTAACTTTCTGTGCTGCTATTGATGAACCACATATGAGTCCATCACAAAAACAAACCTTGCAGCAAATTGTTTCATTCAACTTTTAAACTTCAACAAATGTTGGAGTTCCAAATTGTTCCAACTTGTTCATTTGTGGTTTTCAAGATGATTCCTGCTCAGGTTTTCTTCCTGATTAAGGTGGTTCTGTGTCCAGTTCAACAGCTGGATGAAACCAGCTGTGTTTCCATTCAAACTAAAATGTAAGAGGCCACGTTGCAAAACCTATGTGATGTTTTCTATCTTGCTTCCACTTGTTGGGTCGTGGACACAAGTGCACGTCGGGCACAACGGGGAAAAAAAAAGACTTTTGTCTGAAACTCACAGAAGACACGAGCTGTCTGTTACACTGACTAGCTCTCAGACTTAAAGAAAATAAGTCCATTTACATTTCATAAATCACTTATTCTTAAATATGGGCCACCTGTTTCAATCAAGAACCACAGATGTGTTGAATCCTGACCTTGTTTAATCCTTTAATGTATTTCTATATGACTGTTTTGTATGTTGGTAAACTCAGGACTGCAGAAGGCTTTGTAAGATAATCCTTTTTTTTTTTACTTTTCTATCCCATGTTCTCTCTCTGTGTTGAATTTTTTCTAATTCATTAGTAACTCCAGTCAAAAAAGCATTCAAAAAAACTCAGTTTTCTACTGTTTTGATATGAAAACGAGCTTTTGTTCACTTGACAGTTTGTACATGAGTCAGTGCAGCTGTTTATTCTTCATGTATGAGTGTGTATCTGTGTTTTTGCACACTTGTTTTATACACCGTTATCAGCAAACCAAATTTTCCAGAGATGCACACACTATAGATCCTCGTGAACAAGTGTAGCAGGTTTCCAAATCTCACAAAACCGGATTTCTTTAAAGAAGTATTTGCAGTGACATTTAATTCAGAGATAGATTTCAAATATTACACTTTTTTTTTTTCAAATAAATGGCTTATTTATGTACTCTGGATGAAAAGGTTTAATGTCTTTTTTTGTCAACCTCGAATTTTTTCATGCACGGAACAGCGTCTGGAGCTCCCCCTACCGACTATTTAACTTTATTTAGACACAACATTAGGTAACTTATGTAGCCACATTTTATTTAAAAAAAAACCTAAACCTTTTAACCTTTATTACTGATGCCAAAGATTACTGAAACATCGCCACTTCTCACTGTTTGGTTTCGCTGACGGAGCCTGAACAGCGGTGACACATCCAGCTGTTGTTGTGTGTTGGATGTGCATTTCCTGATAAATGTGTAGAACACCTGCACATGAGCTACGGTCATGTCAACTGTACATGCACATGTAAAGGTCATGTGTCAATGAAGGCCGGTCGCATCTCAACAGCTGCAAAGTAAACGTTACCCACATTATGTCTCTGCATCCGTCACAGAAACAAAGTGGTTTGTGAGAAAATGTGAGATGTGTGAGGTGGTCTTTGCATGAACTTTGCAAATGTCTGTTATCACATCTGTAGGGCTGAAGGTCAGAATTTAAATACCACAACTACTACCCTTTCCAGCGAAACTGCAGTACAATTTCACAGAGCCTTCTGAGCATATTTGTACCTTAATGCAGATTTAATAAAGTAAAGAGTATAACCTTTATTTTTAGCTTGTATTTTCCTTGGTTCAATATTGATGGAGAGTGTGCATAATTGTTAATTATTATATTATAATTATTGGAAGGCCTTTAATTGTGATATTTTACTTCTACAATTTACAAATGTACACTGTGCTCTAAAAACTACTCTTTTAATGAATACAATAATAAATGTTCAGTTAATACAATTGGTATATTTGTATTGTAGAGCTCAGATCAACCAGGTAATACACGTATTATGAATACTCCTGGATAAACTATAGTCAACCGCTAGGTGGGGACAAAACGTCCATTACTAATAATAATAATACAGAATACAAGCAAATAAAGCATTTTACAGATGCAGAAAACATCGTAATTCCATCTAATGTGATAATATGATACGATTGTAAGTTACAGAAGAAAATCTTCAAACGTCCCCTCTCCGATTACTTCTGTCTGGCAACAAATTTGAGTTTTATTGGCTTCACAGGCTGAAACTTCCAGTCAAACGCCAGCGGGATCTGAAAGAACAGAACGTTAGCGCATGAGGGTTTGGTGGTCGAAACACAGGTGAACTGGGCCGCGGGACCTACCACCGTGTCTTTGCATGTTTCCACGGTGTAACACTGCAGGACTCGAACAAGAAGCATCTTCATGACGAGGAGAGCGAAACGCATTCCAACGCAGTTGCGAGGACCGAGTCCAAATGGCATGAAGGCGTACGGGTTCACCTCATCAAGGTTGTCCTTACTGAACCTGCACCCAAAAAAACATATGGAGGGATTTCTTTAAAATACTTTGTGGAGAGAAAGGTTGAGAATATAGAATCACTTAGCCTCACCTCTCTGGCCTGAACTCTTCAGGGGAGCTCCAATAGCGCGGGTCCTTGTGGAGAAGGTGCAGGGGTACTGCAACCAGGGTTCCTTCAGGGATGGTGAGACCGTGAACCTGCACAGTCTTTTTGCAGACCCTCTCAAGACGAGGGGCGGTCGGAAGCAAGCGCTGAGACTCATTAAGAACCTGGTCCAGGTACTGAAGACCCATCACATCTTCGTACGAAATGGGGGCCTGGAGACAGAAATGTACTTGATGAAGAGACAACGCTGACCCTTCAAGGTAACGTAGAAAATAGCCGCACATCACTCGGTATGTTGGCGTCGATTTCCTTGTGCAAGGTCTGCAACATGTCAGGGTTGGTGGCCAGGCAGTAGAGAACATTGGTGAGAGTAACTGTGGTGGTCTCGTAGCCACCAAAGATAAAAATGAAGGCCTGGGAAAGAATCTCGTGCTCGGTCAAACCTGGAAGAAGAAAAGCAAGAGAACTTTCACAAGTGATGCAGAAGACAAACTATTGTAGACTCTGCTTACATGTTACTGGGGTTTCTGTTCTTTAATCAATCAATCAATCAATCTTTATTTATTTATTTATTTATGTAGCGTCTTTCACAATCAAAAATTGTTTCAAGGCGCTTTCCAGGATCCCAGGGCCTAACCCCAGACAAGCTACAGTAACAAGGAAAAACTCCCCTTTAACAGGAAGAAACCTCGAGCAGGACCAGGCTCATGTAGGGGGACCCTCCTGATGATGGACAGATGGGTAGAGAGAGAGGAGAGGAGGACAGGTAGAGGATAGAACAGGTAGAGGATAGAACAGGTAGAGGGTAGAACAGGTAGAGGATAGAACAGGTAGAGGACAGAACAGGTAGAGGACAGAACAGGTAGAGGATAGGACAGGTAGAGGACAGAACAGGTAGAGGATAGGACAGGTAGAGGATAGAACAGGTAGAGGATAGAACAGGTAGAGGAGAGAACAGGTAGAGGATAGAACAGGTAGAGGAGAGAACAGGTAGAGAAGAGGAGGGGAGAGAAGAGAGAGGAGAGGCCCAGATCATAGAAGAACACATAGAAATACATTATATTGAATAAGCAGCCGGTTGAGTGGGTCAGCGGGGTCAGAGGTCATTATGCAGCTCTGAAGGTGGTGATACCTGTAAATGATACAGAAGGGGGGGTGGGGGCAGAAAAACTACAGAAGAAATAGCATCACTAGTCTACTGATGGAGCGGAGGAGAGGAGAGGAAACCAAACCATGCCCAGTGTGGTGACACTTTACAAGAGGACACCGCATCTTCACAACACAGCCATCTAATAGCTAGAGCTGCAGCAGTTAAGTTCTACGATCAGCTTTTCTCGGTGCTTCTCAAAACAAGCACAAGTGGAAACTTCAGGGGTCCCTCGTTTGACTACACTTCATCTTGTTGGGCTGATTTTAATGACCTGCTCACGGAGCGTACCTTTAGAGGGCTGATCCTCTTCACTCTTGATCTCCGATTGTGGAATCTCATTCTGAATCAACACCTGAAGGAAATCTCCGTGAATCTAGACGGGTACAGAAGACTGTTAGCAACGAAAACAACAGAACACTAAAGCACATTAATACCAGTCATATCTGAAGTTCTGCAATTTCTGGTTAAATTCTCGTGTGTGCAATTTTATATCTGCATACAATTAGTAAATATTTGCTATTTTTCCAAAGAAACTGAGACAAGCTCAGATAAAAATGAATATCTGGATTTAGTTCACATGCTATCTTCGTGCTAGCAGGTGTTGGACAGAAGCAAGATGGCTTTTTCCCGTGTTTGGAGCTCTGATGATAAGATACGTGAGCCATCATGACAGCCAATGTCCTTTTACCCCATCCAACCAGTAAGACATCCACTGGTAACAATTAAAGAGTTCAAATGTGGCCTTGAAAGACGTAGAAGGTCAAGCCAGTTCTCTGTCAACACTTACGGAGTCGTCTGTGAGATGTTGGTCTTTGAAGTTCTTGATGATGCTGTAAAAAAAATTCACACTGGACCTGGGGATCGGGTCAATCCCCAGGAATTGGAACAGGCGGCCTAAAAAGGGGAAAATCACTGCGGGGAGAACAAAAAGTTGTTGAGAGCCCATGATTAATTCATCAGTGTGCAATATTGTGAGAAAAAAACCAAATAAAATGCACATACCTACTAAAAACACAGCCACAAAATTGAATTTAAAGACCTTCTTTAGATTCACAATGATTGGATCATCAGGGTTATTTATGGAATCTGTCTCAACGCTGAAAGATGCACTGGTCACAGAATCCAAACTGTAAGGTGCCAAAAATCTACCACAAAAACAGGATTTTACACAAGTTAACAACAACAGCTAATAAATAAATGACTCGAATAAACAAAGCGGAATATCTTCATACTCTTTGATGTGGATGGATTCATCCAAATTGGTTTGTTCAAGTTTTTTTGCGATTCGGTCTGCATAGCGAGCAACGATGGGAAAGACCTTCAAAGAAGATTAAATAATGAATGAGCAGAGACATCTCACACTCACACTCACACTCACACACACACGAAATACGCTGCTGTTGGCGTACTGGAGTTTACCAGTGTTTAATGTTTTTTTTGTACTGACGTTTTTCAGCCTGCCACTGGTGAAACATGGCGATATGGTGCTCCGGATCCTCTTCCATCTTTCATCCTTAACTACAGAGACCGAATCCTCCAGAGGTCCTGAGAAAGCATTTTCCTGTCAACACAAGAAAGAAACCATCATAAACAGCTGAACACTGTCACTAATAAGTGGCCTTCCCAGTGTTTCTCACCCTGCGGTTGGTGAACACGGAGTAGCATTCCTTCACCAGCACAGTTTTAATAACCTCAGGATCTGTCACCATCAAAACTGGTAAACGCCCTTCAAATATTCTGCACAAAACACAAGGACATAATTAGGGAACTGTAACGTAGCCTAACATGACATCCACACATCTAAGACATTTACCCTGTCTCATCTGCCGTGCTTGATTTTAGACAAATGTCCACATCATGTCAAAGATGTGGTCTTTCACAATGCACATGCCAGTTAAACAATTGACACCAGAAAGGTGTTGGAATGCCGATGTGTGGGAAAACCTAAATTTCATCATGGTTTATTCTAACTTACTGGTACTTGACATGTATTAAAAGCACCAACTTTTACAGGTTTCTCCCAAATTAAGATTTTTAAGAAGATTTATCAAAAAAATACTTCTGAACTTTTATATATTTATAGACATATTTGTAACACTGATAAATTTCTGACGCTTCTGACTGACTGACTGGTTTGATTTAAAATACATTTTCATATATTTTTCGAGTCAGAAACATTGACAGCATAATAAAATGAGATGAAATTCACCCCCAGACATCTCCATACTCCACATGGCACCAGCGGTCAAATTGAGTAATTCCCTGTAAAAAAAAAAAATGAAGATATTATATTAATATATATTAATAAAATATTTAAATAAAGACAGATTGGGCAACTTCTGCTCGATGCTTACCTTCCTGTAGCTGAGCGTTGATCCCATGAACGGCAGTGGTCTTGGTCCGCGTATTCCCAGCTTCTTGAAGCGGTCATAAGGCCACGTTCCGTACCTGCGGGGCACAGAGCAGTGGCGTTACCTGGCCAGGTGACGCTCACGGACAGGACGCACGGACACTCACAGCAACACCAGCGCGAACAAGAGGGCCAGCAGGGCCCAGGTGGCTCCCGAGAACAACCAAAAGTCAAACATCTCAGCGCACGCTGGAGGCAAAGTGCGCAAGAAAAGCGCAGCGAACGGGGTAAAAAACTCTTTCGGAGGATTACGTCACCGGGGTGGGCGGGGCTTAGGTCTCGGCTCAAAACAGGAAGACGATGACGTCAGGTGCTCCCTGTGTCACCTTTGACCTGCTCTGATTCCTGATGCTTGCGAAACATGGGAGGATCTGGCCTAGAATGGTGGTTTTATTTCACCTTTGTTCTCACTGCACTGAGGTCACCATTCTTATATCTTCATGAGATTTTATTGTAGTCCAGGAGACCATACACGATGAGACTTCACTTTTTTTATTTTATGACTGTCACAGTTAAGCTCCATGTAGCTACAGCTTCTGTTTCATATACGCTCACAGATTCGCCTCTCAGCAAAAGCGAATTTTGTGTTGTGCATGAATACCAGGGAGCGCTGTAACCCAGTGGTTGTGTGGGTCGCATGGCGCAGGGCACCCGCACAATTAAAGCAACCAAGAGGCAGAGCAAATGAGAGCTCCTTTAGTTAAAGCCTGAACCTGGTCTGCCCAGTCACAACCACAGCCCCCTGTACTGGTCCATTCTGGGTCTCAGCATGACCTCAACCTGAAGACATGTAGTCAAAGATCACTGTCACACTGCAGATAAAGAACCAGATACCGGGCAATAACAACTGTAGGCACCCGAAAGATAGTGCTTTATTACTTGAGCTACAATGAATCAACACACAAGCAATGAGAACATATGTATTCTTATCAAGCACAGAGTTTGAGAAATGATTTACATCCTTGTTGTTACACGTTCACAAAAAAAAACAAAATACCCTGAAGTGATAGTGCTTCAAACAATAACTGTAGCTACTGTATGTCTACATTCATGTCAGCAGCTTCTTGAATGATGATCAAATCAAAATGTTGATTTGTTGAATCTGTTGAAAAATGTTGAATTCTGTGATCTTCTTTAATGACACTGGATTTGCAAACGTCTCCGATTACTTCTGTCTGGCAACAAATTTGACTTTTATTGGCTTCATAGGCTGAAACTTCCAGTTATATGCCAGCGGGATCTGAAAGAACAGAACGTCAGCGTATGAGGGTCGAAACACAGGTGAACTGGGCCGCGGGACCTACCAGCGTGTCTTTGCATGTTTCCACGGTGTAACCCTGCAGGACTCGAACAATAATCATCTTCATGACGAGGAGAGCGAAACGCATTCCGATGCAGTTGCGAGGACCGAGTCCAAATGGCATGAAGGCGTACGGGTTCACCTCATCAAGGTTGTCCTTACTGAACCTGCACCCAAAAAAACATATGGAGATACTTGTTTTAGAATATTGACTTATGGCTCAGGGGAAAGGAACTGTTCTTCTAACCAGGGGGTTCAAAAGACAGCATAGGCAATGGGCAGGGGTGCCCTTGAGCAAAGCACCCGATCCCCGTTGATCCCCAGGTGCAGAAAAGTGCTGCCTGACCAGTGTCCACTACTGGTCTCTAAAGGATGAATTAAATGCAGGTGTCAACACTAACTGGTGTGTGTGTTCACATATAACAAGGACTTATATCAATGCCATGAAAATAATCTGCTGCATCAGGAGATTAAAGGTGGGGTGTGCTTGACCCAGCCTTAATCTTTGCCAAGCCTCACCTCTCTGGCCTGAACTCTTCAGGGGAGCTCCAATAGCGTGGGTCCTTGTGGAGAAGGTGCACGGGTACTATAACATTGGTTCCTTCAGGGATGGTGAAGCCTTGAACCTGCACAGTCTTTTTGCAGACCCTTTCAAGACGAATGGCGGTTGGGGTCAAACGCTGAGACTCATTAAGAACCTGGTCCAGGTACTGAAGACCCATCAGTTTCTCAAAAGAAATGGGGGCCTTGGTGGAAAAATACAAACACCACAGACAAAGGAGTAAAACAGTTGATAGTACATTAGTTCGTATGAGTGGAGGTGAGTTTCATGCGTAGTTGCTGACATCTTTTGGAAGGCTGGAGTCAATTTCCCTGTGCAACATCTGCAACGCATCTGGATTGATGGCCAGGTTGTAAAAGAGGTTGGAGAGTGTGACAGCGGTGGTGTCGTAACCACCAAAGATGAAGAGGACGGCCTGGGAAAGGATCTCCTCTTCAGTCAAACCTGCATGAAGAAGTTGAGAACATCCGAATTGTCATTTTCTGGTCTGAAAGGCCGCATGACATTTTTAAATGATAGATAAAGCATTCACTGAGATTCAGCTGTAGTTTGTTTTCGTTTGCAGCCAGTTAGCGGGGGCGAAGTGCTGAATATCGTATCTGCCACTTTCTTTCAACTCAAACCCTGACTGGTCAAGAGCGTGAAGCGTTATCATCTTATTTGTGGCTGAGTGGGTCAGTCAGTGTGTTTAATGTCAGCAGTCATCACATTCAGGTGACGAAGGAGGGGCAACAACACGACACCTTTGGGGGGCTGATCTTGAGAGCTCTTTATCTCCGACTCTGGTATCTTGTTCTTGATCATCATGTGAAGAAAATCTCCTTTCGTCTGGGAAGGTACAGCATCCAACAAAGAAAAATGCAAAATCCATAAAATGACATCAGGAATGAATACAAATATGACCAATATCATCCATGTATCAAATATGAACGTCGGGAGGTGAAAGGACATTTATATGTGCATGTTAACACGCATGTTAAATGTGTTTTGTTAAAGTGCCTTCGCTTGTGTGACCTTCTTGTGTTTGTTGTGTATCAGATTTTTGATTCTGTTTCTTGTTTGCCAGCCTGGTTTATGTCTACCTCAAAGAAGCTGTCTGCTCGGCTAAACAACGTCTGGTCCTGTCGTTCATGAATGAGTTAGCATTCGTGTACGACAGCTTTCCTGACCTTTTCATTCACGTTTGCCAAAGCAGAACATGGAGCTGCTGTGTAGAACAGATTACTTTGGTTATATTTGCAGGTCGATTACTCACAGACTCATCGGCCTCACGGTGGTCTTTCAACCTCTTTATGAGGTTGAGGAAATAATCCACACTGGATCTGGAAGTAAAATCAATGCGCAGGAGTTTGAACAGGTAGGAGCTGAAAGGAATTATGCCTGAAAGGAGAACGGAGCAAAAATTATCATCCAAAATTCCTCAGGTGATCCTGTAATCCTGTCACATACCTTTTATAAACAAAGCCCAAAAGTTCAAGTCGATAAGTTTCTTGACATTGGTGACAAATGGATCATCTGGATTGTTGATGGAGTCTGCGTCAATGCTGAAGGATGAACTGGTCATGACATCCAGACTGTAAGGCCCAAAAAGTCTGTGAGAGAGGGGAAAAATACCATGATTGGACAAAGACAATCCGATAATGTCTGACAAATGCTCGAATATACCAGAAAAAGATCCTACTGTTTGACATCAGTGGAGTCCCCCAACTTAGTTTGTTCCAGTTTTGCAATAAATCGGTCTGCGTAACGAGCAATGATGGGAAAAGCCTTCAAACACAGTGCAAAAGTGATTACATATTTGCCTCAAACAGTCGTTTGAAGAGGTCACATCCATCAGATTTCAAAAGTCAAGCAAACCTGTTTCAGTCTACCACTGGTGAAACATGGGGTTATAGAGTTTCGAATCCGTTTCCACTTTTCATCCTTTGCTGCAAAAACGGAGTTCTCCAGAGGTCCTGTAAATATCTCCTGTGAACATGGGAGGATTGTCAGTTGTTTTCAGAAGACCAACATTTAAAAGGTGAACTTGGACAGAGATCAGATTTACTTAGCAACAGCAGAGAGTCATTCGTGGATAATAAATGCCACGTTGACTCTCAATGTACTTGAGGGGGGCCTCACCATGTGATTGGTAAAAACAGAGTAGCATTCCTTGATGAATATAGTTTTGATCATTGCAGGATCTGAAACCATCAAAACTGGTGATCGTGCTTCAAACACTCTACATCAAACACAGTGACACGACATCAGTAACAGGGAAACTGGACCCTCTTGTTTTTGAGATACTTTGTAAAGCCTCAGCTAAAACACAACACATGTAGACATATAAAAAACAGAACAACACAATACAGTATTATTTTGAAATAAATCCCAAATACTCCTGTTCATATAACTGTTGATTCACTTCAGGACTTGGGACCATTTTATCATTTGTTTGATCTTTTTTTTTCTTGTTGTTTTACAAGAGCGTAATCACATTTAGGTGAAGGATGAGGCAGGAACTCACCCCCACACATCTCCATATTTGGACTGGCACTTGCGTTCAAAAGCCAAATTTCCCTAAAAGAAAAAAAATATGCTGTCAGGCTCAAGAAGAGAAACTTAAACTTATTCTGCACACATTAATTATTAAAGTAAATTGCAATGTGATTTATAATAAAGTTTTTTTTTCATATTCAATGACAGAAATGTACGATCATTCCTACTTTTACAGAATCCATGAGCGATCCAACAAATGGCAGAGGCCTTGGTCCAGGTATTCCATATTTTCTAAATACTCTATATGGCCAAATGCCATAGCTGTATTTAGAAAAGAAGGGGATAAACAGATATGCAGATAAGACTCAAACACAGATCAGCAACGAAAGCCTGACAAAGACAGAGGCACAGAGTTCACTCACATGAACAGCAGGGTGAAAAATATAACCAACATGGTCCAGGTGGTGGCTGAAAAAAACCCAAAGTCAAACATTTTGACTGTTGTTCAGAAAGCTGGACAGAGACAGAGACGGAGGACAGAGACGGAGGACAGAGAGACAAATAAGAACCTGTAGGAGGAGCAAAGGCTGTTTATGACCGAGTTCAGCCTGAACTGTAATGCATTGTTGAACTCTGAACTGTAATGCATTGTTGAACTCTGAACTGTAATGCATTGTTGAATAAAATTAATATTAGTGAATAACTGTAAACGCAACTGTCCCAGTAAATGTGTTCATATTTACACATTCATGTTTACTCGCTCAGAAAACAATCTGATCAGATAAACGAAGTACATTTGAGCCTTCTCCCACACCGTCGCAATACCGGAAGTACACCGAATGACCTCGCTGTGTAATTTTCTTTATATCTGGGTTTATAAATGTGTGTTATCTTCACTGTGACCGACATATAAGGTGAGTGGATGAAAACATACAGCCTTCGCGTGTTCTGTCCGATACTATTCATCTCTGATCGTTTTTCTGAACTGCGTGCGAGCGAGCTAGCCGATGCTAACAGCTATCTCCGATGTTTGCCCTTTAAAAGTCTCTTTTTGAGTCCAACTAGTGAATAAAACGAGTCTCAGTCGGGGGGGTTACGTTGTGATCTCAACGACTGTTGAATTTGTCGTGTAACATTTTGCACAGCTGCACTGTTGTGTCTTATCACTGAACACCTGTATGTGGACACATTTGTATCTATTTCATAAAAATAATGATCATAATCTCTGTAAACTCTTTACTGTCCTCGCAAGAGCAACTTTATTGTCGTATTTAGTGCGCCATTGTCGTATTTTATGCCTAATAGCGTGTTATATTGAATTGCAAATGTCCCATTAACAGAAACCAGTATGAGCAAAAATACCACCAAAGTATACGTTAAAAAAAATCCTTCAGTATTCAGAAGAATATGAGTAAAAGTTGAGAAGAAATCACAAGGTACTATACTGAATATGCATAATATGCATTGGTTGTTGTGTACATCATGTAACAACCATTGTTAGGCTCATGATTCCTCAAGCTGGAGGTAAATCTGTGGTCACACCTCACTGGTCTGGTGGTCTGAACCTCCTCTCGTCTGTGTTTCTTGTGTCGATTGTCGTTGGTAGTTTTTCGGGATTCGCTGATTTTTCTCTCCCCCCCAGACATGTTTCTCACCCTGGCGCTGTTGCGGAAAGGCATCCCCGGCAAGCAGTGGATCGGGAAGTACCGCCGCCCGCGAAAGGTCACCTGGCAGATGAAGCGCAACATGGTGAAGAACCTGGAGCGCGAGGCCGAGAACGAGTACTGGATCAGCCGGCCCTACATGACGGCGGAGCAGGAGCACGGCCACGCCGCCGAGCGCAGGGCCCAGAACTGGCTCAAGATCAAAGAAGCCAAATACGCCAATTTCCCTCAAGACAAACTCCTCTCGGATCACCTGAGTCACCTGAACGTCACCAAGAACTGGTGCAGTTAGCAGAGACTCGCCGCGTCTTCTCTTTCCTTTTTCGTTTATTTAATTTGGTTCTTTATTGATGCTGGATTGGCGCCGCGGTTGCTTCGTTTTCGCTTGATTAAACCTGCGCTGTTCCTCATTCTGGTGTGGTTATTGCGACACGACTCCAAGGTGAGGATATCGGGCTTCCCGCGGGTTTTTTACGTCCCCCAATTATAAGACGCGCTCGAGTGTGGCGTCTGAAATGGGGAAGCTGGCCCCCGTTTCAGGGAAGTAAAACAAAAAATGTGTGACTGCAAGCGTTTGATTATTTAGGTTAAAACAGACGAAACTGTGAGAAAAGGGGAACGAAGCTGACAATCGCGCGCGTCCATCATGTGACGTTAGCGTTCTGGTGCAGTTTATTTGGGTTTACCTTCTGGAGGCATTGAACTGCTCACAACCGTTTAGATTCAGCGGCTCGAAAGTGACTTTTGACCCCGGCGTGTATCACTCTGTTAATCAATAACCAGCACCAGACGCTGATATTGACCTTTTGAGACCACGATATCATGGGTTTAGTGATTCTCTTAGAAAACTAAAGGTGTTTTTGGGCCTGAACATATAAACCTTCAGTATATTTCCCTCTATTGGTATTGATTTTTTTTTATTCCATTTTATTGATTTCCCCTTTTTTAACTGGTTTCTGGCTGACAATTGGGGTTAAAGAAGCAATTTTAAAGAATCTGACACGCCGTGTGCCCCTCTTTCCCTTCCAAGTGGGCCCGACGTTTGCTACCCATCGATTCGAGCCCGTCCAACGCCCACCGGTCAGACGTGTTCGGCCTTGCTCGCGTCCGAGCTATTGACAGCACGGCGCGAGGAGCGGTTTACGCCGAGGCTGCTCGCTCACTCTGAAGAGCGTATTCCCACCGCCAGCGTTATTGAAGTCTATTTCTGTATGGGTGCTGCGACCTCCAAAGTGAATCAAACGGAGCTGACGAGCGGGGGGTGGGGTAAAGAGCTCAAGCCCGGATCCTTTGGGGCATTCATTTCAAGAGCCTGACTTTAAGCAATTAATCCATGAAAATCTATACCAGAGGGCCATCGGGGGACTTCCCAGCACAATTTAAAGCGAACGACTTCAATTCGTCCTGTCAAAACACGCTGAAATCAACCACCATCGACCGTTCACCTTGCGTACTGTGCCTGATAAAACGTCGTTAATCCCAAACTGTGGGAATATGAGGGTTGAAGGGACGGCTCCTCCCCGGCTCGTCCGCCAGAGGGCGCTATCAGCCTCCGCTGCGTCAGTGCAGCAGCGGATCCCGGGTGGCGGACCCCCCTCCCTCCTCACTTCACCTCACCCCCCCCTCCCTCCTCCCCCCCCACCACCAACACCACCACCACCTCCGTGCGGCGCGTCCATGCGTTGTTTTCGTCTCCTGGAGGATGGAGGTGCGTGCCTGAACGCAGCGCGCCGGGCTGAGGGGGCGGCAGAGCCGATGAGGAGCGCAGCCGGACGGAGCCGCAGCTCCGCGTCCCCGCCGCGTCCGAGCGCCGCAGACAGCCATGAAGAGCCGCTGCAGGGCGGGGAGCGATTCACCTGAGGACGCCTGAGCGCCGAGGCAGAATGGCGGGGGGGCGGAGGGGACTTGTGGCCCCTCAGAATACTTTTTTGGAGAATATTGTGAGACGATCGAACGGTAAGGATTGAGGATGCGTCCGAGCCCGGTCCATGAAACTAAAGCTGGCGGGGCCACGAGAGCAATTAGATAATTAACGACTAGTTTTCGCTTCCTTCAATTAAGCCCGGTAATTAATGCGACTTGACGCTTGCGGGATAAAGTTGCTTTTTTTTTTTTTTTTTTTTTTTTTTTAAATGGAGACGCACCGCGTCAAGTGCGCTGAGGGGTTGGTGGTGCCGGAGCCGGTCTGGGGTCTGTGGACCACAGGACTGTGAGGAGAGCGGAGAAGACAGCTGATTCAATTGATTATTGATCACAGGGCCTCGTCCTAATGGAAACAGCGCGTTCAGAAGTTAGAATCTGTCATTTTAGAATTCAGTATTTTACTTTTTTTTCTGCCTGCCTTCGACTTCGACTGGCCTTTAAAAAGCCCCAAACGCATCAACTAAAAAAAAAAAAACGAATAAAATGAAGGTTTCAATAATACCCCTGTTGTATTATTGTCCATGATACACACCCTTTTTGCCAGTTAATCTGGAACCACACTGGGTGAGTCAAAACACTTGTGTAATTTCACTTTTATTTGAATAATTCCGTATGTTTTGTGATTCTTCTTGATTCTGCAGCGAAAAGAAAAGAAAACTGGAGACATTTTTTTGTGGGTTTTCAGCCGCACTGCAGAGCTCTTCGTCAATTTTAGTGCATTTTGACATTTTTTAAAAAAGAAAATGTCACAAGAAGTGACAGTAGGGCAGTCTGCAGAGTTATGGCACTGGAGAGTGTGTGTGTGTGCGTGTGTGTGTGTGTGTGTATGTGGGAGCCGGGGGTGGGGGGGTTGCACATTAAAATGCGTTGTAACGCGAGAGAACACCTTGTTCGTGCGAGTGTGTGTTTCCAGAAAAAGTCTTTCTTTGGCTCAGATCTCAGAGAATTGGGCTCAAACATGGTGCACAGTTTCACCAAACAAAGGAAGGAGCCAACACGTGCGCGCGTTCTTCCCATGACCTTGGGCAGTGAGCAGTTTAGGCAGCAGTAAATCTCCCAAAATCTGGGAAGAAAAGAGCCCTGGCTGGAATCTGCAGGATGCCCGTGAACCCATGGGATGGCTTGAGACATCTGTTGGTGGGTGGGCTTTTCACCAACATCCAAACATTCCTTTATTTTTGGTTTGAGGAGCCATGTGGTAACCAGTTATCTTTGCGTCGGGATTAAAATTTGTGTGTGTGTGTGTGTAAAACTGGAAGTAGACATGAAGTCAAATCCAGTCTACCGCCCTCTAGCGACAGACTGTAGTAAGACAGAGGCTCCACCTCCCCTCTGCAGCACAGGGGGCTCTGACCAGAATAGGAAAACCAAAGTAAGATTTCATGTTTTGGTGGCCGATGGTGGAGATGTTGGTTCACATTTTGTACGAGTGGAGGTCGTTGTTGAAGCAGCTTAGCGTTCATACGGGAGCTGCAGGCCAGCCGTGCTGATCCTGAAGCAGCAACGTCACCACGCGTCTTTACATTCTTTGTTTGACGTGACTTGTCTCTGTGTGTAAATTTTCAGATGATGTTTCTCACTGTCATTTATTAACCTTTATTTTTTTATTTTTTTTATTTTTTTCAAATTCAGTTTGGACACTGTCACATAGACAGACAGGTACTTTGAAAACATAGTTTGATATTTTCCCAGTAGAATCTGTGCCACTGAATGTTCTATACCAAACGCTGTTAATTTACAAAGTTATTTTTATTTTTCTAAACGTGTGAAAGAAAACCTGCGTCAGTGCAGCGAGCTCATAAAAAAGCAGCTCCAGCCATCAGTGACGAGATACTTTATGCTCCTCGCTCTCGAGCCCCATTGTTGTAAAATAACAGGTTGGCATGGAACGTCTCCGGCGTGTTCTGTCTCTTCTTGTGTTCTTAGTCGTCATTTCTCTTTGGTTTTGATGTGGTCACGTGTTGTAGCTGATTGATGCGTGCTTAAAATGGCATTTCTGTACACGGTGCAGGTGTTCATTTTTCTTTACCTCTGCGCCATCATATCATTGTTGTGTTTGTGCATAAAGCTTTTTTTTTTTTTTTTTTCTTTTTTGCTTTGACATCTGTCACCCAGACATTCATTTTTTTTTTTCTTGACCTTTTGGCCCATGTCAGTGTGTTTGGGCCAATTATAGATGTCAAAGAAGTGCGCTATCCTAAATGTTTTCATTTTATCAGCTCTAGAACAGCTTTCTCTTTTTTTTCACGCAGTAACGTTTGACATAAAGTATCAACGTAAAAAAGAGGCTTTTGCATGAAATATGATAAACCGCATTCCTAATCCAACATAAGCACTCCTGGCAATTGTCACGAAGTGCAATTGTGACTCTATCAGTTATAATAAATGTGTATTTGAATGGTTATTGAATAAGAGCACCTCTTACAACAGTGGATGTTAGTCAGAAAACTAGCCACGAGTCAATAATCGTGTAATCTCGTTAACCATGAATACTCCTGGCTCGGAGGCGTCCTGACATTTGAATATGCAAATCCGTTGTTGTTCATGAAATTTTAAGTATGTATGATGGCAGATATGAATATTCGTAGGCTGTTTCCAAAAATAGAACAGTTTATCTTAACATCTGTTGTTTAACCGTAAGAACACGACATTGGCCTCCGTAAGAGGGTCAGGCTAAAAGAGGTCTGAGCGTATTTTACATAAGCAAAGAACTGACAGACTAAATCGAATCCTGAGAACAGTGGAGGTCATAAAGCTGTTTTATTTGCCTGTGTTTTTTTTTTTCCTTTTGCTCTTTTTTTTATCTTTAAACAGACACCAACTTTGTCCTGGGAAATGCCCAGATCGTGGACTGGCCCATTGTCTACAGCAACGACGGCTTCTGCAAGCTGTCGGGGTACCACCGAGCAGAGGTGATGCAGAAGAGCAGCACCTGCAGGTAGGACGGGGGGCCTCTCCTCTGAGGGGGGAGTAATGGGGGGGACACGCCAGCGGAATAGCCCGGCGGGGGTCGAGGTTTGTTGTCCTGGGAGTGATCCCCCGAACGTCAAACCACCGTGTCGACACGGGGAGCTGCGCTGGTACACGCAGCGACGCCGGCGCCTTGACCTCCTTTGATCCGAGGAGATGATTAGATTCTGTGCCAGACTAAAAGCCGGTTTCAGCACTCCGCATCTCCTTGCTGGCACAAACGCCTCGTTTCGGATCAGCGGTGGGCGGCCTCGTTTGAGGAGCTGTCTTGGGACAGTGCAAACCTGCGTGTGTGTGAGACCGCGCGGCGTCTCGCGTTCGTGATTTAATCGTAAACGAAATCCACCAGCAGGTTTATTAACAGGTTAACCCCCCCCCCCACCCCCCCCGAACCATGTTAAGTTTCTTCCTTGCAGCCATTGTTGTGAGTCGATGGGAGTGAATGAGGGGCACCATCAGGGCCGCGCTGACTCACGCATCAGGTCGTTTCAGATTCTACAACCTCGCCCGCGTCTCAAAGCGGCCGAGGTTTCTCTGCCAAAGCATCAGCTGTCAGCGCAGCCCGCGTTTGAGCGAGCGGCGCTTGAGACGTGCGTCTGCGACGAGGATCCCGGCCGCGGCGGCGGCGGCGGTGCTCGCGGGATCACGCTGAAGCAGCGGGCGCTGCCAGATTTACAAAACCGTGGGTGTTTTTGTGTGTGGCGGGAGATGGCGGCTGTCATGGCAGCTAGCGCTGATTCAGACCCTTGGGTCTCTCACACATAAGCTTCAGAAGTCCTGCCAGTAAAAATATTGAAACGTGTGTGTAAAAAGAAAAAAACAAAAAAAACTGGTTTTATTTTTAGATCCTGCTGGGAGGAGTGGGTTTGTTATTGGAAGAGACACAAACCTGGAATCTTCCAGCTCTCCTTAAGATGGGTCTGAATGTTCTCATATGCAACCTTTAATTCCTGATCTTCGCTGTACTCAAAGCTTTGTAGTGTTTTCACTGGCAGCTCTAAATAACACGACTCCAAGTTGAAGCCTGCTGGAGTAATTAGATGATAACTGGTCCAATTAAAGCACACTCAAGAGTCAAGGCTTTAAAATATTGATTAAAGCTCACATTTGACCCTTTATGGTATAAATATTTCTGCTCCTGTTACTCTGTTTCTGAACATGTCTGTGCCGGGTTTATCTCTTATAAATTGCACTTTATATTTCATTGCCTCCTTTTATTAGTTTCCAAGTTTCGTCATTTGTTCTTTGACTGTTACATTTTTATTTGCTCTCCAAATCGTCTTTCTCCAGCCTGATCACGAGGTGCTGAAATATTTAGAGTGGCGATGTTTGATGTGTTCCAGGATAAAAACGCTTCCCTCCTCAAGTGTTAAAGTTTAATACGTGAGCCATTTCTGCTTTAAGGCTGCGCTTCAGACATCATTTCCATCCCCGCGTTTTTTTTCCTCTCTCGATGCATTTTTCATACTTTCCTGCAGATTTACCCCAAACAGTCTTGTGGCTTTTTTAGTCGCTGGAGGATTTCTTTATTTTAGAGAAACTTCTTTTCCCCCCTAGTTCAGATGGAGAAAACCCGAGAACAGCCGTGTTGAGATCTGTTCTGAAATGTGTCAGCGTGAGAACGTACTCATTAAATTTAGACTTCCTTTCGTATTTCATAACAAACTGGGAGCTATTTTTAGCTGCTGCTGGAACAGGCAGCTACTGAGGGTGGCAGTAACAAGCAAAGTGGGATGGATGCCTCTGCAGCAGCACCAATGTGCTCGTAACTCATCAAACCGACTCTGGGCCTAATTCGGTTTTCAGAGGAACTTTTCATTTGTTCCATCAGTCTCCGTTTGAGCTTTAAGGATGTGTGTTAAAAAAAAATCTGCGTTTATTATGGGCTGTAAAGCATTCTGATGAATCTGATAAGGCTGTGGAAGAGACGGAGAACACAGAATGCCTGGCAACACATTAACATAATCACATATTTAAGCCTCCATCAGCTCTCTTCAGTGCCAGAACGAGCACACTTGTCCAACGCGCTGCTGTCCATTAAATATTAATTTAGTTATTTCTATTTTGCAGCTTCATGTATGGGGAGCTGACAGACAAGGACACCACGGAAAAAGTGCGACTGACATTCGAGAATTATGAGATGAACTCGTTTGAAATACTGATGTACAAGAAAAACAGTAAGTTTGAGCTCTGCCGGGCTGCAAAGTTTCTCTTATCATGCAAATGTATTCAGAGCACAACGGAAAAGCAACCCGGAACAGTCCCACCACCGCAGAAACGTGCTAATTGGTTGACAATGTGGGTATCCGTGGCCTGAACATTTCAGCCGATGCAGCTGAATTTGTGTCTCTCTGCTCTTTTAGGGACGCCTGTTTGGTTTTTTGTCAAGATTGCTCCCATTCGAAACGAACAGGAGAAGGTCGTCTTGTTTCTCTGCACGTTCAGCGACATCACAGCTTTCAAACAGCCCATCGAAGACGACTCCTCTAAAGGTGGCAAAGAGTTCAATCGCCCACATATTCCAGTTGTTTCGCTTGTAGGGACATGTTAGAATGGGAAATCATCACATTTGCTGCTGTAGTAAATTATGTACAACACAGCCAGACTTTTTTTAACCTTGAATGTCTGCATGCCCTAACGACTTAATTACACTTTTCACACTCCGCATGCTCGGAAAAGTGCTCCGATGCCCCGGGATTGACTCTGCAGCAGGAAGACTTTGTTGCTCTAATTTGCAGGATGGGGGAAGTTTGCTCGACTGACGCGAGCCCTGACGAGCAGCCGAGGTGTCTTACAGCAGCTGCAGCCCACAGTCCACAAAGGAGAGAATGTCCACAAGCACTCCAGGCTAGCTGAGGTACGAGGGAACCGCCACCCGCGCGGACCATCCCGTTGAAGCTCGGACGGTTTCCCGGTTTCTCAGTTTTCCTTCTGGTTGGACAACAGGTCCTGCAGCTGGGATCAGATATTCTACCTCAGTACAAACAAGAGACCCCCAAAACCCCTCCACATATCATCCTCCACTACTGCCTCTTCAAGACCACGTGGGACTGGGTCATCCTCATCCTCACCTTCTACACGGCCATCATGGTGCCCTACAACGTCTCCTTCAAGACCAAGCAGAACAACGTGACGTGGCTGGTGGTGGACAGCATCGTGGACGTCATCTTCCTGGTGGACATCGTCCTCAACTTCCACACCACCTTCGTGGGGCCCGCGGGGGAGGTGATCTCGGACCCGAAGCTGATCCGGATGAACTACCTGAAGACGTGGTTTGTTATCGACCTGCTGTCCTGCCTGCCGTATGACGTCATCAACGCGTTTGAGAACGTGGACGAGGTGAGCGCCGCGGTCCCACGAGGGCTGGAACCACCCGTCGTCTGTCATTAACAGCTTCAAGCCATCTGCTAACGTGTCGCCGTCTTCCTTTACATTCTCTGGTCATTTCGGACATAACGTTTTTTTGACATCACGTTTCCATCCGCCAGCACAGGTTTTTAAAAAGACCATCGATTCATTGTTTCGTAACAGTGCAGCAGGAGGTTGATGTCGACCTGAAAGCGCCTCATTCTTATTTATTTATATCACTTTCCGTGGTATCTCATGACCCACAAACAAATGGAGGATGAATTACATCTTTTGGAAGCTGGTGTGTGATGAATGATGTAAATCTTAGCTTGGATTCAATTTATAGTATTTTTTTTTTTTTTGCAGACTTATTGGAAACCAGCAGTAAGAATCCAGGCTGTTTGAACAGTGGCAGTAAAAATAGTTTCAGCCAGCAGCGCAATAATGTGCTTGTTTGTGAATTCATAACGCTGGACGGTAATGAGGAGCGCTTGCTGGAGAGCTTTCACAGGATCCAGAGATAATTGGCACATTTTAATTGGGGGTGAAAGAGTGGTAGATTAATAAACCGAGCTCGTCCTCTGTTGTGACCCTAAAGCCATTAACACCTCAGGACTGATGACAAAGGCCTGAATCACAGATAGCCGTGCCGGCGTTGGGTGGATTGTGTCAGAACCGTCGGCGGGTCAGAGGCCTTGACCACTTCATGCTACGTGCAGAAATCAGCGTGCTATTTTGTGCCTTTTCTGCTGGATCTGGATTCTTACGGCCTTGCTCTGCCTGATGGAAAATACTATAACAGCCAAAGACCATCAGGACATCAAATGTTTTGAGGAGATCAGTGCTGTTTCCTCCCACACACTGATTAAGAGGGGCCTCGGGGCCCGCACATGCCACTTTTCATTATAATAATGCATCATTGTGTGCATCTGTGTGCGCTTCAGTGTGTCACATCTCCTGATGTGTGTGTTTGGTGTCGTGATACTGTGGCTTCGGAAAGTGCTGCGAAGGCATGTAAGATGACCCACGGGTGGCAGCTCTCTGGGACTGTTGGTATCGCGTCCAGGTCGCACATGAGCTGCTGTGTTAATGCTTCAAAACCGCGTTGGCGGGCGGCTGCCGAGCCTCCCGCTGTTACTGCAGATCCGGCGTTTCTCTCCGATCAAAGATCGAGTGGCTGAAGCAGAGCCTTCTCGGGTCGGCTGAGCTTGAAAACACCAACTTTCTGTGATTTAAAAGAAAACTCTGGTCTGTGTTTCAGCAGAACATTCGCTTCCACACTTCTACAGACGCTGTTAAAAAAGGAAAGCTGCGGGGAGTTCTAGTAGGACCCCTCATTATCCTGAACACAAGCTGTGTCTGAAATCTCACATTAGACAGTCGGTTGGCGTTGGCACGGCACTATTTATATAAGGAAAGATTGATTAATCACTAATAATTGGCAGCGCAGCCTTCAGGGAGTTTGGGTTAAAACTGTGGGAAAACAGAGTGGTGGAGCTGTTACTCAGCACAAATCCAACCTTCTCTCTCACTGATACTCTCGTGTCGTTAGTGTGTTCATGGTCTTACAAGAGCACGCCGCGAGAGCGCCTCGGGGCCTCGTTCGTGATAATTGATCAATCGCTGTGGATCAAAGCCGGAAGGTTTGCTGGAAGTCTCCAGCAGAGATGGTGTTTTTAAGGGTCTGATTATTGGAGCGCGAGGTGGAACTGTGGTATCGGCTGTAGAGCACGTAGATCCTCTACGGGTGCATTTTGGAGAGAAGGGAGGTTTGTGGAAATTGCTTAAATCTATACGCGGGCAGGATCTTCTTCCGTGATCGCCTCAGGATGAGGTGGAGTGTTCAGACACAGGAAGAGGAGGAAAATCACCCATCAGGTCAAAATACGCCAGCTAAGGTGGTTTGTTGTTTCCTGGATGGCTCCCATTTGGATGTGCTCCAGACATTCCAACTGGGAATAGACCTGATAGAAAGAAGTTGAAACCTGAGTTTCAGTCCGTGATAACATTATGGACACGCTGGTGTCAACACTGAGGACGGTGCCGGGAGTAAACGAGACCACGTTGAGGGCGTTTTTAAAGGCCTCGCTGCTGCCACGGACCCTAATGACTGACATGAATAATTTGGATGGCTGTTTCCCCCAACAGGTTTCCAAATATGGAGCAGAAGATCATTAGCAAGAAGCGGCCTTTATTCTTGGCAGTCTTAAAGGGGCCAGCCGTACCTTTAGACTGTCTGGACCCGACTGTGTTTAATTTAGGCTCTGATGTCTGAGAATTCAAAACAGGAGCGAATGTTTCGCCTCTCAAGTGAGCAGGAGAAGCCAGCAGAGCTTTCACCGCATGCTTGGTCACACTGCACAAGGTTTATAGTCAGAGAAATGAGTTTTGTGTTGTTTTATGTTTACTTCATTCATCATTTAGCTCAAATTTAATGTCTTCTCTCTTTTGTGTTCCATTTGTTTTTGTTTTCTTCCATCCCTTTATTCTGTTTGCATGCTCCCTCCTTCTTCTTCTGCCTGTGTTCATGCATGGGACGTGATGAGAAGAATTGGAACCACCGAGCTGTCACTCAAGTAGGCTTCAGTTTGATTGGAATATGATAATGATCACTTTTATTATTGCACCTGAAAACACGCCACACCAGCTTTCCATCAGACTCCACATTTCCCGCCATACAGCAGAAGCACCAAAAAAAACAAAATCAGGGTCTTTGCTGCGCATCGCTGCTTTTCACCGCTACCAGATCACGGCCAGAATGTTTTTGGCAATTCTAAAGCTGCATCATTAATGTTGCATGAGAGCTGATTCAGTCCTCGTCAGCAGAAATATGTCACCGGTGACAGGAGGCTGTAGTTAGCATCTGAAATGTCACCCTCTGTGAAAATATGGTTTTAAGGGGGGCAGTTGAGTGAGAGGTCAGGCAGCTGTGGATTTTAAAGGCTGACATAGAGCATGCCTTTCTGCTCGAGCTCAAATATGTATGAACTGTCACCTTCTCACGCAGCTCTGAGCATCCCATCGATCCGAGGAGCCGCGCTGTCGTTTTGGGTTTGCATCAGGTCTTTTCAAACCAAAGATGATCAGTTCTGGTTTTGGGGGTTTTTCCTCCACACACATTGAAAAGAGGTTCCAGCCGACAGACACCATTTACCCTAACGCCCAGGAAAAAGGCATTTGTCACTTTAACACGAGCGGCCGTGGTAAGTGATGAGTCTTAGGGAAGCCGGAGGGATATTGTTTTCATCCCAGTTATATGCTAAGCTATACGCCTGTAGTTCCGTTCTGAAAGCTCTGACCGGGAGCTGCATCAATCTCCTTTGACACGAAAATTCACGTGGGTTTTTCTGGAGCTCTGCAAACCAGAAATCAATATGCATTTAACACCCGCAATATTTAATTCCATCCTATTTAAGGACTGTTATCAACAAAAAAAAAAGAAAAGCCCACCCATCTCTGTATAATAACACAAGTTCTTGGCTTTTTATTGGATTATTTGGTGAGTAAAGCTCTGGAGATGCATGATATTGAATAACAATAGCTTCACTTTTAGCCTGCAGACCCATAAAAACAGACACGATCGTTTTGTTTCCTCCCCTCCTGTTTGTAGCCGTTTAGCGTGGAAGTTTAGAGTCCAGCGAAGTGGTAACTGAATTGTTTTGGAGCTGAGCTCTGTAAAATCATTTTAGAGAGGCTGGGGTGTCGGCCAGTCAGCTCGAAGAGATCAAGTGACAGCGAGCGCTGCAGTTGCAGACCACAGCACATTAGCAAGATCAATACCCAAACCAACACACACACACACATACACAAACACACATATGAAAAACACAATACCAGCAGCAAAATGATGGGCCCGTCTGCTTGAATCACCATGTGGGTGTTTCAATATACAGTTGAGCTGAGTAGACGTTTGTGCTGTCGGTTACGTAACCGCTGGAAGGTGAAAGATCTCACCGCTTTGTCCAGAAATGCCTTTAAATTGAAAACAGCACATGAAGTCACATTCTTTTCTCATCTTTATGTTCACTTTTGTCATTTACACACGAGGGGAGACGTTTCTGTGCTTCTGTGTTTTGTTTTGTCTTTTATGCAGCATTCAAATATGGAAAGTTCAAAAGGGAACAATGCTCACATTTCAGGCACAGTTCAGTCCGTGAACGGAGGCTGCCGCTGACCCGGGTTTGAATCTGGCTCTGCATTAGCATTTCTAATGTAAAAGCTGTGTGCGTGTGGAGTCTGGTGTGTAAATGCTCGCTCAATCCTGATATAGTCAATTTTCTGAAGCAGAACTGCCTTGAGACTAATACTGAATCCAAACTTTGGGTCATAAGTGATTCCTTCCTCCTTCCTTTCTGTCTGTTTCCAGGGCATCAGCAGCCTGTTCAGCTCGCTGAAGGTGGTCCGGCTGCTCCGCCTGGGCCGGGTTGCTCGCAAACTGGACCACTACATTGAGTATGGGGCAGCTGTACTGGTGCTGCTGGTGTGTGTGTTTGGGCTGGCCGCACACTGGCTCGCCTGCATTTGGTATGTTCACGAGTTCTATGACGTGATGGGGCATATCACATACATGTGCTGCAACTTTCTTCTGTCCTCTTGGCACAAAGGGAATTGGAAGAGCATTTTTAAGTTGTGTCATCAGGCTTGTGCACATGAATTATGTAATACAATCTCTCTGATACATTAATAGTTAAGTCAATTATTATAATGAGGGCACTGGCGAGGCTAATTAATGCATTAATTAACAGCTTTGTCAATATACTTGTTTTCAAGTATCATAACTGGATGTATTTTCATACCTTGGAGCAAAAAGAAAAAGTTAGATGGTGGTTTCAGGAAATTTTGTTTACCTCATCAATATGCAAATTTCTGGTGTACGGGGCTTTAGAGTCTAATCAGATCAGCGAGTCTATGGGGGGGGGCACGTCGGTGGAAACATTAAGTTGTGGTGTTTGTGAGAGACACACACGGAGACACGCACATGAATATAGACAGCGTTCGTGATGTCCTGCACGTACAGCGTGATGTATTTTCAGCTGCACAAAAGGAGACATTCAGTCAATCTAATGGAAATTGTGAAGATAACTTGTCTCATGTCAGGATTAAGTAGCCTAATTTCAAATATGTGAACCTCATTGTTCAAACCTGCAGTGGGGAGCCCACAGGACACTGTCACCGGCGTGATGAACAGTGTTTATTGAGCCAGACAGCATAATTAAAGCAGACTTGGACATCAATAAAAATAGCTCCTGTAGCAGCGTTTCCCTCAGTATGGTTCTGTAGTTGCCATGGTCACCTCAGCAAGTTGAGAAGTTAAAACATTACCTTCGATCACCAGCACATAATACTATTATATAGAGCATTATTACATTTAGAAATCTCATAAATCCGGCTGCACCAATACTTCTTATTTTCATTTATTTCATTTGATTTCTTAAGACAATTTTTACATTAATGCCAAAATAAACCCTCTGATTCTCTCGTTCCACCTCCCAGGTACAGCATCGGGGATTATGAAGTCATCGATGAAGAAACCAACATCGTGCGTTCGGACAGCTGGCTGTACATGCTGGCTGAGACGGTGGGCACGCCGTACCGCTTCAACGCAAGCGGCACCGGAAAGTGGGAGGGTGGCCCAAACAAGCAGTCCGTCTACATCACCTCCTTGTACTTCACCATGACCAGTCTGACCAGCATCGGCTTCGGCAACATCGCCCCGACGACGGACGGAGAGAAAATCTTTGCTGTGGCCATGATGATGATCGGATGTGAGTGAAGACGCCTGATCCCCCAGCCGCCGCCGCTGCTTTGATTCTATGAGTTCTCTACAAAGTACTGAGACAAACAAATGAATTTAGGGGCGGAGCCACTGAAGTTCAGAAGATTACTCAAATGAATCAGAGTACAGACGATTGTCTGAAGGTTCAGAAGAACAAACCGCTCGCTCACACTCTCACTGGTGTGTTTTTAGTCACGCTCTAGCCACAGAGCTGGTGATGTGATTCTTATTCAACCAAAAGCAAAAGTTACAGCAGCGTGCAAAATGAGCTCATTTGGTCCATGTTTGTCTCAAACATGACTGAATGAATTAGATGATATTTGAAGTGAAATTAAAAACTGACAGCGGAGGTGAAACTGCAGAATGGAGAAGGTTAGATCTGTGCTTGCTGGATGGTTTTTATGGGTTTAATCGATGATTTGAACCGGACTGTGAAGGTTGATTAAATGGGATTTGTAAGTAAATGTCACCTCATGGTCAACCCTACAACCTTGGCTGTGGTTGTAAGTGGTCGTGGGAAGAAAACGCTTTCCAAATTTACCGTTTTAGCTCATTTGCGATTTAAGAGTCAAACTTGGCCTTTCATTTGTCTTTTAATAGACTCCTCCTCTATTTTGTCCTGGATTATAGACGTTAAATCTCCATTGTTCAGGGTCCTGTTGTCTCTGAAATTGCTGCTGCAACAGCAAACATGAAAAAGGAGCCTTTCAATCGAGTGTGCTGTACTCATTAATCACACATCTACGTAGTTGTACAGAAAAGTTGTATTAAACATCTAACTTAATTGGAATTCTTTTGTTCAATGAATTTCACTGAAATTCCTCCAAAAAGGACCAAAAAGTAATCTGCAGGGTCTTTCTGAGCAGTGCGTTCTTCTTTCACCCATGTCAAAATTAAACATTTATGAGGCATCTCCTGCTCGGGCAGCTCATAATACCGTGCACAGCGCAGCACCATTATGTGTGAGAGCAGCACCTCGGAGCAATAACTGACGCTGTCGGATCAATTTAGCGCAGTGCTCCCTCCGCTCCCTCTGCAATCACTGCACACCTCCGTGTACTTCTGTGCGTCGCGGTCCCAAACCCGGGGCGAGGGGCCGATTGTCGTGCCTCGCTCTGCCTCCTTTTTGGCTGTGCAGGTTTCTGAGAACACTCTGGGAGACCCTGCAGAGCCCATCTGCAGCCTTGTCTGCATTTTTCATTGTGCGATGGAACTCACCATAAATATCTAAAACCCAGACGGTCTCAGGATGACTGTAGTAGATGCAATCTACAGTAACGCGGCTGTTCTCCATGAAATATGAATACGCTGATACCGTTCTATTTTTGTCATCAGTGCAGGCAGTAGAAGATCGCAGTGTGAGAAGGTATTTGGATGGTGGCACGGGAGAAGGGGGCAGCGTACATATGTCCTGTTTCTATAGCAACCGTTGCCCTGAGGCTGGAGTTTCTGACTGTCTCTAGCTACCTCCAAACCAGCCAGCTGTTGGATGCTGAGCAGTGCTGCAGAGAAGTTGTGCACGTCAGCGGGTACAGAGGTGATGCTGGAGACAGGACGGACCTCTGCGGGGAGCGATTGAGTTTCCTTTGTCGTAGCAGGTTTTTTTTTTTTTTACAGCTGATCAGAGGAGTGAGCAGAGCCATCTGTGATCAGCATCCAACTTCAGATAAACAGGCTTGGCGAGTCGTCTGAGTCCACCCAGAGCGTTAGAAACTGCGATGCCTGCAGATTCCACCGTTAAAAAAAGACTCTTTACATTTAGGCATTAATAACAGACTCAGCACTTATTAACACAAGTGCAAACATGAGAGATGGTAATGAAAGGGGAAATATGAAGGAAGCCCTGAAGGAATTCCGAGCTGCTTTTTCCCTGGTGAGGAACCCTGAGCAGTTGATGGAACACTGGGAAACAAAGGCAGAGAGGAATACACACCCAGGTTACTGTCATCACCTGAGGAGGATTGAAATGTGTGGCTGCCGTCTTTGCTCCCCATCTACTACGGCAGGGCTAATTAGTGCTGCACACGCATGCAGACACACACACACACACACACACAGAGTGGACATCTGATGGCTTTGATCCACACACACATGCCAGCTGCTGGACCAGTTCAATCTCCCAAACTGCCTCAGAGATAAACACTGATATTGCTTTATTTAACACGCAGCTCTATGATTTATCAGTTTTAACACTTTAGATTACAGATATTTGTTTCCCACATGGCTGTTTTAAGCAATAATGTCCTTTTGCTTTATTACTCTGAGAAACCAAGATAAACTCGGTGTGTCCAGAAGGTCTTTTAATTGCCAGCATCTGTGATGCTGCTTTAATAACCTTCTTAATAAATCTTTCATAGCCTGTGGTTGTATATAACCAGATCTTTTGTAATAACACTCAGCTTTGTCTTTGTCAAACAAAATAAACTTCTCTCATTCAAGTTTCACATCT
The DNA here is from genome assembly GCA_911728415.1 of Lagocephalus sceleratus. Taxonomy (NCBI): domain Eukaryota; kingdom Metazoa; phylum Chordata; class Actinopteri; order Tetraodontiformes; family Tetraodontidae; genus Lagocephalus; species Lagocephalus sceleratus. The sequence continues at coordinate 11,271,885 of CAJVRN010000040.1, forward strand.
TCTCCCCCCCAGCTCTTCTTTATGCCACCATCTTTGGTAACGTGACAACAATCTTCCAGCAGATGTACGCAAACACCAACCGTTATCACGAGATGCTGAACAGCGTGCGGGACTTCCTCAAACTCTACCAAGTCCCAAAGGGTTTGAGTGAGAGGGTGATGGACTACATCGCCTCCACCTGGTCCATGTCGCGGGGTATCGACACTGAAAAGGTACATCGAGTTCAGACGTCCAATCGCTACAAACGCAGGCCTGTTTTCTTTTTAGAGCTTTCACGTGTCTTAATTTGTGTCAGAAGTAATCGTAACAGCTGTTTAGAAGGACGCTTCTCAGCTGTTCATTAAATACTCTGAATAGTGTGTTTTTCCCACTAATCCCATCAAGAATGGCAACAAAGCATCAAAGAACGTTTTCAAAATGCTGAAATGTTGCTTTTAAAAATCCAGCCCAGCTGCTTTAATGGAACGTTTAAGGTAAAGTGTGACTGTGATTCATGAGGAAGTTTAGAATCATGGTAAGGATAAATGGTGTTAAAAGCTTTCCTGTTGTTGTGCAACACATAAAAGCCTCTAAGGTTTATTAGACTGTCCGAGCTTGTCACCGAGATAAATTGTTATCCCTGTTTATCTCATTGTATGTGTGCTTGCACTGCGTGTACGTATAATTTATCTGAATTTATCTGTCCGTAAGGTCCAAGAATTACCGTAATCTGTCTCTGCTCACCATTTGTCTATAAAGAGATGAGCTTTACAGACAGTGGTACTAACCTGCCATCCGTGGTGAAGCCACCACTGAAGCAGTTTTGTTGAAGCAGCTGAGGTTCGTCTCACTCAGGATGGACGAATTAGCGCAGCTCCGCACCAGACTATCGGGATAATCTGGATTTCTCTGGATTATACTTTGATGATCCCCAGGAGGGGCCTGGTGCGGAACCACTCAGCTGTCCTTCATCTTCCAGGTGCTGCAGATTTGTCCCAAAGACATGAGGGCGGACATTTGCGTTCACCTCAACCGCAAGGTTTTCAAAGAGCACCCGGCCTTCCGCCTGGCCAGCGATGGCTGTCTCCGAGCGCTGGCCATGGAGTTCCAGACCATCCACTGCGCCCCCGGAGACCTGATCTACCACGCGGGCGAGAGCGTGGACAGCCTGTGTTTCGTGGTGTCGGGGTCACTGGAGGTCATCCAGGATGACGAGGTGGTGGCCATTTTAGGTTGGTGGCACATTCTCCACACTTTCCCCCGTCTTTAGGGTCTTAGATAATTAACAGGAGAATTCACAGTATTCAAATCCTCAGCAACTGTCAGAGGAGCTACCCCAGATCTGCTGTCAGAATATGTTGCTCTGAATAAAACGCAGGCGGGATAAAAAACAGCCGGGAAGAACAGCAGAAGACGCTTTCCTCTTCGACTGGCCGCCAGCGCTCTTCTACTGTCAGAAAAAGGTTTTACAGTAACTAAAAGCTTTACGTAACTCCTCCGTGTTTACAGTCTGTCTTCCTGCAGTGAAGTAGCTGTTCTGGGATCAGTCAGTGCTGAGTCATTTTGTCAAGACTGTGTAACCTTTTCAACTTGATCCACGATTGACCCGAATCTTCGCGAATACTTTGTCGTCATTAAATCCAGGCTTTGTTGTGTTGATGCAGCAGAATCTCACATCTGACAGTGAAGTAAGCGATTCTAAAAATGTGAGTGAAATAGCCAGATTAAGCTCTATGCAGTGTTGTTTTTTTTAAATGTATGCACCATTCACCTATTTTAAAGAACGGAGATCACAGAAACTGACCTCTTGTAATTCCCAGAAGCTAAACAAGAAGAGCAGAGGGCAGCAAAAGCGGTTTAAAATGGAAACCCTGAATCTTATAGCTCGGGAACACCAACGCTGTCACCACCACAGGAACCAGAGCAAATTACCCACATGCACACGTCTTTATCTGTCATTAAATTCAGAAAAAATACTGAATTCTGTCCCCAGAATATAATCTGGACCCCTGCTGAGTTTGCAAATACGCACTAATAAGGAGCTAACGGGCACAGCTGCTGTTTTCATATTCATGATGTTTTTCAGATTCAGTTTCACTCTAATCTCCCTTAAAGAATTTCCCTTTAATTCAAAAGGGAAATTAATTTGAGTCTTTAAGCTTTTTTTCCCCCATCAATGAACTCCTATTGGTTCCATCTGCAGCGATCGATACGCTGTCAGACTAATACTGTCGACCTGGACGAGACTGAAATGGAGTCTGGGGTGATAAACAAGTTACTCATGAATCAAAGTCTCATTAGGATAATGGCACTGCAGAACACACATGTGCACGGAAAACACACTGAAAACACACATCTCCTCCTCAGCCTGGTGCCGTTTGACTGGATCATGCAGTCGATCTACATCTTCTTTAATGTTCTATGCGGATTTTAATAATGATTCCAGAATTCCTGCTCAGGGACAGAATATTGGTGTTTTGAGTAACATTTTTGGAATCTGGGAATTTGCTAGTAAAATGTAGAATATGCTGATTTCAAATAAAACCTGAGTAAGAAATTGGATTTAATAAGGATGAGTGAATTCTGCAGATTTAATTTAATTGGACCCGAAAGCCTTGATGGATGCATCAATAGTCAGCTATAAACTAGAGATGGAAAAATCTCCACCGCTGGCTGGTGCCCATTTTTAACTTTTTAATTGATGCCACAGTGAACTGACAGCGGTTTGATTCTGCACTTGATTCTTTCTTTATATAATTACTTATTTGTGTGTGTGTGTGTGTTTTAGAAAGTGATGCTAAACTAATAAGAAGCTTTCGGCTCGCATGTGGAGGCTTAACTGTTTAAATGGCGCCTTCTCCCTGCAGGGAAGGGGGACGTCTTTGGAGACGTTTTCTGGAAGGAGGTGACTCTGGCTCAGTCCTGTGCCAACGTGCGAGCGCTGACCTACTGCGACCTCCACGTCATTAAACGTGACGCTCTTCAGAAGGTCCTGGAGTTCTACACGGCCTTCTCCAACCACTTCTCAAGAAACCTGCTCCTGACTTACAACCTGCGGAAAAGGGTGAGAACCTCAGGAGAATCAGCACGAGCGTGGAAATTACAAACTTATAAGGCTGCACACCACATATAGTACAACATTTTTAATGAAAAATCAGTGTTCAATTCCATTGTTTTCATGCCTCAAAGCACGATTGCACCTCTCATTCAAAATATACAGCTGCGACCAACAACTGAAGTATATCTACCAATTGTCCTCTAGTCATTCGTAATAAGGTTAGCCCGCTCCAGAGCGTTCCGGGGAGATGAGATTGCCTCATATCAAGAGGCAATCTCATCTTCTGCACTGAAGTTAACGTTCACCAGGGTCCCGTGCTTCCCTGAATGAATCCTGCGGGGAAAGCAGAGATGGAATCAGCACAGAGTAGCTCACATGTCGCATGTGAGCGTGCACGGAGATGGGAAATCCTGCAAACTCTGCTCAGCCTGACTCCGTTGTGTCTTGAGAACAGGCTGCAGCTCTGTGACTGGAGTGACTGCTTTCCTGTCATCAAACCAGCCTGAATTGTGCTGATACTTCTCTCCTTTCCCACAATTTCATTTGTATTTATTTTATGTAAAAACTCTAAACACTAGATGTTTAGAAGCTGAAGACAGTTTTAGATGAGCGTTGCGTTAAGCCAACAGTGTCGTCACCGCTGGAGCTGGAGGCGTTGCGTGAACTTTCTTTCTTTCGTTTTGGGAATAGCTTCTTTTGGGTGACATTTACACACATCTTCCTCCCCTGTTCATGTAGCGGAACATGTGTCTGGGTTTTAGGTAATGTCTTTTGTCTTCCTGTGACGGTACGAGAGTTTTGGGATGGGGCGGGGCCTTCAGCTGCACACCGATGTTCATGGCGCTTTTGGACTAAAGACTCAATTATTTTACAGATTGTCTTTCGAAAGATCAGCGATGTGAAGCGAGAGGAAGAGGAGCGGCAGAGGCGCAAAAACGAAGCCCCTTTGAATCTGCCGCCCGATCACCCGGTGAGAAAGCTCTTCCAGCGCTTCCGGCAACAGAAAGAGGCCCGCCTGACGCCCGAGAAACCGGAGCTTTCCGAACACGACCTGGAGAAGGGCCCCGCGTTCGTGGAGGTCCCCCTGGCCAACACGGCCATCACCACCACCAGTATCATCACAGTGACAGAGAGCCCGGCCACGCCCTCATCCTCGACGCCTTCGTCCTCATCCCCAACCAACTGCACGCCCTCAGACAAGGTCAAGCTCCAGGTGCCGCTTCCCGCTTCTTTGGTCGGAGGTCGGGCCGCCGAGCCGCTCAAGGTCAAAGGCTGGGGCCGCTTCAAGGAGTCCATGGACAAAGCCGACAGCTGGAAGAAAGTGTCCAAGGCCGAGTCCATGGAGACGCTGGCAGACCGGACAAAGGTGCACGATTCACACATGTCGCTGAAGAAGACGGACTCGTGCGACAGCGGGATCACCAAGAGTGACCTGCGGCTGGATAAAGTCGGCGACTTCCGCATGACGCACTACGACCGAAGTCCGGTCCAGCCTCCCGAGGGCAGGCACACCTTCTACCCCATTCCAGAGCAAACGCTCCAGGCCTCCCTCCAGGAGCTCAAGCTGGAGCTGAAGGATGACATGAAGAACCTGAAAGCTCGAATGTCAGGCCTGGAGGCACAGCTCAGAGAAGCGCTTCAACTCCTCAGGAAGTCCAGTGCCGGCTCCCCGCAGCCTCTGTTCGACATTTCTAGACCGACTTCTCCAGAGCAGGAAAAAGAGGACATCTTCTCTTGAAGGAGGGAAGGACCATCAGGCAAGATTTGTCCCAGTCACAGAGTACTGGGAGAGCTGAGGCTACATTGGGCACACCTTCTGGGCGAGGCAGCACCGTGGTTTTGAGGACCCAGCAGCCGTCTTCACCGGGGTGACGTGCCATCGGGGCCGGCACTGTTGAAGTGGAGGTCGTAGCCCAGATTGGTGTGATCATACCAAATAATCTGAGGTTAGACGGAAACTGAGAGCTCTGTTTGTACATAATCTTAATTTATTTTTCAACTGCACTTTATTTGAAGTATTTATTCCCGAATTGAGATTTTTGATCCTCGAGGGGAGAATATACAGTAGCTGTGTAAAAGCATGACCACGATATGTTGTTGAATCATTAATGACATTCTTCTGCATGTCAAAAATAGACGTGTGCCTCAAACCGCAGATGGTGCATATTTGATTCAGGAGGCCGCGCAGCAGGACGTGATTTCAGCGCGACCGTGAAGCGGAGACGGTCTTTACGGCGTAATTCCCTCAGACAGACGATGAACTCCTTTATTGCATCAACTGCTGGGATCATTAGGGAAGACGTGACTGATCGCTCGCGTTCACACAACGGTTACGTAACTTCCAAAAAGCACGTCTAGATGGGCTTCCTGACGAACGCAGCATTAGTACCTTATCCATCCCTCTGATATCGGCTATTTGTCCTTCCCTTGATGTACTATAACCAAGTACATGTTACGCAAAAGTGTGTATTTGGTCAGACATGTATGCAGTTTAGCCTTTGTGCGAACCCCTTCTGCGCAGCAGCTCTGGAGTCAAAAGTTACAGAACATTTTCAAACAGTTGTGGGTTTGCTCATGTAAAAACTATCAGTCCGTCGGAGGCTGTTTTAGGGACGCTCTTCCTCTTCTGTCCTTTTAAAGCCGCTGCGGCTTGTGCTTGTCTTTTATTTCACCAGTTAGCATGATTTAATGTGAACTGTCTGCACATTTGCCAAAGGGGAAAACACCCCGGGATGACCCATTTTCTATGATGGGTCAGTAGGAGAAGACTCTAAACCCAGAAATGCTATTTCTCTTGTTCCTGTAGTTCTGTTACATGCTTTAGTAAGTGTTCTGGACCAAAGGAACATTTCTGTAATTTCGGCTGGTACAGTTTAATTTTATGTTCCAAAAACAATAGAAGAAATGTCCATCAAAAACAGTTTAAAGGAAAACTTGCTTCTGAAATCAGTCTCCAGGGCACATTAAGTGCTTTCTTTAAAGCTGCATAGAATGACCATTGATCTAAATTATATATTTTTCATATGGATAATTTATGTTCTCCACATGTTTTCGGTACTATGGAGGCAGCTGGGGTGGAAATGGAAAAGCCTTTTCCTCTCTCGTCAAGAATTCAGTGGGCTCAGAAATTTTTATTTCACATTTATGGATCTGGAAAGGCAAAAGAAAGGTGCTAAAATCCCAGTTTCTCATTGAGCTGCTCACTGAAAGCAGGAAAAAATGAACATCTTTCCAGTTTGAGTCAGCAGTTTAATACGATGAAAGTCAAACAGAGGGAATAAACTGCTGTAAAATGTGTGATAAATACTGTGTAAATGTAAATCAACCGTGCTGAGCCCATTCAGTTTCAGCACACTGTAAATTTACATTTTCTTAAGCTGCCAGCTGGGAATCAGTCGGTGCCCTCTGTTATCAGTTCACGCTACTGAAACGGTCAGCATACAGTTCTTGAAACCAATATGTAGCCTTGGAGAGTGCAGAAAAATCTTTCCAGTGCTCGTGCACCCGCCTGTCGTCATCATTTTCTTATGGTTGTTACGTTTGATTGTACCTCGGACGCATGCGATACTGTGCCTTCATGATATAACCAGTTTTTAGGCCTGCAGTGAGGAAAGACGATGGAAGCGTCGACACTGCTGTCGCTCTTTTCCAGTTATTAAACACAGAACTATTTTTGTGGTCAGCCGTCGAAGGCTGCCAAGTCATGAAGCCCTTCGTATAAAGAATAAATACATATGCACACGATCATGTAAAGGTCCGGTGCAGGATTTCAAAATGCTCACTATAACGCATAATTTTAATGAATTTAATTAAGCATCACATATATCTATTCTGTATATAACCCCAGCACTAAAAGCTATGCACAACATAATTTGCTGCAATGCAATAAATTCTTGATTATTTTCACGATGAATTTCCATTTCTGCCCCTTGAATCCGACACACTGGACCTCTAAAGGCTCTGAATTTGGTGGATGGTTTCATGTGACATGCATTGCATATGCCTCTATGTTCACGTGTGGCGTGGTGAGAAATGTAACCATTTCAAGCACAACTGGAACTCTATGGACTGTGACGCGCTGTACTGTTCCGAATAAATATTTTATATCTACTGTACCCTCTTCGCTGGGAGACGTGTCGGGCTGTGTGTCGAAGCTCCTCTGATGGCGACGAGCATTCGCAGCTGGTCTGAGACTCTGCAAGTCAGCGACCCCCCCCCGCTGATCGTCTCACTCAGATAAACCTCAGTTTTGTGTTCATTTAAGAGGATTCCCTGTTGACAGCCTCACACATGTTGATCCTACTTAGTGCCACTCAGGGTGTGATAATCCCAAGAACAGAAATCAACTAATGGAAAGATTCGAAGCTCAGAAGGATAACAGACTCCAGGCTATGTTACTTATTTAGATTATTTATTCAGAGATTAAGGCAAACCCTGTGAACGCCTCGGAAGAAAGTGTTTTCACCCTTGCAGCCAGTTCTGCAACCTGCGGTGAATTTGCTGTGATTCTGGATTTCCAGGAAACGTTTTTTCCATCGGTAAAACGGACTCGACGGGTCCTGTAAGTCCTGTCATCGAGGAGGGCTTTGCTCAGCCGGAGCAGCTCATCCACGGTGGCCACGAGCCAGTCGCACCGCCGAGGCTCCGGCTGGACAAAGCGGTGAACTCAGCACGTTGTTCGGGATGACGGCTCGTGTGGATTCTCGCTCTCCTGCAAAGTCAAGGTGACTCACGGTGGGTGAGAATTACGCTCGATTCCAACCTGAGCAAAGCAGTAGAGGAAGGCCAGCATTGGCGGAGCAACAGTGGACCAGCCTGAGAGAAGGGAGAAGCAATCAGATCGAGGGATCACCTGCAGAGTAACAACCGATCAAACACAGAGGCAGACAGTGGTAGTGGTAGTCCTGGTCGATTCGCTCCTCTGTCATGGTTGGATCTCTATTTATATGTTACTAACAGGGTCAAAGAGGCAGGTAAGGCCAGCTGTGTGTCCTCAGATTATTCCAGTAACCTGCACCTGTGTTCACAATGTGACTCAATGCCCCATTGTTCTCCATTGATCCCATTTACACTCATGGGGGCTGCTTCATACGCAGCTGTAGTGCCATCGAGCTGCCGCACTGCAAATATTAGCATTTGATCCATGAAAGAGGAAGCCCGGTTTAAGGCAGGATGAGTGTAATCTCTACTTTCATGACATCCGAATAGTTCAAGGACCACTAACGGGAATCCTGGCTGCAACGCGAGGAATCCTGGTCACGCCAGGATGAGTCAGCGTTGGGCCTCCGTTATGGTTTGAAGTTCATTAACACCATCAGGGCGCAACACCACATGCTACAGGAGAGCGCCAACCAGCTGAATCAACACAATGCGTCTCAAGTCAGCCGCTGTGGAAATTGCAGCGGCTTCTTTTGTCGCGTGACGAAGTTGACGCTCCGGTTGAGGTGAGGCCAGCAGGCTACCAGAGCAAAGTCAAAGGCTGTACGCGAGAAACGCAAACCTCGAGGTGCACGCTTCGCGAGTCATGTTATCGCCGCTGAGAAACTCCACGTCGCATCGTGCCCCACTTTTGAAAACATAATGTCAATGATGTATGTGGATGTGGTGAGTGGCTCCTTGGCAGCAGGAGGAGGAGCAGGGGCGGATTTTTCTGGCCCAAATGAAGCAAATCGGCGTAAAAGCTAAAAGAGCCTGAATAATTTACCATATAAATGCTATTTCCAAACAACTGTTTCTACTCTAGATGCCTGTTGACTTATTTAAACATTGCCTACAACATTTCGTCTGAACGTGTGTGGTCGGGTGCTAAAAGAAGCGTATTATTACGCCCCAACTTCCCGTGAGGGCTCCAGGATTAACACAGATCGGCTAGCTGAGAAAGAAAAGACGAGACGAACATTTTCGTGTCTCAGAGAGGAGCAAACTTGCTCACATTTTACGCCTACAGCTGGACTCCAGTTCACTCGGCTCCGCTCCTGCCAGCAGGCGAATGTGGCGGGGGGGGGGTTCGGCGAGCTGATGTTTGCTTATCTAATCTGAGCTGTGAAAAAACAGACTGCCCATTGAGATCCACTCCTAGAAACACAAATGTTTCAGTTTTTCCTGAACTCCTCGGCGTTTCAGCACTTTTCAGTTGATTATTTCCACTCCCGGGAACCATAACTTCCTACACCAGTTGCCAGGTGCTGCGGATCAGGCAGACCAGTTAGTGACTGGCCTGGGAGCAGTGGAGCGTATTATTGCTAGAAATATTTCCTTCAGGGGTTGAGCGAAAGCGAACAAGCTGAGAGTAGAGACACCCGAACACCTCAACATTTGTTCCTTGTCCAAACTTCAGAAACCTCAGGTTCACGTCCGCAGATGCAGGTTTCTGTTACAACAACAGACCCTGGTCCCACCCCCCCACAGGTAAGGGGGCATTTCTCACACCTTTCATAAGAACATCATTCGTTTCTTCCACCGGCCGGTGTTCTTCACACTTACTAACGTATGGAAGGTTTTCAGACCAGCCTGCCAATTCGCTCTGGAGCAAACGAGCCAAATAAAAGACACGGGGAGCACAGGCCGAGCTGGCACATCCATGGAGCAGATGTCTCAGGAAAATGTGGCTAAATATGCTCATGCAGATGCATAAAATGCCCCATTAAATCCAGAGGGAGCACCCCATGTTAACCCTGGCAGATTCTGTATATAAAAGATATTAAACCATTCAAACATCATACAAGACAAGACTTGACCTCTTCAAAGTTTTGATGAGTGAATGTCCCATAATTCATGTGTTCAGGTTAAAAAATAAGTCACTAATACTGGGCACAAATGAATCCAGCTGAAAGATTTCTGCCCAATTAAAAAAAGGCCACACTGCTCCCCTCCTGAATGTCTATGGGAGGTAATTTACCTTGGATGAAGACTCGTTTCCAGAATATTCTGGCGACGTGTGTCCCTCCGAGGAACACCAGATTAGACAGGATGAGCATGGCGGTGGAGAAAGCGGAGAGGGAGGCGAAGCAGCGTCTTTCCATCACCGCAGAAATATTCCGCTCCTGGGAAATCAGCAAAAAATCTACATGGGTAAGTGGAGAACCACACGAGGATTTTGGGCCAGTGATTTAATAAATAAAACACAGCAGAGCCCTGACGTTAACAACCGGTGTGTGATCATAAACTCGGAGGATTTCGGAGCATATTACTCTCCCGAAGACATTTAGCTCCTGCTAAGACAACATGAGATATAACACCCAACACCTCAGTGTCTTGAACAGGTTAGAAAGAGCAGGTAAAATCCATAGAGCAGGGCAGAAAGTCTCATTTGATTTATTTGACATCCACTCATCTCACGCTTACAATGAGCGGGCGGATAAAAGATGAAGAAAGAAGAGACTTCAGGCCATTTTCCACCAAAACTCCAGCCCAATTCATCAGGGCCCAGAGCTGCAAGTAACCGTGGCCGCCGTGCCAGAAGCAGACAAAAGCGAAGGCCAGACCGGTGGACAGCATTTTACAGAGATGACCATGCCGCGACCCTCCCAAAGGCACGTAGATGTATCTGCACACACAAAGAACAACAGAATTGTAATGCTCAAAAACCTTTTGTTCAAAATACTAAAGGCTTATTTTTTTTTTTTTGACTGATAATTATCTCTCAAATTCTCTGGTGATTTCCTCCAAATAAAAATGGCCATCAAAATAAAATAAAACATAAATCATTGAAAAGAAAATTGGCATGAAGAGTCTTTACATTACTCAAAGAGCCAACAAATATCGGTCTGTGCCCAGGGTTGTTGGGTTGGGAACTAATTATCTCAGCCACCCTGTGGCTAATCAATGTTCCTGAAGGATGAGCCAGCGTTTTCTGAGCCTTACTGAGTCGGCCACTTGGCCGAGGTTTGAGCAAACAGATGGAAGGAAACATGTTAAAGCCTTTACACCTGAACATACCAGGCCATATCCGTCCATCTGCCTGAATTATTTAGACCAGCACCAAACAGATGTTATTCAAATTATCAGTATTTTTTAGATCTACACGGGCGACTCTGTTAATTGATGCGCTATTGGACCAAAGTAGTGACGCAGATGGTGCAAGCACACGCATGCATTAAGTGAGGGGTTATTGCATTTCTCAATGCGGAAGCCATCAAATAGCCAGTAAAAGCCCGTTTTGTAGGTGGTAAGAGCATGTGAAAGGGAAAACTTCAGAAATGCCCACTTCCAAATGAGGAAAACATACTGGAAGAGTGAAGGATGAGCTACTTAGCCACCCTGGAGACAAGGTGTTGCAAAGTCACGCGCCGCTCATCATCAACACCTACACCACACCACTACGACCTCACCCAGTCCTCTGAAGACAAATTCAGCTACATATCAGAACTGCATTAAAACACTCACAGAAAGGAACACGGAGGCACCATGGCAGTGGGATAATTGCTGCTGTTTCCATTAAGTAGAAGTAAACAAATTCCACCAGGCGAGGATTAAAATAGAAACGTGCCTGTGCAAACTGATCTTTGATAAAAGAGGTGCCGCTGCTTTAGTATACCGTTCCTTCTGAACTCTGAAGATGTATGGATGCATATATGCATATATGTCAAACAGTCAAAATAAAAACTAATTGCCAAACAATAACCAAGACAAGAGGGAGCATCCTCCCCGGTTGCCAGAGCATTTTACTGACAACCGTGCAGACGCCATCTTGCTTTAATGCAGCAAATCACCTCCACTAATCAGACCATAAACCCCCAATAGGCTGTATTCAGCCGTGTGTGCATCATTAAAAAAAACAGAGACAAACTAAAAACGTGTGTTGGCTCAAGCACAAGTGAGGACTCGTATAATGCCCCATTACATATGCACATATTAAACAAGGAGGCATTTCTCCAGGGCGCGGAAATAGTCACACAACAGAGGAACTGTTCACTAACAACATGCAACCTCATAATCATGAGAAAGCCCACATGCAAATGCTGCAGCCTTGTTGATTAGAATAAAAGGTGCAAGCAGGCGGGAGGAAAAATGGACCTTTCTCACATTATTCAACTGCATGACATTTATTGCATTAATTGCGCAATAGCTAATGGAGCCATTAACAGAAATATGGATAAACTGTACAGATAGATAGCTATTACACAGCCAGGCAGTTAGACAGATGCTCTGTTGGAGCAACTCTGAGGTATTATTTGATTTAAATGGCATTTCAATTTTTTAGCAAGCTGTAACATCTGAATTAGTTTGTCCATTACAGATGAAGTACCTCTTACCTGATGAGCCATCGATACAGACCCTCATCAAAGTGCCTGAGAGCGAGAAAAAAAAAAAAGAAGCATATCTGAGTCACATATTTGCATAATAATGTCGGTCTGAGTATGAGACACCTGAGGTTCGGTGCTACCCAACGCCTGTGTGGCACGCGTGACGCAGGCGTACGCCCCATCCGCATTGAGGGGATTAAAAAACACACGTTTTATTTTATTTATTTATTTATTTCCACGCTGCCTGTAAACTCGGGCCGTTTTGTCGATGTCGTCGGCCGACAGCTTTATGCGTTCCATCAATGTTGTTGACACCGGCCAGCTCAGCACACGCGGGCTGGATTGAAGTGCACTGGTGTCAGCACTTCGGTCAATCCAGCCTACAGCCGCTGAATCTTTACACAGAGCTTCCACGAGATCCAAATTAAATGACCATTTCCTCAATCCTGATCAGATTTGGGCCCTCCGTGATGTCATGCTTCAACTTTTGAGCAGAACCACAAAGTAAAAGAATATTTTTTGATAATGAGGTTTGTGTTTGTTCACTTGCTTCATAGTGCCGCGTAGTGCAGTACGTGTAGGCTAAAGACACTACCAATACATTTAAAGAGAAAAGTTAATCCAATTATTATCCATTTATAATCACATACTTCATCAGAATGCCTGAAACAAATCAATCACGGCGTTGAAATGACCAACAAATGAACTGTAACAACCATCGGAGGAGCATTTAATGATGGTCGTGACAGCTTTCAAAAGGGAGATATGAAGTAGAGGGGGAGAGATAAAGTAAACCACAGCATAGATAAGTGATGTGAATCCAGAGCAGCCATAGCTGGAGTTCCACAGATGAAGGGTGTTAACCCAGTGTGTGTTTATTAACCTGAGCAATTGTGACCTCTTCAGTACGAAGCGGGCACTGTACATCAAACTAAATAATCAAATAAGCTGTTCCGCTGAGCGATGTCAGACCGCTTAAACATGACGATACGAAAATGTCAATTCGTTATTGATCTTTTGTTTCACTCCTTCTTGCAGAGAAACAAAGACGAGGCCGGTAAATCTCTAAACGCAGACGTTACTTCTGACTTCCTGAAAGAGTGACTGGATGCTTGTGGTGCAGAAACGACTTGTTCTGATTGCCGGTAATGACACAAGATGAGACGAGTGATGGAGGCAGTTACGTGGCCAATGCACGGCGAGCACTTGACCACACATTTACCTCTTCATCAAGGATAAAAAGGACGCTCCTTTTCGCCAGACACCGAGATGTTAAAGCAAGGCAGCCGAATCAATACAGCGCAGCGATCATGTCAGAGGGAGCTTACCTCCACATCTCTGTGAAACTGTGCATGATGCTGACGCAGCGAGGAAGTCTTGGAGGGAGGACTTGGTCTAACGTGGCCAGCATGGACGGAAGACCGAACAAAACCAGATACTTCACGTAAAAGAACTGAACGAGGGCCAGGGCGAGGCCGCCTGTGAGAGCCAAAGGAAATGCTTTTTCAATTATTGGCAAAATATGAAAATAACGAATACAAAATGACAGAAAAGTACGAGTGTAATCGCCACACTGACTGAGATTTTGTGTGTTGAACAGAGTACAAAGGTATACATGAAAAATTCATACATCCTGAGACTCACCCAGAGCCCAGGGAGGCAGCATTTCCAAGTAGGTCTCATTAGACTGGATGGAGTGCATGTACATGGCATGGATCAGGCATTCTGCCAAGCACCACCACAGAACGATCCGCCCTGACCGGAGGACCAAGTACCTGAGAGCAGACCTGCTCCTGTCACTTCCCTCAGCAGGTCCCTGCATCTGTAATGAGCCGTGCAGACGGGAGAGGGCTGATGCTCTGGCCAGAATTCCAGGAATACGTCTGTTCGACACGTGCACGAGAATACTCAGAGTATGTGAATAAAAGCACTGGCTATAAATATGGGCATTCTAGGGCACTCAGTTTCCTCTTGTACCTGCTGTATATAGTCTTTGTACAATACAATGGGTCCGTTGTAGAAAAAGGGGTGATAGAAGGTGTATGAAAACAACCAACAGAGCTGCGCAGCTCCACCACGGTCCAGAGGAGACCAGCAGTGCTCCAGGCTGAAGCTGACGAAGCGGAGACCGCAGACGGCGATACTGAAGAGCAGCAGATAGTGCTCCTCCTCAGTCTCATACCAGCCTCTCTGTGAAATAAAGGGAAGGCCAGTTCCTTATTTTGAAGGCTAAATCTCATAATATTAAAGTGACAGTTTGACAAATATCAAAAATCCCTTCAAAAATGCCCCTCGTTTAACATACAGCATTATTGGGAGAAACAAGTTATTAAAATCTGTCAAAACGTAATAAAATTCGCCTCAGACAAATGAGTTCTGATTAGAAGAAACAACATTGCTTAGAGAAGTTGCGCATTAGTAGCAGCACATCATTTACAGAATGTCGCTCTGCAGCAGAAGCAGGCTGTATACATGCAATATGTACAGATATCGGATGGCTCTTTTAAACATACTGGACTAATGGAGGAATTACCAGTACATGGAAACTCTGGCAAGGTTGACTTGTTTGCATTTGAATTTATTTATTTATCTAAACGCATCTACTTGCCCACTTTTATTAAAAATAGCACACATTTATTATTCACATAACTGGGAAAAATGTCATGTCACAGCAGGATGCGGGATGGCAATACCAGTTTGAACTCAACGGGAGCACTTAGGTTATTACTCCTGGGGTAAAGTGCAATTCAATTTCCACCTCCCCATCTAAGTGCACCGCTGCTCTTCACTGTCGAACCACGTACAGTCTTCAGCAATATTTACTCTCACACTTGGTAACACACACACACGACCATAATACGTATGCAATGCTGTTATAAACGGAGCTGAGGTTTATTTGTTTCTGAAATGTCAGACAAACCGAAGCCTTCTCTTCTGGTTGTCTGCAGCTGGAAAAACATCAGGACATCTCCCTTCGTCTCGTCTGCCCCCTAGCGTCCGTCCCCAGCATGACACCCGGGAGCAATAAAAACGCCACAACGACATCCAGCAGAGCCGCACAAAACGCTCCCGGCATTCTACACTGCTCAAAATGCCTACTTTTACATCCACCAGACATGTTGCGGGTGAACCCACCTGCATCTCCTGCAGCGGCTGGATGTGGAGCGTGGAGAGCAGCAGCAGGTTGCAGAGCCAGGACAGCGCGGGCTTCCGCAGCTTCGCCACCGAGAAGTTCAGGGCCAGATGGACGAGCACCACGCTCACGCCTTTCGTCCCCAGCACGCTGCCGGCCGCTAAGAAGCCATACAACGCCAGCGCCGGCACCCTGAGCTGTCAAGCGAAACATCGAACAAGGCGAATGAGTCCAAGAGACTTTGTGGGAATACTCTGCACCGCAGCGCTCGTCTCCTACCTTTGGACAAAAAGTGTTCGTCAGTCCCGATAACACGCCGTGACCCATTAAAGTCCAGAGCAAGGTTTTTCTCCCCCACTCGCTCCAGAAGCTCCATTCAAAATCCAACGGGTCCTGAAAAAATAGTATATTTTATATTACATTTATTCCAACAAACGACTCTTTCTGTGACTCGGAACAGCCGCAAACGCTTCAAACCGTGTCGTTCTGTTCGTTGAATCACAGCAGCCGGGCTGGTTGAGTTTCGTGTGAGAGGCACACAAGTACCTGGGACTCCCCGCAGTCGGCCAGAACTGACGACGCCTCTTGGACGAGAGGCGAAACTCGACCGGTCCAGCTGCTGCGACTCCGCCAACAGAACCACCACGACCTGGACGACTGAGGGCCTTCTCAGACACGCTCGAGCTGTGTCAGAACAAACGTACCCTTTTGAACCCCTTCAGGAGGCCCCTTTCCAGCTGAGATTCCCTCTGTAATCCCGCTTCATGTTCTGCAAGGCAGACAACGAGAAAGGTCAGCGAGAAAGGTCAAATTAGTGAATCAGTGTAAAGTCCTGAGGGGAGGTCTCGATCTCGACAATAAACGTGCACCGTCCAGTTTTTAAAAAAACCCACAAACTGCACAGAAGGAAAGGCCAAGGGGGTCTGGAGAGCACGGACCTTGAGAGAACCTGTGCAGCTGGTAGAAGCCGTAGAGGTGGGAGCCAAAGGCCAGGAGCCAGTAGGCCTTGACCTCTGACCCCGGCAGCAGGGCCCATCGGGCTCCCGACCCTGCTGCCATCCCGGGGGGGGTCAGGACTGCTAAACGAGCCCCTGAAACACGGACGGGACGCGCTGCAAACACACGAACATCAGCGCAGAACATCTGGAGCAGCGAGAAAACATCTGGAGCAGCGGTGGGAGCGACGCTTCATCGCCCATCACACCTGCCCCAGACTGTCTGAATGTGCCATGAGAGGACCGTGTGAGTGGTAAATGTAAGTATGAGCGACGAAAGAGGCCCGTTTGAGGTGAATGTCGAGGTTTTGGACTGTTGAAGCGGCTAACCGAGCTAAGCTAAAGAGCGACCCGCGCAGCAGCGCTCTGCGGCTTTACCGGGAAACGGTCTGCGCCCGGCGGTGGAGTTCTACGAAACACAGAGGAGCAAAAGTTTAATTTCTGCACTGACATGATTGTTGTGACGATTATGATGACTATTGTCATCAACTCGCCATCATCATTCATACATCCTAAAGCCCGAGTTCTTCTTCTGCGTTCGTCGGCGCCCTCCAAACAGATCTTCAGCGCCTTGTCGCCCCCAAGTGGCCGGGAGGACTCAGAACACGTACGCATCAGACGAATCTATCTATCTATCTATCTATCTATCTATCTATCTATCTATCTATCTATCTATCTATCTATCTATCTAATTACTTACTTACTTACTTACTTACTTACTTACTTACTCTGATAGTTTCATTCCCCCCCTAATTTATTCATTTAAAAAAAATCTGAATTGACAGAATCACAATTACTGCAAGGGGAACGTTGGAAACGTTTTATTGTGAAGAAAATATGTTGGCACAAAGGGTGAAATTGACAGCTGGCTTGACGCATTACGCATGCATGAACGGATCGCACGGAGGCACCCGGGTTGCTCGTGTTCCCGTCAGAGAAATACATAATAAATACGACCATGAGTTTACATTATGACAGTGTGCACAACAGTTACATATGTCTCTGCTTCATGCTTCTCCAATCTTTCCTCACTAACAAGATCTGCTGCTTCTTTTTCTTCTAAACTTGCCCAGCCCATAAATATTAATGTTTCCGTTGCCTATTACATGTCTAGATCTTCTTTCTGTACCTCACAACTGAATATGCTCACATTTAATGCATATTTTCATATATTAAGATATTTGAACACAACAGTTAATAGTTAGCTCGTCTGTTGCGTACGTGTTGATCTGTTTGCGTGCGTTGATGTTCGCGTGCATGCACAGCGAGCGGCGCATTCACAAAACACTGCTTCACAGCTCATCAGTCTCTCCGTCAAAAGGCACGCCGTCCATCTCCATGTGGATGCTGCTGGGCTCGCCGCTGCCCACCCAACCGATGGGAGTGCGGTTGAAGGAAGGCCGGCAGGCGGCGTCGTGCTGGTACACCATCGCAGGCTCCGGGTCCAGCTTGGGAGCAGGCTTCGGCACCTGAAACTTCATGAACTGGTTGGCTTTCTCAAAGCCGCCGAAGGGCATGGCGCACCTGGAAAGAACCAAGGCGAGGCGGTTACTACGGCCCGCGTCCTGCCTCTGCGGAGTCAGGCATGGAATGGAGGACCTGTTAAAGCTCTTCCACTTGGGGATGTCCTTTTTTGAAACGGGCCCAGGCATGGACGCTTTGAGGGTGGCGATCAGTTCTTGGTCGCCCTTCATGGCTTTCTCCCACGGGGACACGTATGACTTCACATGTGGATGCTTGCTTTTGCCTTCACTCCCACTTCCTTTAAGGGTGACATCCATAGTTAAACCACGTGACGTACTGAGGAACTAAGTGAACAAATTCCAGGGACACATTTGTTACCTCCGCCAAGGAGGTTATGTTTTTGCCGATTTCATTTTGGGGGTGATCCGGAAGAAATCCTGGATTCTGGATCACTTTGATATTTTCATTAACATTGTGGTAAATGGGGCCAAAAATGTTGTTTCTCAATATGTCGGTTAATTATCGACCAAACCCCATGAAATGTGACTCAAGGATGGACAATGGGATCCTCTATCATATTCCAAAGGCTGATCCGGTTCTGATCCAGAAGACGGATTTTATTGATATTTATATAAACTTGGTGGAGGTCTGCGCTCTCCGAGTGTTTCTAGTTTCTTAATATTTACACCCTTTGAGGGCATCAGACGGGCAGTTAGATGCATCTTAAAGCAGGGATGTCCAAGCTCCTCCCCAGAGGTCTGTGAGGCTGCAGGTTCTGGTCCAACCCAGCAGCAGCAGCACCAGACTGGACTCACTTCATCAACTCATCTGAGTCTTCAACAGCTGACTGGTCAAACTGGGTGAGCTGGACTGGTTGGAACAAAAACCTGCAGCCTCACGGCCCCTCAGGGGGGAGGTTGGAGACCCCTGTCTTAAGGCCTCTCATGGTGATACCAACCTTTTAGTGTGGAACCCTCACCACCTCCTTCTCCTTTTCCAGTCTTTTTAAGGTCTCCTCCTCCCTGTCCTCCTGCTCCTGCTCCCGCTCCTCCTCCTTCTCCCACTCCCGCACCTCTGCTTCCAGGTTTGGGAGGGGGCACGGGAGGCCCTCCCCCAGGATGTAACCCTACAAAATTCAAACGTCCTGCCTCTTTGCTAAGAAAATGGCCACCGACATTTATCATTTGACCACCCATCTGACCACCCAGAGAGGGAACGAACGCCTGGAGATTGTCCTGAAAGACAATAATAATGAGAAGGTTTGTCAGAAAACAGACCGTTTGGGTGTTTGTCCCTCAGCCGTGCACTCACCATAGACTCAGAGGTGAAGATGTCAGGGTTGTTCTCATAGATGAACTTCTCCACTCTCTTCTGCCTCATCTTGAACATCTTGGATCCTCGGTTCGTCATCAGGGAGAGCTCCTCAAACATGATTTCTTTGGGAGTCTTGATCTTCTTTCCCAGGTCAAACTCGGATGCCTCTGGCTCAGATTCATACTCTTGACAAGGGACATTCCACCAGAGGTCATAATCAATCATTAAATCAACCAATTATCAATCATCTCTGCTTGTTCAATCCCCAAACACAGTAGAATTTCCACAAATTTCCTACCTTCCTACCCCGACATTAAAACTGTTGTGAAAATGTAAAATATCGTTGCTAATCTTACCATCTTGTGCGATATGTGTCAGGTCAGTTATGACCTTGGGGGGCTTTTTCCGCTTGTTCAGAGGTGCTGGTGTCCCCACGGGCATTTCTGGAGTTTCACCGGAGAACACGGTGTTATAATAAATAATAAAACTGCACCCTTTTAAAATGAACACACTCGATCATGCTGAAATGAAAGCTCCTTCTGCCAACAGACAAAAGTAAGGTATAAATCCAGACAGGCAGACAGAACGACAGCGTGGACCCTGCTCACTTTACAAGTTCAAGGCGGATGTCACAGCTCTCAGATGCTTTACATTCCCCAGGAAAACAAACGTCTGCACCCAAAGCTTCACTGTGTCTTGTGTGTTTGCATCAATTCTGCACATAGGATGACTTATTTTATGATTCTTTCATGGTAAAAAAATTTAAAAAAGCAGTCCAGAATGGAAGCGCGTGTCATTTATGTTGATAAATATCACTGGAATGCAACAGGAGCGCAAACCCATAAAATAAAATGCAGGACGCGGCAAACATATGATGACTGCATCAGTTAATCAAGTCCTGGGACGGCTGCTGCATTTACAGACTATTAATCTGCATCTGTCAGCTGTACATTAATGAAAGTGGGACCTGGTCTTCACCAGTGTTCAGCCTGAATGGGAACATACAGCCGCTTTACGTGTAGCTGCTTTTGTTCCAGCCCGCGGCTCCGTCTGAGGCTGACGTCTGTATTTTTAAACCTCACTATTTATTAAATGCAGTTTAGCTCAAGAAGCTTTTCTGTAAAACCCAGTCAGGCAAAACATCACATCACACATCTACTGGCTGTAACTTAACCCACTGCTGCTATTTTTAAAAGCCATTTCCAGCCAAGACATTTCAGTAACAAGTAACGGTGCCATTGGACTATCGAATGGGCTTGACACAACTCTTTGGAACACTGTGGGCACCTTTCAGAACACAGCTCTGTCCTGCACACTTAATTCTCTGTCAAAACAGGTGTGAGGTGAGGACGAACACCTTTAACTCATCGAACAATGGGCTGGCCAGAGATTGAGCAACCTCTGTCAACATGATGGCACCGTATAAAATCACCCTGCAAAGCCCGCTGTGAGGGACGGACGGCACATGTGAGAAGTCGACATAATCAAAACAAGAAAGCAGCTATAAGCAGCAGTTAAAACAACAAAAGGGATACTCTGCACAAGCACGGGCAGCAGCTCCTGTCACAACAACACCGTTAGTCGGTCAATTAGTAAAAGAGAGCAGACCACTGGGGTGCAGACTCACCGGGTTTTTATTGTAATCCTGAGAGTAGAGACAGACTGAAAAATTCTAAGCAGGGACGAGACAACCCCAGCTCAATTTCTGTGATCTCGATCTCCCTCGGTACCTCTGACCCCTCGTATAGCTGGACCCCCGGTCCTGGGAACCTCAGAACCCACCCTACCCTCAGATGGGAGATCTGTCAAGAGGCTGGGGTTGTGGGTGGAAACACTGTGGGTGTCAAGGCGCGGAGAAGGAGAGGTTGTGGTTAGGCGTATGAATAGAGAATTGAGGAGGGGGTGTCATTAAGGCAGGGGGAGAAGTCTCTGTTGGCCAGCTGAAAGTGCTGATGGGGATATTATAGGAACAAAATCATTCTCACAGATGGTTCTGAAGACTATATTTAGAACCAAAGAACGAGGGAAACAGAGCCGAGCTATTAGATAACCTCAAAGGACTGTGTTTGGGGTACACACAGAGAGCAGGTGTAAATGTGGCTAAACTATGTGCAAGTTCCCGCTGAAAGCTAAAGTAAATGTGTGCATAATAAAGCTGAACATGCGGATGCCGCACTGTCACATGAACTCCAGCAATGTTTGTTACCTGACACCAAAACTTAGCTCGCACCCAAAACACACGCAGAACTTAGCCAACAAAAGCAGAATAACACAAGTTTGGGTTTACCATTGTTGATGGAAACTCTGTAGGCATTGTGACAGTGATTTAATGTGTTTACAGCAGTGAATTTTCACAGTGCATGCAGGGTAGAGGATTAGTTAAACTCACGGTTAATCTTCATGGAACTGTAAATGCACCATAACCATATCGAATAACTTACCGGTATTTGAAAGTTTTTGGTTTATGCTGTAGTATATTCTATGAAAAAAAAAAAAAACTTGATGGTGTAAAGTTTGTTTGCATATGAATGCAAATCTATGATTTAATTTTAGATCTCATTTGTTTAAAGTTGCAGGTAATTTTAATTTTCTTTAAAGGAAAATCATTTGTTTTCCCCCTGCTGATTTGCAATGACCGTGGAAATGACTGTACATGGTGTTTTGAATACATATTGAAATAGAAACTTTCCATAAACTGAGAAGCATTTTTATTTTTTTTAGGTTTGTTCTTTTTTTAGGAGTTAATTTAGGAACAAGTTCTTTTAATTACAGTAGTGGCTGAACAAAATGTCATTTTATCTCTTTATATGCAGGGATATTAACAGCTCTAAATATAGACACCCTGTTCATTTGGAGTTTGGCAAATAAAATTGCGCCTAATTGCCCTAAAAGTAGCACCCTCTGGCGGCCTTTTCATGCCAGTCTGCTACCCCTGTTCTTGCTTTCTCTAATCCGATCAGAACTTTCTTTTTATTGTTTTAAAAATCACATATAATGATACTTTTACTGCAGTAACATTGACTTGTCAAATAAGAGACTTAGAGTTGGATTTATTTAATTTTCTTTGGAAATGCTATCAGATAAGTAAGTCTTAAAATGAGTCATATAATCCACAATTAATCAGGGATCCTTTTCAATAACATGGTGGTGTTTGACTTCAGGCTCAACATTTTACGATCCAGTTATTCTTCTGCAGCATGTTCACACTATCTAAATGATCTTATTTTGAGTATAAAGGCAATAATATATATTAATATAATTGTTAGAATATAACTGACCTGTTAAGTCAGTTTTAAGAAAAGTTCTGAGCTTGTTTTTGCAAAATGGTGCCAATAATCATCCATTGCGCTGTAACGAATGGAGATAATAATAATAATAATAATAATAATAATAATAATAATAATAATAATAATAATAATAATAACTGTGGCTTCACAATGACCAACAGAGGGCAGTGTAAAATCATCCGTCAGACAACTGGGGAGTTCACCGATCTTTATTAGTGTCTTTACGCATTCACACTGTATCCTCATCGGTATAAACCTTTAATAATAACAAATATTTTCAGTCTTCCTAATATTACATTAACATTATTTATGATATGTTACAGCTCAATACAGCTATTGCAGATGCACACTCACCATTATTTGACAACATTACAGTGACAAATATGCTCTAAGATAAGCTTTATTTTCAAAATGGTAATAAAAACACAGTTGAATGCAACATGCTTCGTACACATATACATTTTCTGGGTATATACTGTAGGTATCTATCCATGAAATGTTTTTCTTTTAGCCATTGCCCATGAAAGTCATCAGCGAAAGTTCTGCTTCGTTCCATCAGCTTTAATGTTACTTCAGATACCACACTTTCCAGGCCATCCTTGACCACCCACAGGTTGGGGGATTTCTCAACTATTAATATCAACTGTATTCTTTGTAATGGTGCCTGAGGCCATAAACAAGCACCTATACACTGTCTATATCTGCCTTCCACAGTCTCTCACATGTCTTCAGCTCTTTCATTAACACTGGTGCCTTTCTCTCAGTCAACTTCCCATCTTACCACTTCAGATTGAATCATAATCAAAACAAATTGCTCTTTCCTTCATATGTGGTATTTGTTTAATAAAAGTCAACAATTTATCTACAATCAACCTGCGAAGATAGCACACACAGGGACAATTGACATTGTGATGCCTGGAAGCATAGCGGTTTTCAACACGGGACACTTTCAGAAGAATACTTGATGCTCTCTTTAGCTCGCATGTCCTCATTACTATACAAAGCTCTTGCAGTGACAGCACAACTCTATAGAGCAACACTACTATTCATTAACTGTTTCAGGACTAAATTCTGGTTCACAAATGTTCACATAGCACCAGGCCTCCAGATGTGAGGTTGGACACCCCCCTTGGTGGCAACAAAGCGGGGTTTGGGTGCCTGAATACAATTAGACTTCAGGGGAGGCAAAGAGGCGAGGACGCTAAGCTCAGGGGCACTCTGGAACTGCTTGGCTGTCTGAAGGCCTGTGTTGAATGAGACCGGGGTATAAGCTGTTGGGACTGGGTGAGGAACGGGATTTGGAACAGAGGCGGAGGAGAATTGCGGTAGGGTGGGTAGAGCAGCTGGTTTTGGGGGAGCCAGGGCTGTGGTGTTGAAGGCTGGTGCCGTTTCAAGAGTTAAAGGAGCAAGAGGTGGGGAGACCATCTCAGAGTGAGTCAGACGTTCTCCGAGGGTAGTGGCTGACCGGGGCGCAATGACTTTAGGAGCAATAGTAGGAGCTGACATGGGTGTGGGGGTGGAGAACCGCTTGACCTCAAAGACGCGAGCTGTTTTGAGTGGGATCTGCTTCGGTGAGGCTAACGAGCTCCCCACCATTGTGTAGTCACGTTGCTGCTGCCTCTGGTATGAAGGCGCACCTGGCAAATTAGACGCGCTCCCTCCGTAGCTGAACATGGCTGGGTTCAGCTGGTAGGGCTGCCTTCTCATAAAATCTATGGCCTTGATTCCATCTCTTTGGGAGCCTCCTCTACCACCAGGAGTTGGTTTGGTTGTACCTCTCTGAGGCCCGGTAGGGATAGAGGGAGCCATGAGCGGATTGTAACCAATCGGTGGAGGGGCACGGACATTTGGAGACAATTTCCATTGAGAGTGTGAGGAAGGACTGAGAGATAAGTTGTGAAGATGAGCTGTGCTGTGTGACGCTACATTCTGCTCATGAGGGGCCTCAGGTGGAGTGTCTACTACATACATACCCATGCGGGTCTGTCTGCGGGCAAACAGCTCGGCCCCCTTGCCCCCTGCTTGAAGAAACTGTGGAGTCTCCTGAACAACTTTAGGTTTGGGTGCTACAGGCGGAGGTGCTCTGCCCATCTCCCCTGTCCTGGTGTCTTCTCCCCCATCATTGACAGGGTCATAAAGTGGTTGGCCAGGTTTTTGTCGAACAAACCTGTCATCCATTTTTTGTACCATAGAGAGTAAGTCTGGATTGGGCGATTTCTTTGTAACATCGGGCACGTTAAACATTGGTTTGGGTTTCCCACCGCGCCGTCGCGCTTCAAGTAAGATACCTGTGCGACCAGTTGGACCAGGAACAGGGGTCGGAGCAGCCGCCTCTGTCTGGGGGACGACTGACACAGAACTCACAAACATCAGTGGGGACTTAGGTGGAGGTGGGTGAGCAGCTGCCACGTGAGGTGGAGACAACGGAGCATGCTGATCAGCTAAACCAGGAATTGAGGTTGTGGCCACTGGAGGCTGTGAAGCCAGTGGCATAGATGGCATATTTTCTGGGGCACTTGGAAAGGGAGCATGGTGAACAGTGGTGACCAGTGGTGGCATTTTCTCCACAGATGTAGAGGCAGCTGGAGCATGAAAGGAAACAGGAGCTGCAGATGCTGGGACCAAGGGGTTTAGGGGTATGGAAGGTGGTGAGTAGATCACTGGTGGAGGAGCCGACTGTAGCTGTGGTGACAAGGGGGATGGTGCATTCAAGGTCTGCTCAGCAGCAGTGGAGAACGGTGGGAGAACGACAGCCATAGAAGAAGGTCGCTGAGTTGCCTTTGTGACAGGCGGCCGGAACGTTACAGGGGCGGTTGCTGCTCGAACGGCGATAAATCCAGGAGTAAATGGACGCGCTGTTCTGTTAAGAACATTGCTCGTGGAAATTTCTGATGGCGTTTCAGCTGGTGGTGCTGGTGCAGCGAGAAGAGTCCCTGATGCAGGGGCCGGTTTGGGGGCAACAGGTGGAGGTGACATTGAGACATGCTCCTTCTGTATATCGTGGGCTTCAGGAACATGAGAAGGCTTTTGTTGCGCGGCCATTGGGGAAGTTTGCAGGACTGGCTGCAGACTGAAGCTTGCCTGAGTTTGCAGCTGCACCTGGCCCTGGACTTCAGGCTGTAGACAAACCTGCGGCGCTGCGTCCTCTGCCTTCTTTGCGTGCTCAGTGGCCCTTTTCCTCTGTTGTTCAAACAACTGAGCTCCTTTACCCGCTGTGTCGCTCAACCCAGGACTCACGGCATCCTCAGGTCGATCCTCACGGCCCTCGCTACCAGCGGTTGCTCTTTTCTCCAACATATCTAAATAATCACTATCCCAGGTTGGGTCAGGAGCTGCAGAGAAGCCCTCATCATCAAACTCTGATTCACTACCCGGAAATGCGCCATCCTCCTCTTGTGAGTCTTGATGACTGTCCTCATCCACACTACCGAAGCTTGTTAGGGTGTACTTCTTGGAGCGCTGTCTTCTCTTCTTGAACATTAAAACCCCCTTGGAGTGAGGGTTTGGAGCATCTGTCAGGAGGGATGCTATTGTTCGACACTTGCTTTTTGCTTCCTTTACATGCTTGTCTTGCACGTTATCCCCACGATTTAGTTCTGCAGGGTATAAAAGTCATAGCCGTTAGAGCCAATTTCAGATAAGCACAGTTTATCTGGAGTTTTAAGGTCAGAGCGGGTTGACTTTGACAGTGTTTAAGCTTGTCCTCTTGTTTTTAACTAAGATACATGTGACATGTGCTTCAGCTGGAGCACTATAGGGAAAATTCCAGGCAAGCCTTGAACTTCTCAAATTAGCTGCACTGAAGGATAATTTGCACATTAGTAGCCTTGTGTATCATGGCATCGAACTAAACATATTTACAAGCTGATGGAAAGTTGCATGTTGTAGGTGACTGGAAGGAGAACTTCAATCAGTAGCCTCAACATATCCTTTGACTTGTTAGAGTATTAAGCGGATTATCAATGCCAGCTAATGCACAGCCATGTGAAAGGAATTCACCCTGAGTAGGACAGTCAATTATGAACTTACTGCATAATGACAGATGGGATTTAAACAAGTATTTAAGTCCTTTAAACAACCCACTGACTTCTAATTGCCCCTCTTTCCTTAAAATTAGCTTATTATTGATGATAGACACAATGACAGTTTTGTGAAAGAATCTATTTTTGTACCTCTCTATCGCCTATTTTTTAAAACTTAGCTTAAGTAATTGACCAATAACTACAACATAAAGGGACCAGGACATGAATATTCACTGGCTTTCAGATCCTTGTGTCTTGTGGCTGTGTCTCTTGTTTTGGCAAATTGTATTTTGTTTTTAAGTAGACAGTTCTATCTGTCCTGAAGTGACACATGGAGAGCATATGTCTCTGTCTCTGTGGCCTTTTGTCACTCCAGTGATTGTCTTTGTGATTGTTTATTCAGACTGTGTAACGTAGTCCAGTGAGCCACCGGACACCAGCCCCGCTCCAAACACACTGCCTCAGTCTGCACCTCCAGCTTTGCCAAACAACAAGCTTTCCATCAGGGCTTTATCAGAGAGCCAGAAGCGACATGATCTCCAGCCATGTGGGCTCTTTGGACTCAAACTCAAGTAACGATTAAACTAAAGACTGCCTAGCAGCTACGCATCACAAGGGTTAAAGCATACTGTATATATTTCTATAAACAGAAGAGGGGCGGGACCATAAGATAGTAGCCATGCTTTGCTATTTGATATCCAAAAGCAGCTGTTGGTGCTCTTTTTCAGAGGGCCTCGATTGATTAATGGATTGTTTACACACATAACTATGGGTAAATATAGTAAAGTCTTTAGGCAGCGCTTGTGTGTCAACACGTATTTTGTTCTATTTCCTTAAAGAAATCTGCTGTATGTTTGACTGCAATAAATTAACATGACTGAAGACTTATTCAAACAAATACATTTTCTTTGTGTTTATGACAAAAGTGAACATTGTAACTTTTAAGAGACTTATGATACCAATAAAAGATTCTGTTTTGTTCACCAGGTGTGGAGAAGCTGATGAAGATTGTTATTCTTCAACGTTACTTACTGGCTTGTTTGGCCTTTTCCATGTAGGTGGTAGTGAGCTCTTCATCAATGGGTTTACTCAAAGGGCCGACCATCGGCACGAGCTGGCTGCGGGAGCTCAACATCAGGGCCTCCTTTGCCTTTTCAGGGGAAACCAGCGGCACGTTGGCTGGCTCTAAAAAACCACTATCTTCCTCGTGCCCTCCATCGCGCAGCCCCTGGTCATCCGCTGAGGAGATGATGGAAGAAGTCTCAGTGGACGTCTGAGAGGACCACAGCCCTTGAGTCGGAGGCTGGTAAATCACCTCCCGCCGAGCGACCCCTGGTAGCCCTCCACCTCCATCTCCATCTCCACCGCATTCATCCAGCAGTCTGGGGAAAACCTGTGCATCTGGAGCACTGTCATAGCCGCTCATCTCTGACGTCTCTCCGCCCTCGGGGGACGTCCGTCCGGGCGGCTTCCCCGGGTTGGAGTTACTGGGGCTGCGGCGTTTCTGCCGGCGCTGCCTCTCGTAGCCCGCCACATCTGCATCGCTGTCCGTCTCGCCGTAGTAGGCCTCGCTGCCAGGTGGGGATGTCAGACCACTGGTCAGGGAGGAGCGGCTGCGGTGAACCTCACGGACGGGGGCGTGTTGCGGATTGGAGGGAGACAGTGCGCGTAGAGCGGCACGGTATTCTTTGTCTATGCGGGGAGATGGAGCACGGGTCACAAGAACCACGGACTGGAAACTGGCGGGCACCCTGCAGACAAAAAAAAAAAGGTTTCAAAACCGATGGATACTGCACATTGTGCATTTGGTCTGTTTTCACTCAGACCTGACGCTTTCATTTCTCCTGTGCTGATCTGACCTTTTGATTCGGATGTGTAACATCCCGGGGGAGCTGTCGATGAGGTCCATGGCCTGAGCGTGGGACAACGTTCCGCATGGCTGTTCATTGATGGACAGCAGCTCATCGGCCTCCCGCAGCCCAGCTCTGCAGGCTTTGCTCCTTTTACGAATCTGAGGATGACAGAAATTCGAAGAAATGTCAGAAAATAAACACACGTAAACGGCTAAATGAGTTCAACTAGTGTTGGTTTTCTGCGCCTCTTATCTCAAGGCCAGATCTCAGGTGCCAAAACCTCAGAGAGCCGAGCTAATCGCGCTTCAAAGAAGACAGCGATCACAGACACAGAGTCACAGGTACCCCGCCGAGCTGACAGGAGATTACAGGGTCTTGGCTGAAATACAGTAGTGACCGCTCCACCTTGCCGTGGACGCATGCCACATATTGCAGCCTGAGTGCTGCGTTCACACTCACTTCAACAGGGAAATGTCAGCCAGCAGCCATCTTCATTTGGTGCTTTGCTATTTGTGCCCAAGGTCTGTCAGGACCGTGGCTTTCTGCCCGTCTTTAACTGCCTCAGGTCTGGGTGCGTCAACATGTCCCATTATAAGTTCAAATTCATTTTTCACAGTAATGTTGTCGGCTTTGACAGCAGTCAGGCCACTGCTGCGTTTTAGCTCAACAGCTGATGTTAGATTTCAGAGGTAAGTTCTTTGGGTGACCTAATTATTTTGCTTGGTCAGTTTGTGGTTATGACAGGAATATCACGGACGGCGTGCTCCGTCACCCACACCACGCAGAGTGGCACATAAATACACATAAACGCATATAAATAATCACAGGTTTACATGCAGGCCCACCGGTACGGCGCTGACACCCCGACTCTTTTAGCAAAACCGCTGCACCTGTTCAGCTCCTGACGACATAACACCTTCCTGATCTCAGGGGTGAAGGAGCACGCTGGTTTGGACATTTGGACAGAAGCAGCTGTCGTCTGCCACCATAAAGCTGATTTGGTTTGATGTGGCTGTGTGTGTGCATTCTGCTGGAGTCAGCCACACATTGGTATGTCAGCCTTTATTCTTCGGAGCATGAAGAAAAGGGTCATTTAGTGAGTGATTATTTTAGAAAAGTAAAAGGCATAAATTGTCCCCACTTTTCACAACCCAAAGAGGAATAATAGCCAATATAAACCTGCTGGTGCTTCAAATAGATGTGTTCTATTCGCTAAGCTGCAAGATATAAAGTATTAAATGCATGTACTAGAATAGTCTATGACATGATTATATTTATCTCTTAAATACTGAGCTGAAACACACACCTTTGCTGACCCTGTGACCTGCTGATTCTCTGTCAGAAATAACCTCCCGGAAAAAGTAGTTCTGCTTAGTCATCAATTATTAAAAAAGACAAAGGAATCAAGATAAATATGTGCATTTATGATACAGCGGGGTGCAGTGACTTCTCAACAGAGTTAAATCCAAAACTTTTAGGTCCCATTAGAATGATGTCACCTGGAAATATCTAGACTTTTCACACACTCATGGCACTTTTATCAACCTAAATATATCTCATGTAACTTGCCACCTTTAGCATGACCAAGCATGGCTGAAGCAATTTGAGCTTGCAGGAAACATCCGAGTTCAACAGCATAAATCAAGCTACATTCACATGAGAGCTCTTTGCAATGAAATGATGCTTAAAAGAAATGGACCTAAATGCCCAATTTCTTGGTAATATCGTCACTTTCAGCACAGATAATGAGAGAAAAATGACTCCACATAAATAAAATAGACACTTTGACCAGTGTCTGGATAAGCATCCCATGAAACCTGGTCCACCCAAAAGAACGTGTCTACACTCTAATGCTGACTTGTATGACAGTCACGACTGAAATTCATTCATTTCCTCAACAAAGCAGGGCATTTTGTGCCCCCATGTTAGTCTTACCTTAGCCACCTGCAGAGGCTTCTGGTGCTCGACACCTCCCTGGAGACGAAAGCCCCATGGCGCTCCACCGGACAAGGTAATCACCACTTCCTCCGCGACCATTGTTCTGCTTTTTGTTCTTCTTCCTTACGTTGCGCTCTTCTTTTTTGTGTGTGTCTTTAGCAGGGGGCCCTCAGTGCCTCGGCCCCATGCTCAGCAATCAGGGCCCCCTCCTGCGAGCTTCGAGCTGCTCTTCTCTGGGTGCTGAGCTGAAGTCCAGCTTCAAGGCCCACACTCACACCTGAGCCCACATGCACACAGACTTCTCTCCACCCTCCCACACCCAGAGTGGGTCAACCTTCATAGAGAAGCAAAGAGAGAGATAGAAGGACAGGGAATTATGATGGGAGGGGGAGTGTGTGTCTGCTTACACTGAGGAATGCCTGCCCCAAAAGAGTGGGGGGAGTGTTCAGTACAACACTTGTCCTGTCACTCAGGACTATGTCAGAAGGTTGTTGATAGCCCCTCCAAAAATAGGACACCACCACCGACAACCACCTTTGCTGCTTTGCCTGCTCATCTGCAGAGAAACATTGAGAACATCCAAATGGCAGCGTTTCCTGGCTACAGAACGTTGTGGTCATCATTAACCTTTGGGGAGACGATAAGTAGGCTCACAGATACCAAGACCGACTTTCAACATCGTAGAATGTTGTTTTTTCTTCTTCTGTTTTTATTTAATTTTTGCCACAATTAAATATCTATATCTGTAGAAGTATAAATGGACTTACCCACTGTATATCTCCCCGGCCTCTCTAAATATGGAGACATTCTGGGCTGTCGTCATAGAGCTTTTGTGATAAAGACAGGCTCACAAGATCAGCAGTCCGCATATTTACATTTAAATATGTTCTTGGTTAGAAATCCGTCAACATCATAGCTGGATGATTAATAAAAAATGCTTGCATATGTATTTTTTATTTCAGAATTTGTTGTGGAGAGATCAAGCCAATCTATAAGTAGTCAATTTGAACTAATAATCAATGTGATTTATCTTCCCAAAACCCTGCCATTATTGATTCATGTCACTTCCTCCTTCCTTGTTTTCTTTTCTTGGGCTTATTTATTCATTTATTATTTTAAAATATTGCATGATATCTTTTCCACTTGTTCTTAACCTTTAGCCTTTAGTTAGGCCTGAATGTGGATCCAACACGACTAATAATTTAATTAAAACAACAACAAAGTGTAACATGGAGGATATAAATCAATAACAGCAATTATGCATATGCTGCATCTTTGTAATCCTGTAGTTCCCTTCTGCCACATATAATCTGTTTTAGTATCATTTGCACTGTTGCTGGTGCGTTGGCAGGCCTGTTGGTAATGGTTGTACCTTAAAATCACTTTGCAGGGAGAACAGCACTGTTATCTCTGCAGTGGGAGGACACCAACCATAGAAACTCCCCCTGGCAGCTCTGCCCTGCAGCTGTTTCTAGACCTCAGGATAGTGACCAAGATTGCCCCTGGGTCAGGCACTCCGAAAAAAATATCACCTTCTCTTAATGGAGAGGTATCAGATCCAGCAGAATACCACGGTTAAAGCAAGTGCTCAGCCACAAAGGTACAACTGATCCGGCTTATATTCAACCTGTAAATGCACGGAACGTAAAACATTACATATCTGGAGTTGCACATCATCTACACTGACCAGCCCTCTAGTGGTTTGATTCTCGTGGTTTTATACTTTTGTTTTTCTTCATTTTTTCATTTTGACGGTAAATACATATGCAAAATGAAAAAACATCTTCAATGTCCTTTAGAATGTAATATACAGCTTTTCACATAACTACGGGAAGGCATCAAAATACTCAAAATAATGTAGATTGGATTACTAGATTCTGAATTGAGATACGTACATGTGCACCTTATTGGTCCAGCTAGTAAGAAAAGGGACTACTAACAGGTCAAAATGTAGTTGAGTAAAAGTACATTCCTACAAAGTATTTAAAAGTGCACTTATATGACAGTACAGGAGAATTACTAGTGATTTTATAAATTATAATATTATTAAATTATAAACTGCACTATACAAACACAAAGTGTTATTTTTAGATGAAAACAGCCCCATTGAGGTGAACAATGCACATCACCTTTTCTCGAGGCCTGAACTGACTGTCCTTCAGAGAATATATGTAATCAATATTTCAGCATGGCTGAGAGGTTTGACATTCTCTGCTGCTCCCATAGGCTTTTATTCAGTTAGCTTTCTTTTGGATCATGAAGACAAGATTGTACGTTACAATGCAGCATAAATATTTATTTAAAGCAGAGGAAAAAAAACACAGAAAAGGTATTTTTGCTGCCATCAGAGTAAACATGTCATGAATGAGACGATGATGTTTGCTGCAGCCTGTTCTGTCCTCTCCATGAGGCTCTCCAGAGATGCTCACACTTTCAAAGGCCAGGAAAAAATGTTGGTTTGCATTCTGTATAAAATCAAACACGTTTTCAGACAAGTTTATTTTAGAAATGCTCTTTAGAACTGGATGTGTAAAGGCAGCAGTGGTTCATAAGATTCCATCTCGGGTGTGTGTCAGTGTCCTTCAGGGAGACGCTGACCTCCGCCTTAAGCCTGAAACATACCGTCTGTCTTCAGGGGCTGTGAGTCTCAGGCTCTGCCAACAGGCCGTCCATGTGGAGTACCTCAAGTGGTCAAGATTACTACAAAGGGCCTATATAGATAAAACAATCTCTTTACTTTATCTCCTCCACATGTGATGAGCTCTGCGGTTCTGTCATCATCTTCCACCTCGTGGTTGTCAAAAGTGATTTTCTGTGAATGACGCACCTGCAGACTTTCTG
Source organism: Lagocephalus sceleratus (assembly GCA_911728415.1). Lineage (NCBI taxonomy): Eukaryota > Metazoa > Chordata > Actinopteri > Tetraodontiformes > Tetraodontidae > Lagocephalus > Lagocephalus sceleratus. The sequence continues at coordinate 11,305,014 of CAJVRN010000040.1, forward strand.
CAAAGAGCAGCACAAAAACATCAGATATTAAACTTCTGCATCACAATTGAAATTGAATTGAATAATAAACTGCTACAGCATTATTACAAATTCTGTGTGTCCTATTTGGGATTGAGCAAATCAATATTTTATGGATTCTATTATTATTATTGTCTGTTCCCCTTCTGTGGGTTTAAAATAGAAAGCTTTGAAAGCAGCCCTGTCGGTTGCAGACTTGCTCATAATATATGAAAGACTTTCTGGTCATTGTTATGAAAGTTAAATATATATTTTAACAACTAATGTTTTTGTTTCCAGGCGTTTCAGAAAATGTGTTTTGTCCTTTATAGAATATGTCAATGTCACATCTCTGTTGGGTATTAATCTGCATTATTTCTTCAACCCTCATGGTGGCACTCTTTACTGAGTGTAACATCACACACGCACACACACACGCACACACACACACACACACACACACACACACACACACACACACACACACACACACACACACACACACACACACACACTCTCTCTTTCCCCATGTGAGCTCAGGATCTGCAGAGTAGCTCACAGCTCCATACTGAGTGAGTCACTCGTTCCGCATCATGAATAAATAAATAAATTCAACTCCTGTCTTGCCTTTAAAAAAATATAAAAAAAAAACATTTATATAAATTCACACACGTGCACACAAGTAGATAAAAATACACAAAACTTGCATCTTTTGTCGTTGACCCAGATTTTGTGATTATTTCTTTTTTAGAAGTGAACAAAAGAAAAATGCCATCGTGCTTCATCTTCCCCATGTGACCATTAACAGCTGAGAGAAGCACACTTGGCAAGTGGACATTCGTCACTTTACATTTTCACCCTGTTGGCCTCTCTGATGACCCCGATGATGATGATGATGATGATGATGATGGTACCCTCAGCCAGGACTCCTCGCATGCTGCTCTATTTACGTTGAACTCTTCCTCCACAATAGCACACTTTCTTGCCCTGTCCAGGTATTTTTCATTAAATGTCTAATTTCGTCTTATCTCTCGCTCCTCTACATTCCTCCTCATGCTGTGTGTTCCCATCTCTCACAGCTCGTCTTTTCCATTTCAGCGCACGAGGGTCAGTGTAGCTGTAGATCTGCAGCCTGCCCATCACTCTCACTCCGGCCTAAAAGGCTGTGAAATTTCCCACTGGGTAAAGCGACACGTGTTTGCCTCTACAAGGGAGAAAATGGACTTGTATCTGAGGCATTGATTTCCTCTTTGTGTTACGGGAAATGGGTGGTGTTGAGGCCACATCTAAGAGCCCGGCGGTCGATACCCACTCTCATCACAACACCGGATGTTCCTCCATGTGATTGGTTTCTCAGTGCTGGTAACAATCGTCATCACGTCACTTTATTAACTGAGCAATGCAAAATCAGCCAAAAGCAATAATAATACTAGTTTAAGGGTTTTTTAACATTCCGATGAGCTTCTTGGACTTTTAACTTTTACAGCAGATACGTTCAGATAAAGATTTATCATCCCCTGTAAACTCGGTGGAATGTGGAAAACGAATAATCAAGATTGAGAATCAGGCTCGGGCACTGACAGCTCCACGGAATCTCTGGAGACGCAGAAAAGAATCTGCTGTTTGTTTCTTCTGGCGAAGGCAGTGACCTTGCTCACAGCTGCTGGCTTGAGCAGGGATTTGCAGTTTCTTGATGCTGGTGGATGATCGGAGTTACAGACACCCCGGCCGTCCTCTGCAGACCTGCTCTGGACCAGCTGGCAGCAGATGGACCCAGTCTGATCATCGGAATGTCCAGGACACCTTCTGACAGTATGTGTCGCAGAATAATCCCAAAACCATTAAGCCACTGGTTTCTAGCGATCAAATAGTCAAAGCCCGGGCCAGATTTCCGTACTGGTGTATGACCAGGGCCGCGTCTGCCCAGCCGACCAGAGTGGTGGCAGGAGCTGAAGGAGAGGCACCAGGAGCTGAGGAGCTCACTCTGGCTGCTCCGCGTCAGCTCCGATCAGGCTGAGCGGGGCGCTGCCTCCTCCTGTCCTGCAGCCAGGCCTCGGCCGCACGGCCGCAGACTGAGCAACGCGCGCGTCGCCGCGCACGTGAGCGCACATCCGCGGAGAACGGAGCGTACGCATGTGGGAGTTGAGGCTGGAGGAGAGGGAAAGACGAAGAGCGGAGCGGACAGTGACCTCTGCTCGTTTCATCTCTCCTCATCCAGGATGACACAAAAGACCCCCCGGGGGGCCCGTCTCGCTGAAATGCCACCTTGTCCTTTCGTCCCGCTCAGCTTTCACTTCCACTGTGTTCAAATTTACTGCGAAAGGAACGGCCCAAACAAAAGGTTTGCACATTTTGAGACCATTTCATTCACACCTCTGCTCACTTTGTCCTGAACGTGTCTGCTGCTGCTGCTGCGTCATCACAGGCTGCTAAGCGCCTCTTCCAGTGTCCTGCCCTGCCCCCCCCCCCCACCGTACAGCCACCTCCCTCGTTGTTCCCGTTCACTGGGCTCCACATCCCACTCACTCATTTGGGCTCATTTGGAATATTAAGTTAGAGGCATTAGCCGTGCAGAGCTGCGGAGGAGGCAGCTTGATCGCATTAAACCATCTTGTTTAGTGAAAAAGCTTCACACAGTAAGAAGTCCTTTTGGAAATTCAAAAGATGCTTTAAGGATAATTTCATAAAAACAGGACCTGCGCGTTAGCAATCCTGTCTGAACTCCAAACCGTGCGTTGGCTGTTTTTGTCGAGTTAATGCCAGAATAGAAGCGGCGGTAGCGTATATATTAACATAATAACAAAATAGCCTCTGGGTATTGATCTGGCCCTGTTCTATACAGTGCTGGTGATTATGGAGGCGCTTCTTCACAGATGAGGGAGACTGAAGTTACCAAGGCAATAATCAATATCTATAACAATTTTCATCAGAAGATGTGCATCCGCCTCGCCGGTGTGTTTCATTCGTCCTGCGTTTTTATTGTCATTTGCCGGCTACTGCAATCTTAATTTAAGATGACTTTGGTAAAGAAAGGATGATAGAGCGTGCACGTACGGGGCTGCTGCAGACACTTCCGCTTTCAGACAAATGCAAATTAAAGCTCATCCAAGCACCAGAGGAAACAACTCTCCTGACCTACATCTTGATGGGGAGTACTGGAACAAACAACTGGGGGCTTTCTAATAATCCAGAGTTCATGACTTGAGTGACATAACTGAGCAGCGAAGCTGAGGGCGCTCCCTTCGTCCCCTTTTTGTGAGGACTGAAGTCACAAAGCTGAGGCTGATGAGCACGGCCCAGTGATGAGATTTAATGAGACTGCTTTGAGCCAACAACAGGAACACCGCTCAGAGACCTCCAGCGTCACAGCCATGTGGAAAAGCGTTTGGGGTGATTGTTACACGCCTTTGTGGCTGATTCCCAGTACACCGCGGTGGCCTGCAGAAATCAGGCGGTGTCACATGGTATAAATCAAGCGGGAGGTGTCATGAAAGCACAAACATGCATACACCCCGAAACACAACGATCGAGCCAGGACGTAGAAGGGAGCTGTCACGCCCGATGCTGGATCATCATTTGAAGCTGAACTTTTATATTCCCGTGGCGGGGAGGACGTTTTCCAACACAAAAGAGTGGGATTTAGAGACACTCGGTCATCTGCTCATGAAAAAGAAGCTTGTCTGATGGAGGTCCACCGAGCTGTACGTGCACTCCTCCCAAGGCAAAAGGAAGAGCCGGAAGCCAAGCTGAAAACGTTTTTGCAGCATGAATCATTTCCCCCCGGGCGCCAGGTTCCACAACGCTGAGCTTACATTATCGTCTCTGCGCGGACACGTCGGAATGGCCTTTCCCGTCCTCGGTGACATTTGATACCAGAAGCTTAAATTACCTGTGTGCATACGCAAGAGCTGAGATCATTTTGACAAGCGGCGTGCGTTTATTAAAAAAAAGAGAACACAAAGAAAAACGAGGTTATGTTCTGTGAGATGCTCCTCACCATCGAGCTTCTTTTTAAAGTGTCTTTCTGTACCTTCAACCTGCAGCATGTTCCAGCCTCACCTGTTCATCTGGTTGCTGAGGAGCTCAAATTCAGCCGTTAACGTGAGGGTACCTCCGCGCGGCTGCTAATGAGGCTTTCGTAGGTGAGGGTCCCTGTAATTAAGGCAGAAGCAGGCCGCAGCGCTCCCGCTCAGAGCAAACGCTCATTAATCCACAGCCGTCTTCTATTTATAGCTAATGACAGAACAGCTGTGGAGGAAGGAGACTAATCAACAGCTGACTGGCTGTGGTGGAATGACTTCACGGGGGAATGAGTAAGGCAGTTTACTCATCAGTTCTCTGCTTATTAATTACTTTAATTTCCTGCATTTACTTGATTACACATTTATGGTGCAAATGTATGCACACTACTTTTGTTCCTTTGAATTCCAGACCTCCCTCTTAATTAATATGCCAGTTTAATCAGAAAGTCTTTTATTGATTACTGTGTTAAATTGTCATTTGACTCTGTTAATGTAAAACTATCGATCACCACAAGGGCTCATAAAGAGAAAGATAAATGTTCACCGGTGCTACCTGCACTTCATCCTCATAGCATTCTAAACAAACATATTAGTGGCCTGACAATATGTAATTATAGAGATCAATATGTCATATGAATTAAAACACTGTGACGCATGGTTCTAAAAACACGAACCATGAAGAGGATTTATTGATGATCTGTAGGAGATAACATAACACAAACGCTCCATTTACAGGAGACATAAAGGAAGGCCATTGAGGTTTTTTTTTTTTTTTACAAGACAACCTCCTGTGCAGTTTATACAAATCAGTCATTCATTAAAGTCAGATATGTTAAATTTGCTCTGGTGATGACAAGTCGTATGTAAATTGTATGTAAATGTCTTATCGCGACAGCATCGTCATGTCAAAGTACCGCACACAACCGCATGCTCAGAATGTTCAGAAGTGTCTATTAGCCTAAAATGCTCAGAACCACATTGAGGATTTTATTTTAAAATCACTGTAGTTCATTTGATGCATAAATTCCACTTTATGGTGGCGAAAGGAGAGCTGTTGAATGTTCAAGGAGCTTAACTTGCTTTAGCTTTGAGAACTCGTACGTGGGCATTTTAATGTGTGCATACTTAGATCTGAGCTCAGCCAGCTGTCTCTCTGCATTTTAATAGATTTTCATAAGTGTGTGTGCACCTCCAGATCCAGGTGATCCAGTGGTGGCCACCCAATTGAACCATTAATGGAAGATGGGTGAAACAACGAAGAGGTCTCACTCTGCCGACACGCGAGGGACTGCGCGTGCATTCACCTCTCACGACAGACGATCTTGAAGTCAGTTTATTTAGTTCATCGTGGCTTAGACCTGGCCTGTGAACCAGAATCGTTGCTAATTTTGTCTTATTCCTTTACAGCTTTCTAGAATGACATGATAAAAGAACCTGGAAATAACTGCATGGGGTGGGGGGGATTAGTTATTCCTCCACATTAAACCCTCCTGTTATGTAATGGGCTTTGCTGGGGCTTTGCTGATGCCGCCATTAGCCTGCACGTTCCCGACACGGACTTTCGGAGAGCTGCAGAATTGTTCGGCGTCACAAATCCGTCTGTCGTGAGGTCTGTCATCTTGGTTTTTTTTTTTTTTTTGGTTTTTTTTTTTTAAAACACAGAATTGCAAACTGGCTGTGCAATGACACGTCGAGTTTGATTACTGTTTTAATTTAACTGATTTAACAGTGGTGATAAAAAAAGGTGGACGACGACCACCTCCGTGCAGGTTGATCTTTTATTCGAAGGACCGAGTGACTCCTCCTCTCCATAGATGATCTTTGTCACTACACACAAACACACACACACACACACACACACCCCTTCTCCCTCCCCCTCCCCTCTCTGAGCTCGCGCTCTTCTCCACCTTCACGAGTTCTTCTGAAACCTGCGCGAGGCGGCCGCCGGATCGCCAGCCTCTCCCCTCCGCTCCCGTCGCCATGGCTACAGTCGTGACCTGCACGCGCTTCACGGACGAATATCAGCTGTACGAGGAACTGGGAAAGTGAGCAGCTCTTGTTGCATCCTGCGTGTGCGTGCGTGCGTGTGCGTGCGTGTGCATGCGTGTGTGTGTGGGTGTTGCAGCCGCCAGGTGAGCAGGACCGCGCGGGCGGCCGCGGGCTCGGGCTGGCGCTTGTCCGATAATGGGCGCAGGCGTCCCCCAAACCCGTCTCCCCCTGCGGGAGGCGTCACCCCCCCCCCCCCGGCCTGCGTCGCCCGTTTGCGCATCGCCGCAAACACCCGCGCAGGCTGCGGGGCTCCCGCATGTGTCGAGCCGCCGGAGGGGGGGGGGTGGAAAGGGGCGTTCTGCTGCAGACGCGAGTGCGTCTGCGGCACATCCAGGCTGCGGCGCGCACGTTTAACACAGTTTTCTGGCCGACTACAAAGCTACTTTGTAAGGTTTCACACCCCCCCCCCACACACACACACGCACACACACACACACACACGCACACACACACACACACACCCCCTCCACTCTCCTCGTGTGCGCGAAAAACGCAGCCAGCGTGAGGAGACGCGGTTAAATGTCAGTTCTGCTCTTTATTCTCCTGCAGCCTGACTCATGTTCGACCCCCCCCCGACCCCCCCCAGTCAAGAATAGCCAGGACTCCCCCCCTCACATCTGAGGCTCAGAATATCAGACGGACATTAAATATGCACGTGACTTCCTTTCCCCTTCTGTGTAACTGATGCGCGTCCCTGGAACATGACAAACCCGGCACACGCTCATACACGTAATCCTTAAAAAAAAAAGACCCCAAACTGACTCATCACGTGTTTTTTTGTTTGTTTTTGTTCTTCCTCTGCTTCTCCTCCCTCAGGGGCGCCTTCTCGGTCGTCCGCCGATGCGTCAAGAAGTCCACCGGCCAGGAGTATGCCGCCAAAATCATCAACACCAAGAAGCTCTCGGCCCGAGGTGAGAGCGGTTTGGGGTCTCGGGGCAGCGTCCCTCGACGAGGGTGGAACGTTTGCGACCGTGCAGCCCCCCCTCCCTTCGCTCGGACCAGCTCGGCGAAGGCCTCAAAAGGTCCGGATCCTCGGTGGAGGACCCGTAAAGACGGCCTTAAAACACCTGACTGCAGGTTGCGAGTGTGCGCGTCCACTCCGGATGAACGCGAGCGTCCGAACTATCAGATTTCGCTGCCGCCCGCGCGGGTCCAAGGAGCGCCGAGCATCCGCCTGTTCCGCCTTCGTACCGACGGTTTCTGTTTGCCAATCAAACAGTTGACCCAACGGGTTTCTTTACCGACCCGCCAACTTTCAGCGGGTCAGAATGGCGTTGGCCGAGACTCCCATCGCTCCTTGGCGAAGGCGGTGCTCGGCCCGGTGAAGGGGGGGGGGGGGTCGTGAAACGATCGTCTTTCGCTGAGAGCGACAGGTTCTCCCAGAGGAGTCACGGGCTCCGACCTGTGGAGCAGCAGGACGAAGACGCTGCCCCCCCCCCGTTTCTTAACGCTCAACCACGAGGTCCGGCGTTCGGGATGAAAACACGCGAGGAAGCGTTTCTCTCCCCGCTGCCACGCCGTCACCCGTAGCCTGCAGCTCGGGCGCGCGATGTCAGGAGGTCGTCCCGAGGTTGAAGGGCTTATCGCGCTGTGGATGAGTAATCTGAAGCTCTTGGTTTGAATAGTTGTTTGAATTTTGCATAAAGAACATCTCTCCAGCACTTCAACGGTCTGATCATGCAAATGTTCCGATTCCTCGAAGAGGCTCGTTTTCGCTGCGTCTCTGCGCGCGACTGTTCTCGTCGCAGTGGCGATGGCGTCCCTTTTTTCCCCGGTTGATTGTTTGACGTGTGGGTTTGTTTATTTATTTATTTTTAATCCCGGTGCGGAGGCCACTCGAGGTGGATGCAGCGACGGTACGGGCCGAGCTGGGCCGCTCGCGGGCTCGTTTTCTGAGAGGACGCTGAAATGATCTTTTCCTTTGCTCTCTTTCATGCACATGACCATCCCCTTTGTTTTATGTCTTTCACCAATCCCTCTCCCACACTCTGTAAACAAAAGATTTGAGAAAAGATCTTAGAATCCCTTCTCAATCGCGTGTGTGTGTGCGTGCGTGCGTGCGTGTGTGTGTGTGCGTGTGTGTGTTTTGCGGAGGGCTGTGTTGGCAGTGGTTTGGAGCTTGTAACCCAGCAACAACAGACAGGAAACCCTTCATCCCATAGGCTACCCATAGAGGCCATATCTGTGTGTGTGTGTGTGTGCGCGCGCGTGCCTGCCTGTGTGTTGGTGGGGGGGGGGGTCTTGGTAACAAGAAAATCTCTCAAACCACTATAAATGATGCTTTTCTTTCTTCTCCCATAAATCCCAAGCACAGTTTCACTTATTTTTTCTCACCTACTTGTGAGAGTGTGTGACTAACAGGTCACACACTCACACACTCTGTGACTAACAGGTCACACACTCGCTGCCTACTCCACCCGACAGCACCAACTATCACAGCTTAAAACACACATGTCTGTTTGTGTGACAGTTTAGGGTTTCCTTAATCTGAGCTGAAATAGTCAAATTGAGGTTGAAATATAATGTCCAAGTTAGAATCACCCTTCGTTTGGGTCGCGGCTACAAACCTGATGCTTAAGAATAAAAAACAGTTTTTTCTCGAGCATCGTGCACAGCTTCAATAGCCGGTGCATTGTGACCGCTGAGCATCTGTGACATTCACGTTTTTTTTCTTTTTATAACACAACAAACGGGGGGTCGTTAAAAGTGGGAACAGAGGAGCTCGTGCTCAAGGATAGATTTTACGCAGCAGCGTTATAAATTGTTTAACTGCTGTATCGTAAAAAAAATGTTTATTTGCATATTAAACAAGTTCATCGTCTGAGAATGCGACACGTGTGCGCCGCGTTTTCCTTTTTTTAAGATAATTATCAGATCCCTAACCAAGTTAAAAGGCGTACACCACGCATTAACAGCCTTATAATCTTGCCTAATAATCTCATTACACGTTTCTTCCTGTCAGTCCAGTGTGGTTGTGGCGATGCCAAGCTCCCAGAATGCATCTCTCTCTTGTACTTTCTCTCTCGCCGTTTAAAATGTTGCCCGCCCCGTCTCTGGCGTCGACCACCTTCGCGGTCTGTCCGTCTTGACGGCTTGATGTGGGAGACCGCCGGCGCATCACTGGCGTCTGCGCTGCGTTCGCGTGCGTGCGCAAGCGGGATTAAGCTGGTTTCTCTGTTCAGGGATGGCACGGTGGCTGCTGGTGAGGTCAGAGATTATGTCTCGGTCATGTGGCGTCGCACGCCCGCAGTCACTCAGGCGCGGCCTCGCATATGCACACGGTCTGTCGGCTCGCCCGCGCACGTGCCTCCACCCTGCCGCCCCTTACTATTTCTTACTAGTGGGCTCATTTGTTCTTTGTTATGGGACATGTATCAACATGCATTTAAAATGCGGGTCAGTCAGTCTTGTTACGGTCCAAAGCTCCACAAAGTGGCTCAGTGTCACGGGGTCGGTGGAGAGGTGAAGCCTGGAGCCTTTCTGAAACCACCGGAAGCAGAAGTTGATAGAGGAAGTGTCCTCAAGTGGTGCATCTATTCTCTGCGCTTCTCTGCTTTTACTTTTACTGACAAACTCTCACATACTTTAGTGCAAACTCATCCCAAAAGAGTTGCTGGTGATGAACCATGACTCTCATATGAATACAAATAACCGAAAGTTGGTGGTTAGATTTTTGAGCAATGCAGTAAACGTGGATTTTAACATCTTACCTCTGACAGGAGATTCACTTAACTCAAAATTTGTCTCTGCATGAATTTAGCGCTTTATTCAATATGCAGATTTAACCACTTTTGGTGGGGCAAGAAACAAACAGTAATTTTAGAAAATAAAAATACATTTTACTTTGATGACTGAAAATAAAAGAAGGTATTCTGAGAGACACAGAGCATTGGGTTTATGTTTGAGAATATGATTGAAACTTGAATAGCACCTCCTCCTGGTTTTTAACTCTGCCTTTATTGACAGTACAACAGTGTATGTTCAGTGAGGAACACCCCACACGCTGGCAGCAACGCGGCTTCAGTGAGACCTTTACCGCTTGTCTTGATCTCTCCCTCAGTGCTGTTGCTCTGGGGGTCACACTTCAGCTGTGTCCTCGTCCTGAGGGAGGTGTCCCAGGATGGAGGGGCGATGGAGTTCTGTCTGGTTTAATGTTCAAGGGAATGCAGGTGTTTTTAAAAAATAGCAGAAAATCTAATTGGACCTCATTTCCCCTCTATCCTGGCGCCTCTCACCCCCTACTGTAAAGACTGTGACCAGGCTTCAAAAATCAACCTCCAGAGTGGGAAAGTTTTGGAGTTGTTGGTCTTGAAGTTCGTGTGTAACAGCTAGCAGCTGCTTTAAATGTCAGTCCTAGTGGGCACAGCCCTGTCACATCGTTCTGCAACAGCGGATCGCCTCTGCATGTAGACGGGGCTTTGTCACTTGAGATGTGGCTTCACTGCCGATGCGGACCCAAATTAAGCATCCCTGTCAACATCATCTCTTTTGCATTGTCGTGTGTTTATATTTAGCTGCAATTGTGTGTCACCTATTGTGTGAAGGGAGTGTATTTTTACCGCGGTATTAGGTAAGGCCTTGTGATGTCAGCAAAAGCGCAGGAGGAAGAGCCTCACGGTGCTCGACCTACTGTTGAATTATTGAGGTGCAAGGCTCCTCCGCTCCCTCTGAACACGAACAAGTGCTGGAGTGGACCTCAGACTCTCCTGCTCTGCTCCGTTGCTTCATCTGCTGTTTCTCTGACGTGTCTCATTTCTCCTTCGGCCACCGTTTTGTCTTAATTCTCCATTTTGCTGCTGTTTTGTCCAATCTCCCCCTCCTCTCCTCCGTTATACCAGGTCGCCGCGTCGTCTACCATGTAGGCAGAACGTGCGCGTGCTCTCCGGATTTTGGTGGGCTTCTGCTACACTTGCTGGAGGCTGGTTGGTGGAGGGCAGATAAACGTAGCAGTGCTGCGCAGTGAATGTTTAATGGGACCAACTGTGAATATTTGATGAGAGGGAGAAAGTCACATATGGCTAGAGAAGGATGTAGATATGAAGAGAGTGGGAGATGGTCAAGCTTCGGTCCTCCAAAGCAGAGATAGTGGGTAATACCACGAGCATGGCGCATGTGTCTGCACCATCTTCTTATTAAAGTGAGTGTGTGTGTGTGTGTGTGTGTGTGTGTGTGTTTCCTCTTTCTGTCGCATTTATCTTGCCCTCTTTTTCTCTCATTATCAGCTCAGCGTTATTCCTCCTGTCTAAAGCATATGCTATGACATGGAAGCCAACAGGAATAAAATTTTAATTTACTACGCAGTGCTGGACAAACGCGGAAGCTGACTGATATCGCAACCAATAAAAAAATACCCTCTGTTTACTGAGACTGTTGTCCAAAGCCCTGACTGACATGTCTGTGCACATTTCTGGGAATAAATAGATTTGTGGGGTAAAACCAGTTATCATGGGGCATTTGTACTGATGAAGGGACACCGAAAGTCCATGGAAAAATAAAATTTGTGGCTAAAACCTACGGTAAGCTGGACTTTAGTTTCTTGCAGAAACAAGCTTGTTTGAAGAGGCACTCCCTGCCAGCATTTTATTGGATTACGCGACATCAGGGAATCTTGGGTGTCTGCGCACGTGTGACCATCTGTGTTTTGTTCCGGCCGGCTTGGTGCCCTTATGGGGCAGCCATGTGTGAGGTCCATCTCTGAACTCTTCACCAACACGCGTGTGGACGACGGTTGTCCGTGAATAAAAGCTTCGCTCCCGTAAAGCAGCGAACTCTGTATCACAGTTTTCTGAAACATTCTGGGTCTAATGCATCTGATTAGTAGTGACACAACTCAAGATACTCGAGGTACTGCATCGTAGGAGGTAGATGGGCAAGAAGTTAAAAAAGAACAAAGTTGAGTTAAAAAGTGGTTCAGGAGATAATGGCTAATTAGTAAAGGAAACTTGGAAGGAGGAGGTTTACGGACTGATTCGTGTCATTAGATCGCATCCTCGCTGTCATTCAAACCACTTGTTCCTGTGGTAAACACCACCACTTCTGTCAACATCTGGCTGCAAGGCTTAGGGAGTTCCTTGTTGCATGTCATGTAGAATAAATATCCACTCAGGCAGAACTTCAGCCCGGACATCAACTTTTGGAGAATGCCTCTGAAGAAGGCATTGTTGGTTTGTTTGTTTGGTTTGTGAGTTTTAGATCTTTATCCTGACAGCACCACCTGAAGTCAAAGCTTCCACAGAGTAGAACATCTCCAAACATGCAGCTTTGCTCTCAGGACTGAATACTATTTTTTTTCTTTTTTTCCAGCCATGAGAATTCCACCATTCACTGTGTGAAAGTGCTACACTTTAGTTTCCTCAGTTCACTGCTTGTTAACTTGGGATGTGTTTGGACTGTGGGAATAAATTAGAGTACGTGCAGGTGAAAATTCAAACGACATGAGCCTCTCAGGACTTTCCCTGCAGCCGTTTGGGTTAAATAACTCGCCTGAAAGACTTGAAGTAGCAGTAATTACACAATGTCAGGATCTAATCCAGGGGCTTAGTGACAATGAGTTGGTGGCCTTTTGGTGTGGGGAGTCTACCTGAATGATTTACTTTTGTTTGGAAAAATATACAAACTGCAAACAAGGCACAATAAAAAGCATAAGCTGGCCGCTGCTTTTGCATTTCAGTTGGACTCCCAGTGCAAACAGAGAGGCCCGGAGCACATGGATGAGTGGAAATATGTGTTGACATTTTGTTGTCATTATCTCCATTTTATACTGAGCTTTCTTTGCACAAGGCTGCTGTTTTCCCAAGAGGAGCATATTTGAGCAGCCGCACACGAGCACACACCCAGTACTGATCCTACACAGGACCATAATTGGTGGACACACAGGTCCCTTTCTTCCCTCTATGATGCTTTTGTAGTCATGTCTGAAAGTGTGTTCCCCTCATCAGCCCTTGTTTCCAGGCTTTTATCCAACCTGAACTTGTTTGGTAATCCCATTTAAAATCTGCTCCTACAGTGACTTATAGTATCTCAATAAATTTTGGTTTAGTGGTTAATTCCTCTTTTTTTGGCACCAAACTCGTCTTTTTTCTTTGTTTCCAGGGTTACCGCAGCTTTTTTTAATCTGCTCAAGTTATGGATTTATCACTTGCACTGTGGTAGCATTTTATGGATTTTTGATTAAGCAGATGTTTTTCTGTACCAGAAGAGGTCAGGACGTCGGCTAACGTTGCTCTTTATTAATCAGATTTGGTACATGGTCGTGTGGTCTTCTGAGCTGCTAGAGACATTTTCATATGTTTAATTTATCTTCGGCTGCTGATTTATTAACAGGTGGAATATGGTGAGGAATAAACAAGGTGCTGTTTGGCCAGTGGAGTATTCAATAAAAATGACAGATTATCACACTACATTTATCTTTTCTTCTCTTTTGACAGTTTCTTGTCAACACCAGCATGTCCTTTTTATTGACATTGCCCATGTTGGCTGGCATGCTCATGAGCGGGCAGTAAATCTAGCGTGTGTGTGTACGCTGCTGTGAACAGACCCTACACAAGCCTGGACCATTCATCATGTTGTGGAGAGTTAACGTTAAACACAGTCAATCCTGAAGCGGCTCTGGATGCTGCCCATGAGACTCGCCCAATATACACGCACAAATACGGTTATTATGGTATGGTTGTTTCTTAGATGATTGTATAAACATTTTAGGTGCGCTATTAAGAAAATCTTGACTGAATGTTATGTTTATTTGGGCTGGAGTCACATCGCAAATTCAATCAGACAATCATTTCAGGTCAGAACTCTGCCAAATATGAAGAACATTCCTTAAGGTGTTAGTACAAATGGTGCAAAAATATTTTCTTACCATGCAACAGCTTCACAACTCTACAGAGAATACCTTTCAGGACACGACCTCCTGAACGTGTGCGGAGTTACTCTTCATCATGTTTCATATGGAAGCTCAATCAGAATGATGCAGGTGGTTCGTACCATCTTTTGAAAATAAATTTAAAGGGTTGGAGTGGAGAAACAGCTCTGAATGAGACAGTAGATGGTAATATAGGCATGGCGCGGCAGAAGTGGGACTGTCAGGGTAGAAAAAGCCTCTTATGGCTATATTTGTTAGTTTTCTAAATAAACTCTCTAAGGGTTCCTGGCAGGGACACACTGGGTCTTTTTTTCCAGTGGAAGCTGATGTAAATGGTCTCACCAGGCAAGTCAGGGAAGGTCCTGTTCGACTTCATTTAACACCCTCAGTTAAGACACAGTGAGCCACAGATGGAGACCAAAGATGGTTTCTTATATTACGCAGACAAAAAGAAAACAGCTCAAGAACCAGAAGAAGAGCAACGAATTATGTCACTACATGTTTTGGTTCAGCTGCTCTGATTCCTTTCAGACCTAAACATGCGCGCGCGCACACACACACACACCCCATCCTGAATTTGAAAACAGCATCTACGGACAAGGAACAAGCGAGTTCTCCTCTCATCATCATCGCTTTCGTTTGAATTGCAGCATTTTACCCGATGTAAAGTGGGCATGTTCAGAGCCAAACCTGAAGTGACTGGCTGCAGCCACGGGGTCAGAACGGTTTAGATCTGGAAGATGCAGCATGCGCGGGGGCTTTGGGACCCAAGGACAAAACTAAACTGAGGGTTTGGGGGCAGTGATGATGAAATGGACTATGAGCGCATTATTATTACCAATATCACCCATTTGATGGTGCGTCTGTCCTCACCAACCCCCCCACACCAGACTAACCCCACAGCAGCGTGTGAGTGGACCCACTTGTTGATGCGGCAGAACTCCCAGTTTTGAGTCTTTGTCTGGTTGCATCCGTCAGTCTGTCTCAGACTGTTCCTCCGCCTGTCTCTGCAGGGTGACGCAGGGCAGGACGGGTCGGTGTGATTCAGAGCTGTAAGCCAGAGGAGGATTGGATCTATTTATAGTCCCGTCTGCTCCAGGCCTCACTGACACCATCTCAGTCTGTTTTTCTCTGTCATTCATTGATCTCGTTTCAGGAGGTCTTCTTCTAATCCCGTCTTACTCTCTGGTAATGACAGCAGTCTAACCGGCTGTGACCCACAACTGCAAGCTACCTTGTGTTTGCTGTAAATTCTCTTGTTTTCTCATTTTTCTTGCAGCAAATATTTGTATTTTGTGTCAGTTTTACATTATATTCCTCTGCTGTAAATCCCTTTTAGAAGGTAACTCCATTGAATAATATCTGCTCTGTTGGAGAATTTGAACTTTTTTTTTTATTTAAAAGTTTTTCAATGTACTATTGACATCTGAAAGTGTTACACGCTTGATTACATTGGTCAGTTTAATCAATATTAGAGACTGTTTATTGTCTCATAACTGCATTCATAGCAGCATAACTTTACTTTCCCTTAACGTCCTCACTGGCTTGTTTATTATATCTGTGTTTATTTCTGACTTACAGCTGCTTGTTTGATTTACTCAAGGGCTTTATGTGGAATCACCATCTTCACTGAGATGAAAGACGCGTCCCTCTGATGAAGCCTACCGATGCATTTTAACACCGTTGCATCTGAGGCATCATGAGACCTGAAGGCGTCATTGCGATGGTTTTTTTTTTCTTTTTTTCTAAAGTCTGAAACTGTTCTGTGCGCTCTGGTTGCGACGGTGACTCATCGTTCTAAAATCCTGCTGTGCTGACGGTGCACATCGCCAGCTCGGCTCTAATCGGCAGATAAAGAAGGGTGCGTGGCAGCCGTGATCTCCTGTTGTCTCCTCTGAGGAGACTTTCACGGCGTGCATGTTGACTCATTGCTACATATGTTGCACTGAGGCGTTGTGCTGGCAGTGGCTCAAGTGGTGCTGTCGAAGTTTGCTGAATAATTATTTGGGGGTATTTTGTGAGGGGTAAAAAATAAAATATCAGTTTAACAGGAAATATGGCGCAGTTGCACCAACACCCCCACGAACCCCAAGTTCAACAGTAAGATCTGCGGGCAGTGCAGAAAATGCCACCGCAGTGACCACTTGTTAGAGAAACCGGCATCAGAGTTGCTTTTGCCCTTTTCCAGTATTTTCTGGGTGTTTGCTCTGTTGTGAGCTTAGTTAAATGGATTTATTGAAATGTAGAGTCTGCCGCTCTCCCTGCAGGCAGAAGCTAAATGAGGTACATGGTTGATGGGTCTTTTTTCCCAGACAGAGGATGTGAGCTGAGAGAATCCATCTACACATCCGTTCTCTTAGAGATGGTAATAAAGGGAGGGCTGGGTGGATAAATGAGTTTAATGATGTGCCAGGCAGTCAGTCATCACTCAGTCCAATCGGGCTAAGTGTGGCGTGCTGTTCAGCCTGCAGAAGATGCTGCAATTTCACTGGATTTCAGGAGAGAACAGCAGAAAGTTCCACGCCGATTCCTCTCATAGCGTTTTGTAAAGAAAATAGTTGTTTGTACTTGTTTGTCTGACTGGGACGCAGACGTGGTTCACAGCAGGGGTGCGCTCTGTAACAAAGTCTCAGTGATTGCCTTTTTACTTTTACATTGATCAGCTTCCATTCAGCTGCTCTCTTCCTCCTGCACAGTTCCTCCTCTTCAAATGTGTTCCAAGTCTGTCATCGTCCTACTGGATGGCTTTGCTTCCTCGCATGTCTGAGCCCAGACTGTCTGCTATCAGAAGCCAAATAAAGCTGCCACCTCAGGTCAGCATGAAGATGTTTATTTTTGCAGGCTGAACCAGGGTGTCCAGAATGACCCAATAAGGCTCTGAGAACCAAGCTCTGGAATGTCGGCAGCATGCTTCCATTCTGTGAACGTGCTGGTCACACAGATTAAAGTGTGCGTGTGTGTGTAAGTGCATTGATTTCAAATGTATACATTTTAAACTATCAGTTTTTCTCCAAACTGAAGCCTTCTGAAGAGCCTCCGCCCTCGTAGGTGGGTTGATTTCCGACACGCTTGGTTTCCACCTGACTTGCTCCTCATTAAGACGCTGCGGTTGCATCATTAATGGATGTCCCGACCTCATCACCAACAGAGGCCTCGGCTGGATGGGGATTAGAGATGTCTGCTGTCTCTCCTTCTCTGTCACGCAGTCAGCCCATCTGTCCCCCTAAGTCCAGCTGCTGGTGCTCACACCCTTCAACTCGCCCACACCCGGCCCCTGTGCACGAGCACGTGCACACACTCTGATATCCTCCCATTAGAAACATTGACTGGACTCTGATTGTATTACAGGGGAAGCCAGTCAACTAATTTCACTAAGTGCAAGCTTCAAGATTGTTGATGCAGACACTCATTCAGTGTTTGACTGTCCACAATTGTAAACACTTATTGGTCAGCAGCTCCTGATGGAGTTTCACTTTACTGTGTCATTGTGTTTTTACTGTACATTCAACTGATTAAACTGTATACACAATAGACTTATTGTGTATGAAGGAAATGAGACGAGAGAGATCTTATCAGGAGTTATATTTAAATAAAATGTTTAATCTTTTCCTCTACATGCAGCAAGTTTGTACAATTCTTGCAAAGATGACTTTAAGTTTTAATGAATCAATCTGTGCTTGATGGATCCATTAATTGCTCATATTTTTGTTAAAACTAGGTGATAAAGGTTGTTTTCTGTGCAGAACTGCTGGTGAACAACACCAACACCATCCCTTTCAGTAGATGTTATGCAACCTCTGTTCTTTTGGGCTTCTTGTGTCTGCTCATCCCCTCAGTTTCTTTGTCTTTTCCTGTTCGTTCCTGCCTTCAGATCATCAGAAACTGGAGCGAGAGGCGAGAATCTGCCGTCTCCTGAAGCATCCAAACATAGGTAATTACCTAAAGAGAGCAAGAGGGCTGATGTGTCGTGAACAGCAGTAAATTTAGGAAAGCCCTGTCAGTGGATCAGAGCCTGATCTGTGTGTTTTTCTGAAATATTACCGACACATATAATCCAGGCAAAATAGGCACAGCCTTTTTATAGTGAGAAAAATGTTTGTTGGCTGCAGTTGAAAAGTGGACCACTCTCTTCTGTGCAGTGATGCTGGGTTTTCTTGCTTTTCACTGGGAGCAAACCTAATTCCCAGCATCAGATTCATTATTAATGATTAAAATATGGCAACCATTCTGTCACTTCTGTCATCCAAGAGCCGATTCCCACTGGATTTGAGGCTGTGGGTATTTCCCAATAAGCAGGAAAACTAAAGCGCTTCTATTCTCAAGGTCCCTTTAAGAGTAATTAGTTCCTGATTAACGACTTCTGTGATGGTAAATCATATTAACAAGTTATCAGTTACAAAAGGCAAATTTATCCCGAATAGAAGCTGCATTCATTTAGTCATCAGAGCATTGTTTGTGTCATTTCTGTGTGATGGAGAGTTGGTACACATTCTTATGGCTCTAACAAGTTTCTTGTTCTTCCTCCTGCTATAGTACGACTCCATGACAGCATCTCGGAGGAGGGTTTCCATTACCTGGTCTTTGACCTGTGAGTAACTCACCGCTGTGGTTATTTACCAACACCGCACATCAGGTTTCTGTTGTCTGTAGTCAGAATTCTTTCAGTCACACTGATGGAAAATGATTTAATGTATTAAACTAAGACGGTAAATTGATGTTTTCTCTGTGTCTGCAGCGTCACTGGAGGAGAGTTGTTTGAGGACATTGTTGCTAGAGAGTACTACAGTGAGTCAGACGCCAGGTACGGTCACCTTAACCTTATTTTGAAGACATTGAAGAATGCTGGATAATTCAAGGAACCAACGCGGTGTTGAAGATGCACAGATGAGCGTCTGTCTCCTCGTCTCTTTTAGCCACTGCATCAATCAGATCTTGGAGAGCATCAGTCACATCCACCAGCATGACATCGTTCACAGGGACCTGAAGGTGAGTTATCTTGTGGGGCGGGGGTCTAATTTTGTGTCTGATGTCACATTTGTTTGTCTTTAGCCTCATTTTTTTGTGAATGGGAATGAGAGTCTGCACTGTGCAGACGTCATGTTGTGACGCGACGAGTAGATTAAGAGATTAGCATCCTCCGTCTCTCCCTTCACCTGCGTTCCACACTCTGTTCCCATCTTCCTCCACATCTGTACCCCCTCCTCCTCCTGCTCTGTCTGTTCTGCTTTGACGAAAGCAGACCGGCTGCTATAAATAGCAGTTCGACTGGTGATGTATTCATGCACAGTGAGACTGCCCCCCCCAACAAACCCCAACAGACACCAGCACCATCAGTCAGTTTAGTGTTTATAACTGTTGCACACTCAAGTTGGTAAAACGACGACGAGTATGTGTGAATATGTGTCTTTTGATAATAAAGAAAAATGCCCAAATTGTGTCATTTAAATGTTCTGTTGTAATGTGGAATGACGTGTGCGTGTGCACGCTTCATGTTTCTTTTCCTCAGGTCACCTGTTGAAAGAGTTTCAGAGAAAGAGTAAATGTTGGTTGGTACCAAGCTGGGTTACCATGGTAACTGCAGTGTGAGGTCACCCCATTGCTACAGCGCCAGACTGGAAGGCCGGAGACTCTTTGTGTCACTTCTCATCTAGCTTTCCGGCCTGTCGACTCGTACTCATTGACTAGTCCTGTAACACACCAGTCTAGCTGTATTCCAGCAACACAAACTGTAGATCATCAAGGTTGCCCCTGTGAACATCTGAAACTAGCCAGCCAAAAACAAATGCATGCATGCTCAGGGCTCACTTGGGGAACGCCTCACTGACGAGGGTCCACGCCTTAGACCCAAGCAGGGTCCAGTATCCTGCGGACCACCGACCACAAGGGCTCAAGATAGCTGTGGATGGCTGAGTCTGCAAAGACATGAAATTCTGCAGAGGTGGACCCTCGTCTGACCTGAGACATGAGTGAAATATCAGCATGCATCTGTTCCCAAAAAAATCATTTTCTCCCTCATATAAAGGTTTTCGTTAAATAATTGAATATTGCAGAGATGCCATAAGACGTGGGTCCTCCAGAGCGTCATCTTGGGAATTGCATGCGTTGCAGTTTTGCTGGTCAGAACTGTCAAAGTTCTGTAATAAAATTGTTGACAGCTGACTGCAAAGGTCACTGCTTTAGGGGAGGCCTTTGTCTCCTGTTTGACCAAAGCACGCCTGACTGGTTGTAGATGTCATCGTGCTCCATCCACTCATGCACACAAGCATCTTTAGTCCTTTTTTTCTTAATTAAATGTGTGATTTTTGTGCACTGTGCTTGAAAACATGAAAGTGTTCATCCAAGGAGAATCCAAAGAGATTGTGAGAGATTTTGGGCAATAATTGAGTGTGTTTATGTGTGTGTGTGTCTGTGTGTGTCTGTGTGTGTGTTTCAGCCAGAGAATCTGCTCCTGGCCAGTAAGATGAAGGGAGCAGCAGTCAAACTGGCTGATTTCGGTCTGGCCATCGAGGTGCAGGGAGAGCAACAGGCATGGTTTGGTAAGAAAATCCTTTTGAAAGGCTGATGTCAGCTACGACCTGTTGGCTCTTAAAAAGCAGGTTTGCTTGTTTGGTGCATCGCGTAACACAAAAGGTCACGTCATCTTTGACGTTAAAATATGCAGCTCCTCTCTGACCTGATATTCTTATATTTTGACAGGTTTTGCTGGAACTCCAGGATATCTCTCTCCAGAGGTGCTGAGGAAGGACCCATATGGAAAACCAGTGGACATCTGGGCATGTGGTCAGTTGTTGGGCTCATTTCTCCTTCTGGGAAACCCTGAAATTTTACCTGAAGTTTACGTGTTTGCTTATAGTTTGATGTGTGTGTGTGTGTGTGTGTCAGGTGTGATTCTGTACATCTTGTTGGTGGGCTACCCTCCCTTCTGGGATGAAGACCAACACAAACTGTACCAGCAAATTAAAGCAGGCGCCTATGATGTAAGTAAATGTGCTTATTTACACGGTAAGTAAGGCGTACCAAAGCGCTCTAATGGCCAGCATACAAAGGAGGAAGTGTCTTATCTGAATCCACACGCAGATATGGAAGGTTAGCTGTAAGACAATGGCCGGAACACCTAAGAGGAAGTGTTGCCGTGGATACCTGTTATCTGCGCAGCTGCTGGCTGTACTGGAAACTCTGAGGTGTTACCCTGCTGCCTACTCGGTCACCATAACTGACGGTTTCAGATGTTTCTGCTAGTTAAAACAATAAACCTGAAAAATGATGGAATTTCCTGCTGGGGCCCACATGTTCACGTCTTGGGAGGACTCAGTTCAAGAGGAGCGATGCATGACAGCACATCAAGTCCCATTAGATAAATAATTAACAATTTTAGTCTTTAATTACTTAACATGTTATTGCCTGACTGGTTTATTTATCTAATTGCATCCTTCAGGTGTTGGGAAATTATTACCTGTATTTTTTTCCATAATTGGGAATCACACAATCTAATGAATGTTAGTCAATGTGACGTGCTTGACAGGCAGCAGGAGATTTTCTCGATATGGAGACAGCTTGTTTAAAATTTGAAATTGTGTTTTTTTTGATGATGCTACTGTGCCATCCAAACAGGAATATTCATACTCTTCCTTTCAACTGTGCAGACAATAATTGCAGACATAGACGGATTTAAGATAATAGGGTTCTATTTCTATACATTCACACTCTTTCTTCTACTTAACTACACTACCCAGCATATTAGAATTTGTTTCTGACTGCTTCCTGTGGCTGGTGTAAAACGTATGTGGCCCCTCTGTTAGTTTCCCTCACCAGAGTGGGACACAGTGACCCCCGAGGCCAAGAATCTGATCAATCAGATGTTGACGATTAACCCTGCCAAAAGGATCACTGCCGACCAGGCCCTCAAGCATCCCTGGGTCTGCGTGAGTCACGCTTTCATCCAACTAGTCGTGTCACCATTGTTTTTTTACTTCCTGCTTTATTAGATCGATAGTGAGGTGTTTGTAGTGCTGCTTATCGACATGACGGTGTTTACCGTGGGCAGATATCATAAAGCTTTGGTCAATGATTAATCATCTTTGGTAGAAATGGTGCTGAGAATATTTTCATCCTGAACAGAGAGAGATTTTTGTGTGAGTGATTTTCATTCATAAGGACTTGCTGTGATTTTTAAATGATTGTAGAAGAGTTAGAGTATAAAGTAAGCCCTTAAAAAACCCTGAAAGTGACAGTAAATGGTGGTTTCATCTCCTTGTAAAGCAACGTTCCACGGTGGCCTCCATGATGCACCGCCAAGAGACTGTGGAGTGTCTGCGCAAGTTCAATGCCAGGAGGAAACTTAAGGTGAGCGTACACGCACACATAATAATAATAATACTAATAATACATTTTATTTCAAAGCGCCTTTCAAGACACCCAAGGACACTTTACAGTACGTCTAAGCAACAGTATACACACACACACACACTCATGTGTCTTTGTCTCTGTCCAGGGCGCGATCCTCACAACAATGTTGGTGTCCAGGAACTTCTCAGGTGAGCTTTGGCTGCGACGCTCATCACAGTTTAGGAGGAAAAACTAGCTGTGCGACTAACGTGCGTCTGAACGAAGCCGTAATGGAGCAGTTTTGCAGCTCAGTAGGGCGTCTTCATCTTTCTGCTTTAATCCCGCTGGCGGTGACCTTTGAGCCGACCCTGCCTCCATAACCGCACTTTCATGTTCACGTTTCCTCTCAGCTTTGTCTGTAGCTTTGGAGACACACCTCAGCTGTCTGGCTTGGGTTTCCTCTCTGTCTGCAGATGAAAGGGGCAAAGAAAACGACGCACTTTTCATTAAGTGTCTGTGGGTTTTAAGTTGTGGCCTAACAAGCTAATGCATAAACGCCGCTGTCTTCACGCGCTTTAATGGAGTCAAAGCAGCAGCTACGTTTAAAAGCCACCTACTTTTTACTGTGAGGACTGATCTAGACGCAGATGGGAATTATGTGACTTAAATTATCTGGTCTCTCCATTTAGCACCCATTTGATTAATTATCTTTAGATTAACAGATCAGAACCTGTGTTCTTGTTTAATACTCAGCACATTAATATTAGAACGAATTAGTCACCCTGAAGGCTTTAGTCAGGCCCCTGTCCAAGCTGAGGCTCCACAATGCATCCCTCTCTGTCCGATAGTGGGACGGCAGCATACCAGCCCTGCCGCCACCACCAGCACAGCCGCCATGGCGCAGGAAGGTACGTTTGCTCCAGGAGCTTGTCGGGAGTTCGCTCAGGCGAATGGCATGTTGCCTGGGCTGGTTCAATCCCTTCGCCTGCTGCTCCTACACACCGATGGGCGTCTTTTGACTGGTCATCATTGCACTTGGGCATCACACACACACACACACACACACACACACACACGCGTGCGCTCTAACGTGTCCTAACTTCCACCACCTAGCACGGGTGAGGAAGCTGAACAGGCTGCATGTGTGTCCCTGCTGTCGTGAATACACGCAGACCTCTGCGACATTCCCAGTTCCGCCTCCCTCAGGATGCGTAGCTGATGCCCAGCTGATGGCCGCCTCTTCCCTCTGCATGGCTCTGGTACTAACGGCAAGCCAAGCATGCGTTTGAGCACCGAGTCCAGTTCAGAGTTCACAGCGTCTCCTGTTTCCTGCCTGCGCGGCTAAACTCAGAGCAAAGTTGCTTCTGTGAGAACCTTCTATGAAACGTGGGTGTGACGGAGCCAGTCTGTGTAGGGGTCAGGTGGAGGTCACAGGTAAATGTGTTGTGAAGGTACCCGTGAACAGCACATTTGCAGAATCCACCTGGACGTGGTGAAGCGCCCTGATGCTGCAGGTCTCTGCTCACATGGCTGCTCCTGTGGGCGGGTCAAATCATGTGAAGGTTGTCCATTCTGAACCCTGCTGGGATTGAAAAGAAAGGACTTTTTTTTTCTGATAAATCAGTTTGAGAAAATAAAGTAATTTGGACTGGAAGGTTTTTATTTTCCATGAGTGCTGTTTGGAAATAATAACTCTGGATTGGGCATGATGCTGCATGAACCCACCAACTCTGTGAAAATGATTAACTGCCTGTAATTAACATTTCAGCTTTCGTTAATGACTAATATAAAATCTTTTACGATTAAATATGTTACTGTTCTCTCCTCCCCTTCCCTTCTTGTTATATTTCAAGGTAATCGACCATAATACGTGATGTTCTTTTTGTAGATGCTTGAATTAATTAGTTAATTTATCTAATTAATTAATCTAAATTCTACTGTTGCAGATTATGTGGAATCAGCTGACAGACCATTGGATCAATATAAAAAAAAAGGTTGTTTTCTGTTGACTGATCCATCTCAACTGCGTCTTTTGTTCTTTGTTTCAGCGTGTAAAACATTGCTAAACAAAAAGTCTGACGGTGTGAAGGTAAGCATCCTGACTGGAAATGCTTTTACTCGGCTTCCTGCTCACCTCCTGTCCTCCCTTCTTCTTTTTAATTAATTGTTTGACTGTCTGGAGAACTTTTTTTCAGGATTTATGGGTGAAGGTTAATTTAAAAGGGTAAAAAAAATACTTTTAACAGAATTTTTTACTGCTTCGACAGTCGGCGTCTGCATACAGTGAAGTTCCATGATGACGCGAGTCAAATCCTGTGGCCATCTATATTCTGTGTCTTGTTTATGCAGCAGGTTTCCTCTAATCTTTTAAACATCCCTTTGTGTCGATTTTGTAACTGTTTAAGCTTGTGCACTTGGTTTTCCCGCTCTGGAATCAGTGTGACGGCTTCACTCTCAGTGTTTTTGATTCCCTCATTGTTTCCCGATGACCCTCTCTTTCTGTTTTTTTTTTTTTTTTGTGTTTTTTTTTTTTTTTTTTTTTTTTTTTGGTCCTCTTCGTCGCTGTCTGTCAGAAAAGGAAATCCAGCTCGAGTGTGTGTTTGATGGTGAGATCGGTTCAGTCGTTTATGTTCATTTTTCATTCTTCGTCTCTCTCTTCGGGTCATTTCTCCCTCTGATCTCCCCTCTGGCTCAGTGGATTAGTTTTTTTTTTTTTTTATTATTATTTTGGCGCTTCCTTTTGAGGCCCCCCTCAGCATCTCTGCATCTGCTTCTGCCATAAATACCATAGAAACCATCTCACATCCTGGTAGATGACACACGTGTCAAAGGTCACTGGACAAAATGAGGACTTGGAGGTCATACCGTCACTGATGCATTAACAAGGAGGAACAGAGAGCATTTCAATGGTTACATGTTCACCACCAACCAAACAGAAAAGAGTCGATGACAATTTTAACATGTACTAAAAAGTTCTCAGGTTAGAAAACTGGCACTGAATGAGAGTTTAATGACACCCTTAATTTATAAATGAGTGTCAGAGGTGGTGAAAACGTCCCTGTGGGTGGAGCACTCTCAAATATTCGCCTCTGATCTCTGCAGTGAGGTCAGAGTTGCTCTTTAAGACTGAAGTGCTTAAAACGTTTTCAAACTGGCAGACTTGCGGGGAACCTGAGGCTGGTTGCACTCGTGGATGTGCAGAGATAAATGTCCATTGGATCAGGCTCTGTTGCAGTCTGCAGGAGAAAATGCTGCTGGAGAATTAGTTGATTGTTTCATGTGTTTATCAAATAAAGAAAGGAGAGCTTCCCGCGTGCACGCAAGTCCTCCTCAGTGCAGACAAAACCACCATCAGGGCCTGCCACTGCATGCAAAGACCTGGACTGATCGCCTTCTGACTTTTAGCTTCCTGAAATGGGGGTTGTGGTTTGTTGTTGTGTGGATACACACTCTAATTGTGAAAAGCTGTGGTGGTGGTGGTGGGGGGGGTGCGGTGGGCGCGGTGTATTCCCTGTTTTCGTGCTGTGATCCCCCGAGGGTTGCTGGTTTACCTCTGTGGGGAGTGCTGGGAGTCATCCTGTGTTGTGTTTCTTTGCCCCGGTCACAGGGTGACAGCAGTAAAAACAGTGTAGTCAGCAGCAGCAGCACCAAAGACAGCAGCATGTCATCCGCAGCGCCGATGGTACATCCCCCGTTGGGTTTTTATCGCTTCATCTCACCATTTCCACCTTTTTAAATTAGTCGTGCCTCCTCCTGCTTTTGTCACGCCCAGTGTTGAGTGACACTTCCCTGCAGCTCGTCCTCTCTCACAACCTTCCCCTTCAGCATCTTTGCTTCTGATCTGACAAACTGTGTGACAGCAGCAGCCATTATGTTTTAATGGCCGTCCATCTGGGGGCCTCTCCTTTAGGAGTTATTTCTGATTTGTTTTCTAGTACCCTGGATGAACTCTAATGTTCAGATCAGTGTTTGTAGGTAAAATCATTAAAGTACTATTTTTTTTGGAGACTTCATTTTCACCAGCAGGTTGCTAGGCAGCATCAGATAACAGGAAGTGAGCAAGTTTCTGAAACACTCTGTCCTGCATAAACACAGGGTTGTTTTAATTCTGACGCTGTTGAACAGTTTTAACCAATGGGACACAAGGAGTTAATCTGTCGCGCTCGCTATGGCTTCCTGTCTTCTACTCCCTCCTGCCAATGTTAAAAAAAATTATGGAAATTAATAGAAGCGGACAGTGATGTTTGGGATGGAGTCAGTTAAACGCTCCATCAATCTAATGAGGGTTTGTAGGGAAGAGAAAGGGGGTCGTGGTGGATCCACTGGTGGTCCAGAAGCTCGGTGTCTGACCGTCACACATCCTCCGTGCTCTCCAACACTCCGCTCGGAGACCTTGGATCGCTCTGTGTTGAATGCTTCTGTGGTCAAGACTGAGAATGAGACGAACACCAACAGAGACCGGCAAAGTGGCCCTTCATTCCACGGACAATTTTATAGATTTGTGCTCCACACGACACGAGCCTCCTCCTCCTCAGTCATGGCCATAACTGTGTTTAGCTCTTTGTGATTGTCTTCTCGCATTTTGGAGATTCTGAAACGACCCTCGAGGCCTCACAGCTAGTGACAGTCAGACACAAACACCCTGACTTTACAGTCACGTCACTGAATCACCAGAAATGCGCTGTGACCTCCGTCTCTAGTGTCCGTCTGTCTGTCGTGTCTGTTGGCTTTGCCATGTCCCTCCCCTCAAAAACCATCAAGTCCCAGCATGGTAAAGTGTTTCCTGCCTCCCCCCAGGAAGCCCAGACCACTGTTGTTCACAACCCAGCCGATGGCACCAAGGTAAGCCCCCTGTCCCGCCAGCACCAGCCACCATTACCACTGGTGACTCTGGTCTTCTCTCGTGCTCCCGCTCGACTCAGCAGATCTGGACTATTTCTAACTGATAATCCTGAAGTGTCAGTGGCACAGCTTCTCGCAACTCTTGTTCAAACAGGCGTAATTAATAAAATGGATCCACATCTTCATCTGATTTTTCTTATTTCATCCGATTTCTGTGCTAAAAAAAGACTTTAAACAAATGATTACCCCAATAGTTTCCTTTAGGATGCAAAACTAGACAACTGATCTATTTCAAACTAAACCCCCAGCTGTTCTGCTACACGCCCTCTATTTTTCTCAACCCTTTTAATTCTGAAAGTTTCCATATTTTCCTGTGGAAACGATCCCAAACACACCTGTTGAGCTGAACCTGGCTGGATTGTGCTCCTGGGAGGGAGTCATCTGTCCGTGACGTGAAGTGTCCAAACATGCCCAAACGCGGCTCACGCCATCCACGCTCCACCCGTCTGTGTGGCCGTCTCCCCGTCTTCCCGACCGCCCACCCATTCCCTGTTGCTTGTCTCCGTCTCTCAGGGCTCCACAGAGAGCTGCAACAACACAGAAGAGGAGGAGCTGAAAGGTAGGAAAGGTACTGGCCCAGCTCTCGCCTTCTCTGCATGCTGGAGTTTGTGCTCTTTTGGTTCTGATCAAGTCGCCTTCCGCCGGGGGAAGAAATGAAAGTTTGCATGAAGGAAAATGACTGAATGGATAGAAAATAATGGTGTGAATCAGAGGAGCTGCAGGTAACTCCACATTCTGACTCAACATTATAAATGAATCATTGTGGTCTTTTAATAGGTGTGAGTCCCCCGGGAGGATGACACATTCCACTGGAACTGTTTCTATCCAAACCTCAGTCCCTTTGAGCCAGCGTCTTATTCCCTCCTCATCTCAGACCCTACGGGGATTTTGAAACCTACAATCTTCTGTAAATTTTAAAACCATTGAAGGGTATTATCTTTATTTAACCAAGTGAAAATCAAGATTACAAATAACTCCAAGTCTCCAGAAAAGCCAGTAGATTCCCCCTTTCTGATGAGTTTTCATTGATTTTACTCTTTTACATGATTTTTAGATTTTAGAAATGCAGTCTTGACTTGATGATTTGTCTCTAAGGAGCATCAAAAACCCCTTTAACGCTGCACCGAGCGCACTTGTGATGGTTTGATGAGCAGATCTGCTGATCATGTGATCTACTGTTATGCAGGCCCACACACCTTGTGTGTGTGTCTGTGTGAGGGAGATGAGCCTCGAGTGTTTTCAGGTGAATGAAGTAGGACAGAGCTGCCTTCAGCCTTCCAGAAAAGAGTTAATCTTGTTACTTAAGGCAGATTCCTGTTAAAGCCGCAGGAATCTGCCTCACGCAGGATAATCGCTGACATCATGAGACATTTTCTCTGGGCTTTTTTGGAAGTTCTACTTATTAAATGAAATGAATCATTTGTGACAAACCGAAAACTTCAGAAGGACGAGAAAGTCACAGAGCTGAAGCATGTCCACAGATGTAAGCATCAGGTCTGCGTTTTTCTGTTTGTTTTTTTTAAATCCTTTTTAAACTGACTTGAGATTCACGTTAAAACTGAAGCTTGTCAGTCACACTTTCTGCAGGTTCTTCCTCGACTTGTTGCAGGGTACCTCCTATTTCTGGTGATGTTGGTCAGGGGTGGATTTAGCGTATGTTTTCCTGCTGGTGTTTCCCTCCTGCGGCTGCTGAGCTCTGGTTGGCCTCGACGCTCGCGTGGAAAGCCTCTTAAAGGCTACTGTTTTTGTAGTGAGTTAAAGAGTTTGGCTGCGTGGGCCAGTTGGCTGATTGATGTGTTTTTAACTTGCGATCGGCGACATCGGACTCTCGGACCCCCGCAGCCCACCTCCCTCCCGGGGGGTGAGGCACAGTTAACGTGGCTTAGCTCTCGTCCATTAGCCTTTTTTTTTTTCTAAGACATTAAATCAAATCGCAGTGCTGCTCAAAGCTGCAACATCCAGAGTTTATGAGGTTTCAGCTGCTCTTCCCTCCTGTGCTGCCACCTACCGGCCGCCCTCCGAAGTGGGACTACGTCTATCCAACGATTTATTAACTTTCAAACAAAATACTTGATGGCTTTTCAGGATTGACTAATGGTCATTTTGCTGAAATTACAGTTTTTACCTGAAGCTCTACCTGTCACACACACACACACACAGATTTTTCCCTGGCTTAGTGTTTTAGTTTTATAATAATAATAATAATTAAATGCTCATTAATACATCATTAAAAATAAAAAAACTACTGTAGATAAAGTCTACTACTTCTATCCTGGGTCAGATATATTTATATATCTGATTCTGATATCAGAATTATGAATTTATATCAAATCTCATATTGATTACATAATTTAATAATTTAATTATCAAATGTTAAATCAATTAACTGAGCGTCAGTCTTGTTTTCTTCATTTCTTTCAGCTCGTAAACAGGAGATAATCAAGATGACGGAGCAGCTGATCGAAGCCATCAACAACGGTGATTTTGACGCTTACACGTAAGTCTGCGCGTTTAAAATGGAAAAAAAAACAAACAAACATCTGCTGCTTCCAGCAGAGGACCATCCACCGCACCAGTTACAGACTGGAAACGCTCCCGACTGGACACAGTTCAGGACCAGAACCCCATTACTGTTACTGTCCGTTTCCATGGCGATCGATTTGGTGCACGTTGGTGTTGACGCCACTAAACAGTTAAATCGCTCCTGCGCAGCTTCGCAGGGGAATTGTTTTCTTTCTTTTCCTCACTGGTGGTGGGGGGGGGTCGTGTGTGGGGGTCCCTCCGTCCCCTGATGCGTCGGTGTTCTCCGACAGGAGGATCTGCGACCCCGGGCTGACCTCGTTCGAGCCCGAGTCTCTGGGCAACCTGGTGGAGGGGATGGACTTCCACAAGTTCTACTTTGAGAACCGTAAGGCGGCGCCGTCCTCGTCTGGTCCTGGTGAGTTCTGCTCCGACTGACCGGCGCCTGCGTCCTCCCTCCAGTGCTGAGCAAAAACAGCAAGCCCGTGCACACCACCATCCTCAACCCTCACGTGCACCTGATCGGCGAGGACGCCGCCTGCATCGCCTACATCCGCCTGACGCAGTACATGGACGGCCAGGGCCGGCCGCGCTCCTGCCAGTCGGAGGAGACGCGCGTGTGGCAGCGCCGCGACGCCAAGTGGCTCAACGTGCACTTCCACTGCTCGGGGGCGCCGGCCGCGCCGCTGCAGTGAGCGCCAGGACCCGGGCCCAGGTACGGGGCCACGGCCCCTTTATCGCTGTTCCCACCTCTCCCTCTTTGATGCTGGTCCGGGTGGGCGGAGCTGAAGCGCTTCGGCCCCGCCCACCCGACTGACGCGCCTCCTCCTCTTCCAGCTTTGCCCGAGCTGAAGCCGTTTGGAGCGTTTATCGGCCGACCTGGATTTGGCGTCTGGATCCTGGCTGACCAGGAGCCGGTCGGCAAAGTTTGAAAACTCAAACGTTGGAGGGGTAAAAAAAAAAAAACCAACATAAAAAACCACCAAAAAAAAACCCAAAAAAACGAAAGTCTCTTCTAAAGTCTCAGACACAGACGCACACGAGCATCTTCTACGGGCCTGTTTAAAGGAGCGAGCACGGCGGGCCGAGGCCCGGCCCGGTCCAGGCCAGCTCCACGTGGGCGCCGGAGCTGCTGGTCCTGCAGATGGTGCATGTTTCTGCTGGTGACACCGTGCTGGTCCCGTCTCTGTCCTCCTCACTCACCCCCCTTCTGTCTGCAAAAAGTATTCATTCAAGAAAATAAGACAGTCTTCATAAATATTACCAGTAGAACGTGAACACTTCACACCGCATTAATGGGAATTCGGGAGGTTTAAAACTATTTTTTTTTTTTCGTCAGAGCAGCAGAAGAGCTGACGGAGATGTTTGAGGTGTGAAGGTGTTTGAGCAGCACGCCGTCCTGAACCGGTGATCACCAATGGACTTTTTTTATTATTATTTTGTCTTTTTAATTTTTATTGGTCGAATATTCTTTTGTTAAAAAAGCGTGGTTTTTAATCCAATGGTTGGTTTTATTTAACAGAAATGTGTAAATAGATATTTATGAAGGCGTAACAGGCGCTTGGTGTTTCGGGGCTTGGGGGGGGGTGAACACTTTAGGGGTGAAAGTTGTTTTGTCATGTCGCCTAACACACGTGCGCGCACAGAGTCAGGCAGCCGGGGCGGCTGGTTCTGTCTGCAGCATGCTGGGGTTTGTGGGTGGCCCCGCCAGCCGTCGTCTCGACCACCTGCTCTGTTCGCATGAGCGCGCTCGGCCCAACCCCGTCCGTGGACCCCCGGTTTTGTTCTCGTGGTGAAGCATGCCTTCCTGTCTCCGACGGCCCGCACTCTTCCTGCACAGACGGATAAAGACGACCTGAAGTCTTTGCTCTTCCGAGGGAGCGCGGCTTTCCGTACCTTTGGGACACGCTCGCAGAACCCCCCCCCCCAACCTGCTTCCACCACCCCCCCACATCAGTTAGTCGTGTTGTTTCAGAACCACGATGGTGTCGGTGATGTCAGCCTTCTGACTGTCTCTTGTTCTGGTTGTGTTGTGTGTGTGTGTGTGTGTGTTGTCTGTCTTGGCTTGCTGTACTTCAGTGTAAAGTCCCGGTGATGTCTAACTAAAGCATGTTTTAAAGGGTTTGAGCGATGGGGGGGGCCTCTGCAGGGCTCCGGGCCCAGTTGTCAGATTCTGTTGTAAGTGTCGTGTTGGTGTTTCGATGTTCTATTATTATCAGTTGTGTCGGCCGCAGCAAAAAGGAACAACCTGATCGGTGGGTCGGGCTGATTTTTATTGAAGTTTGCACACAAGCAAAGATTCTTTTTTTAAAAAAAAAAAGGTTTTAAAATGAATCCAACAGCAGTTAAAGTTGAGCGTAACTCCAGCAGAGGGGTGAGGTTTGCCCCGATTCCGCCTCGAATCAAACATATCACGTCTTTGCACACGCAGTCGAGCAGACGTTCTCCTGACCGCCGTGCACAAGCTGGAAGGCGGACCCGACTCCTGTCCTCTTGGCGCACACTCGCCGGGCTGTTAGAGGTTGTGGACCGAATTTAGATACTTCCCCTCGTCACCCCCCCGCACCACCACCCACCCCTGCACCCACCTGTGAGGTTCAGAAACTGTGTTCACTGTGCTCCTCTCTGGGTGAAACCTGTCACCGTGAATCAGTAAGTGAATCATTAGTGCTTGATTGACATGTGGTGAACCCCCCCTCACCCCCTCACCCCCACCCCCCCCCGGGTCACTCCAGCTGTTAGACTGTTACGTTGCTGTGACGTCACTCTTATGTAGTCACCACGATTTTATGCAAAAAAGACATATTTCTGTCTCTAGACATGCAGATGTGATGGTTTGGGGTTTATTTCTCAATATGGAGGCAAATTATGCAGACATATTTTTGATATATTGGAAAGTGAAATGTGTGTGTGCCACAGCCTTAGTAACAGTCATAGAACACCTTTTTTTAATTTACATTCAGTGTATTTAACCACTTTGATGTGCACTGTCAGACTAAATGTAAACACATACACGTCGAATTTGGGTCCACGTTCTTGTTTTGAAGCATATTCGGAAAGTATAAAGCGAATTGAAGACATTTTTGATGTTTATGAATATACTAGAGTGACCTCACTGCTCCTGCTGAAGCCTTCACGATGTAAAGTTAGAATTTCAACATGGCAGGTCCCTGATCTGACTCACTGCTGTATATACGGAAACCCTGACCAAATATGTTGTTTTTGTAGATTATTGGCTGAATACATTAGGTGTTTAGTTTTCCTTCATACGTCTCTTCTTTTAAGTTTGTTGCAGATGAAATAGACGTCAGGAACTGTACCGAGAGGCAAAAAAACGATCTTTAGAATGCTTTAAAATGCTGGAAAAATCAAATTGCAATGCAGCAGTGCAATATATGCAGTTTTACAAATGAAAGAAATATGCATGTTTACTTTCTGCTCAGTTATCACTGTTGACTTGATACAGAAATGGAAATCTGTTACTCGCATCTCCAAGGTTATGAAATGGCTCCGTCTGAGCTGATCAGACATTCTCACATTCAAATGCAGATTAGCAAAGCCTGAGCTTGTGTTAAATTCATTGTAACTTTATAATAAAAGGGGCTATGTGTGTGTCTGTATTTCTGAATTGCAATTGGATGCTGGAGTTTTGCATGATCATTTAATAAAAATCATACATTAAAGAAATGAATTGCTTGTTTGGTGCTTAAAAGACCAAAAACACCAGAATGATTTATTATAATCTCAGATGTGATCATTTGCCGTTTGCTAGTGCTGTAATATCGTGGATTTTAAATGTTACAAACAACTCGATTTCTCTATTTTTAACTGGGTGAAGTCAATTCCTGGCTGTAGTACTGTTGTTCACTACCAGGGGGCGCCAGATACAAAAAAAACAAAACAACAACATGCTCTTTCGCAACTTTCTTTTTGGGGGCAAAACTTGATGTTTTTGGCCCCATAAATGTCTGAATAAACATACCAACTGAGACAACTGAAGACAAAACGCAGCACGCAGCAGTCTCATGAATTTTAATTACATTAAATGGTTCATGGAAAAAGGAAAAACGTCACCATCATGTTCATCAACACAGCAACAGGAATCTGTACTTTCTAGACGTACAGGGGAGCTCACCAGTCAGATTTCACAACTACTATTAAGGAGGTCCTAATGTAGAGTAAGAAAACACTGTAATGTATGAAGTTACTGAACTGTAGTTGTGCTTTTCCATGTCTGAGCGGGATGGGAACAGATGAAGTTTAATGAATCTGACTAGTCTAGATGAGCGTGTCTTTAAGGGTGTGTGGTGCTCAAGTCAAACGTAACTTGGGAAACTCCCACAACGACCTTCTGGAGTTGCACGAGTGTCGGGCATGATTGACAGATGCCAATCACATAGCAGCCATGGCTTCCTCTCCAAATCCATTTGGCATCCTGGTGAGTCAAATCCTCACTGAACACTGTCCTCTTCTGTGATTGGATAAAGGAAGTGGGGCTTTTGGCTGATTGCTTCATGCAGATTGTGTGTTTCAGTCCGACTGCAGGTTGTGTTGGAGATGTTTGGTGCTGACATGCTTTAAGCCGTTTCATCTAAGCCTGGAGGGCGTCGCTGAGCATGCTGTCCGTTAGAAAAGGTTTGCCTCTGAGATCACGGCATTGTGCAGAAGGTGGTCCGTCTGGCTCAGGAGCTGCACAGAAGATCCAAACCTGAGCCTGGTCTGGGTCAACGTCGCCCCTTCTGACCGCTGCCCGGACGTTGGCACTTTTATGCAACACCCGTTAAGACTTGTGCACATCAAACGGCCCATCACGGCGAGGAGGGGGGGGCAGGACAATCTGCCCCAGCGGCGGTCTTCCACCAAAACTACTGCCCAAACACTTGGTCGTGTTTTGTATTTTTCTGGTGTTTCCTTGATTCAAGGAAGAAAAACAAAACAGAGAAGGGCGCCACTTTTCTCTACTGAAGGGTTCTGGATTCCAAAAAAAAAAAAAAAGAAAGGAAAAAAGATATACAATCTGTTTCCCCCACTGTAGACGGTTTTAGCAGATTAACTCTACTAGGCTTCACACACAGCTCCAAGGCCACCTTTCTGAGTCCCAGGTAAGCAGATAGGAGAGAGATTAGAAAAAGATTAAAGAATACAAGCTAAAAGACAAGAAGAGGAGATATAAGGTTAAGTCAGAAACAGTCAAAGTGTGTGTGTGTGTGTTGAGGGAGGGGGGGTAAGGCGGGGAGGGGGGGCAGAAGCAACAAGCCAGGATCTACATGCATCAGCAGTGGGGAGGAATTTGAGTGTTACACCAAAACCATGCAGCAGCAGCAACAAAGAGCCTGATAAGAGCTCGTCAATCCAACAGCGACTTTCATTAGTGGAGCAGAAGAGAGCGGCTCGTGAACCTCACTGATGAGCGTCATGGAGGAGAACGTTGAGGGGACACGGGAAGAAGAAGAAGAAGAGCAGCGCCGGTCCACTGTGGATGGTGACATGCAGACCAGGGTGCTGCCAGCCTGAAGGGCTCGGGCACCGCGGGGAGGGGGGGGGACAAACGGGAGCGTGGGGGGGGCGAGTGCACAGCAGGATGGATGACATCTGTTACACCATGTTTCGGGTTCCCATGGAGACAAGAAGCAACGCCCCAACCCCCTTCCTACTCCTCCCCGCTCGTGCAGCTCACACTCACCACGCACGCACGGCATGGTAGCAGACAGACGCGGGCGGCGGGCGGGGCTCAGCAGCTTTGCTGCAGCTCCCCACTCTTGCTTTTTGACTTTCTGCCCTCCACATCTGTAGGATAAAGGCAATGTTTACATTACACCAGGACAGAAGACATTTAATTTACTTTATATTCATAAAGTGTAGATGAAGATAAATACAACAAAATAACTTCAAACTTAAAAGGCGTACAAAAGCAGAAATAAATAAGGGTACAGGCGAGAGTCCTAGCACTAGAATTGGCACGTGAAGCAGTGCTCGTCTTATAACTTAGTCGTGGCAACAATCTGTACAAGCCGTCAATCTAAAATATCAAATAATCCAGTCTGAGTACAGTTCACCAAGAAACAATGCAGCTTCATTCACAACAAACCTGACCCCTCAACTGACGGGTTTCAATGCGTCTTTTCCTAACTCGGTAACCGACGGCGGGGGCCGTCACATCACCTGACTGACTCCCACTTACTCAACTTATGTCAGATTATTTATGAATGAAGCTTCATCATTTCATCACCCGCCCAACAACACCAGCACCAGAACAAATAACCCCTTAAAAAAACAGAACAGGGTGTCAGATGTAAAAAAAAAAAAAAAAGAGAAAACAACAACAAAGAAAAACAGCATTCACACCATCAAAACGGAAAATATGAGCATTTTGACGGGTGGGATCAAAATGGGACAGAGCGAAGTTGTTATGTTTAAAGCTGTGGGTGATGATGTAACACGTGATGGTAGAATTACTGAACCTTGAATGTGATGGCTTAACCCCGTTAGTCAGAATCAGTAGATGTGCTGCATCAGTTCAGAGTCATTAAAGCCCATAAATCAAGAACGTACTTAAGGCAAAAGAAAGTCACCAGAAAACAAAAGCGTGAAACAAATACACCAAAAAAGAAACAGTGCTCTGAAAGGTACATGCAGGAGGAGGATTGTTGTTGTTCCGCCTCATCAGTCAAGTCTGGAACAAATGTCACACACACCCGTACTCGTACCACAGAGACTGGCCGTCCTCTGGGCTCGCCGCCTGCTCTGAATTATTTACACCGACACTTTCAGGATACTCTGTGAGGATGGCAGGACCGGCCCTCGCCTGACCGTTTGTTTGGTTGTGTGGGGCCTGGTTTGGGATGGAAGTGTGGCTGTGTGTGGAAGGGGGGTGTGATTTGTTTGGAACGGGAGGCCCACTGATGTTGCTGACTAGGGTGGGGTTTAGAGACAAGAACGGAAGGGTCGCGTCTGCTGACTCACTAAAGATGGAGTCCATGAAAACGGACTCCAAGGTGAAAGAAGGGCCGAGGAAAGACTCGAGGGAGAGGTCGGGATCCTCCAAGCTACTGCAAGGCAGGCTGAGTGACTTGGGTAGAGGGTTGGTGGTGGTGGATAGGGGCACCTTTAGGGTGCTGCTGTTGGAGTGGTACTCACTGGATGTGGGCTGGGAATGAAGCCCAGCCTTTTTTGAAGCCGAGGGAGGAGCACCATCCACAGACACAGGCTGCCTGTTGTCCTTAGAGAGCATGTCGTGGATGCTGGTGCGCCGTGTGGAACCCTCGGCGGTGGAGATGACGCTACTGGCCCTGGGGAGGGTGGAGGATGCAGAGTCCAGACGTTCAGACACGGACGTGGCCTTTCCTTGGGAAGACAGGCTGGAGCGGAGCGGGGCGGAGCCTCTCACTCGAGTGCTTTCTGCCTTTCTCAGGGTCGGCCGACCCGGTTGTCCGGTAGATCTTGGGGGACGGTCAAAGCTGGTGGGCGTGGCTTTCCCACTGGAAGAGCGCAATATACCGCGAGTCTTTGTTGTGGGGCGCTCTTTCTGAACGTGCTCAGACGAGGTAGAGAGGCAATGGGAGTCCACAGTAAGATTCTCCTGACTGCCAGACTGCAGAAACAGGGAGATAAACAGTATCAAAGCACAGTCCTGCTAACAGATCGCGTGAGGTTCATGGTCATCAACAGCAAAACGCGTGGGCTCAGGCCGTGCTCACCTCTGTGGGATCAATCCCCTCGTCCAGGAACTGCTGCAGAGACAGCACCTCACCACTGCGGCACTTGGTGGGGCTGCTTGCGTTGGTGTTTGGGTCGAGGGACTTGCGCAGCTGCAGGGGGCTCTGATGGGAAGACCTGGAGGACTGCTGGATGGGGCTGCTGCCGCTGCTGGACCACACCTCCTGGTCCAGACTCAGGCTGAACTCCCCGCTGCTCTCGCTCTGTGGCCTGCTGAGGCTGCCGTTCAACGTCCCTGTTCAAGGAGTTTCAAGTCAGAGGCTGAAAGTAATACTTCAACTCATGATGCTTTTGCTAAAATATATGAATAAAACACACAGAATATATTTGATATTGTATTCTGCTGTATACTGATACAAGAAAAAAAGAATGGAAGAAAGAAATGAGGGTAAAACTAACAGACTTGTTGGACAAGAGGAGGGTGAGGGTGTGACAGGGTAGAGAAGCATACCTTTGCCCTCCAAAGGAGAAGTGAGGTGGGAGTTATTGTTACTATTACTACTGGGGGTCCTGTTGCTATGGAGACTGGAGGGTCTGGAGGCTGGGGAAGGGACGAGAGGGTATATAGACACACTGAGGATATACAAGGATATACAGACTTAGCATCCATACAATCATGCACACACAGACAAACGCATAGGTGCACGTTCACAATGTGACAGAACGTCTCCTGCTGGGGCAGCAGATGGCACATGCCAGGCAGAGGAGCAGGAGAAGCAGCCTGATGCCAAACTGCAGCTCCAATCTGTCAAATCAAAGGAGGAACTGATGGGAGTAGAGGAGTAGCTCAATACAAAGCCCAACCCAGCTCAAAGAGAGGGAAACTGAGACAATAGTGACCAAAAGAGCACCGAATTGTCAGTGAATTAGTAAAGAAGAAATGGAGAGACGTTGTGCTTTGTGTTTAGCTGAAGAGAACTAGTCAGGGACAAAAGGAAGAAAAGACCCTCTCCTTTCACATTATATTTTTTTTAAACAGACAATGGTCACAAATGCCCATTGTCACCATTCATACTGGGATTCAGTGCCAAGTTGTGGTCACTTACTACAGATGTTACATGGAACTCTGCACATTACACCCAGCTCAACAGGAGGACACTGAGCCAGAGCACTGCTATACCCCTGCAGGCCTGATGAAACACACATATACACACACGGCTCAACACACCCTGGTTGTTACAATACTCAATAATGCTGGACACTGCACAACACACAAACACGTACTGTTTCTGCACAAGTACTGGGCCGATCAAATGTGATGCAATTACCAAGCTGAACTGCTGAATAAAACTTGCAAAATAAATATCATTTTGCATTCAGGGAATTAATGAGCAAAGTAATATTGTCTGAACCTGCTAGCTTAAGGATGACAATATACTCTGGTTCCAGCTAGTAATTGAGTCTGGCACATATGATTACATCAGCGTGACACGGTAGTGATGAGTAGTTGCTGCCTGGCTGGAGATTAACTGCTGGATAACATCCTAAGGCCTGAATTAGAGTGAATCCTGCTTTCAATAGTGGATGATCACTCAAATGTCCCTTTGCTCTCCATTAAAACTGATCTTCCAGCCAAAGATCAGGCTTAATCAAAGAAGGAAAGCAGCCCAGAGATCAGCATTAGGACGTGACCTGCTTTTGTGGTGGTATCTGGGATGGGGGGGACGGCTTTTGGTCTGGTGCTCATCACTTGAAGCAAATGTTTTAAATTCCCGGCTCTTGTCGAAACAGTCGTGCGATCATGGATGCTGAAACATTACTGTTCGTGACTTACCTTGATTCTTTGGGTCATCTAAGGAGCCGACAACATCCTCACAGGAAGCATTTCCTGTGACACAGAACCAGATGTTAGCTTGTCGCAGAGATATTTCGCCTGGATTTTTCTACCCTTCCTGTTTAAACCAACAGACATTCTGACCTTTGACCTGAAGCCTGAGTTTGGCTTTGTTGCGCCCTGCGCTAGGCAGGGTGAGCGTGGCGTAGTCGATGGCGTTGGTGGACAAAGCCAGTTCCTTCATGTGTTGCCCGCTGCGCCTGCTGCACCCTGTGATGCCGGAGTCTCCGGCTTCGGCGCCGTCGAGGTTCTCGGAGCTTCCCGCCCACTGAGTGGAAGGACCGCCCGCCACTGCCATGGTCTGCAGCAGGTCGTTCATGGCTGGAGTCACCGTGCGAAAGAACAAAATAGTATACAAAAACAGTCACTCAAGGGTACAAACGGCTGAAGGAAGATTCAAATATGACATCCACCTTGCTGGATTTCTTTGTTCATCTGAAAATAACCATTTCCACTATGAACATGGAAATACAGCAGAACTGATCAAAATCGAAATCATTCCCAATATCCAATACTAAATCCAGCAGGTATGTTAAACTCTCTGCGTGGGCAGACACCTTAAATATTCAAACTCTGCAGTGCATAAAGACAGCAGCAGCTTGGTACGATGACCTTCATTTGACTGACTCATCCAACGAGGCCACTGTCTTTATACACTTCAACTGAGCGCTATGAAATGGTGGAAATACATGAAGGCATGCAGAGCTGGCGCAAGCACCAGCAGCGCTGCACACACACGATCAGAGGCAGAATGCAGAGAGAGAGATCTCCATGTCAGTGGGATAAGGTCTGAAATGCAGCACAGAGACAGATATAGAGAGAGGAGTGCAGAGAGGCTAGGCTCCATTTCAAATCCTCCATGGAGTGTGCAAAAGGTGGCGATCTGTCAGCTGGTGATTGTTTCTTACATGCTGTAATCAAAAAAGGAAGCAAACACACACCACAGACCCCCCGAAAGCCATTCTCTCCCAAAAAGATACACCCTCACACACGCAAGCAAACATAGCCTGTTGTTCTATCTACATACACACAAAGAAAACCACATCACAGCGGATGACAAAGCTACCCGATAATTCCCATCCTGAAGATTAAGTTTAACAATGACTAAAGCAAAGGAAGGGTAGGTTGATGTAGATGACACCGAGCAACACAGTTCTCACACTCTGCCACACAATGAGAGGTGGACCCTGTGGCTTGAATAGTTTCATTTCATACTGTTTAACTTCTGCACTCATTTGTAGTTGTGGATGAAAAACTATTCAAAAGAACAAAACGACACCACAAGCCGATAAAAGCCGAGTGTGGAGCTGACAGATTTAGGCAGAGGAGGTGAGGAACTTACTACAGAACCTTAGGAAGAGGTCACTGATGTCACCTGTTACAGCATGAGGGTGCTTATTCTATCATCGTTTTAGAAACTTCCAATATTCGACATATAAGAAATATTTAGACATTAGATAATGCCAAAATTTAACTTAGCTGTGACAGAAACCTGAACTTGTCACTGCCACAGTCTCATACTGTAACTGCTGAAATGAATGACTTTTCCTTCGGAATGGCTCCACACTGATACGATGGGAGGGAGCGGAGACAATGGATGATTAGCAGGACGGCTAACGGCGATCTTACACATGGAGCGCCGGTAGATGGCCTTGGCCTTGTCTTTGTCCTTGGATCTGTTCCTCATGAAAGGCAACCTTTTAATAGCTGTCAAAGCGCAGCCAGAGACAAACGAGGGAGAAAGACGGAAGAACAAGCCCAAGAGAGGTAGAGGAAAAGAAAGTAAAGGAAAAAGAAGGGCAGAACATAAGGGTATGGTTAATGTTATCAAAAAACAAACAGGGGAGAGATGCAGAAAGCGCTGACCTCCTGAACACACAAATGAAGTCAACAACAATACATTACACACAAACAATAAAACATGGTTTCGAATGATGCCTCATTATGATGGGGGCTTAAGCCCTGAAGTTTGTTTCATTTGCACTTTTCTTGGAAATCTAATTGAAGTAGTGACAAGGTAATAAACTGGTGGTACATGAATATTTATCAGACCGACAAGAACAAATGGTGACATGGTTGATGACGTGTTTCCATGATCCTAAAATTCTTCTTAAATTTAATTTCATAAAGGCCTCCAGTTCTGAACAAACAAGAACACACACTCGCACTACTGTATCTGCAATCAGTCCACACAAAGACACATGAACACTGTATTTATGTAACTATGTTTAAAGCACAACAAACTATGTAAAACAACACAAGGTCCGAATATTACCAATCCCACAGAGGATGTGGAGTATTAAAGGGTGCAATCGGAAGAATCAAAGGTCAGGAAATTACTTATCCTCAGTGGTGGGAAACATTATTCCCCATTTATTTATACACACTAGGTAAACATCCTTTTACACAGGGGTAGTTTAACCTCGAGCACAACAGACAAACCCGTTGAAGTAACATGGAATTTTTCTATTTCTACCAATTCCACCAGAAGTTTGAAAGATCTTGGACAGACTAGGGCTCAACCATAATGGATTGCACCTTTTAATAGCTTTGACTACATTAGATGGTGTTTCACTGTTGTTTACAGGTGAACTGCACAGGTCACCAGGCTGACTGGAGACAGTAAAAGTGAACTGGAAAGCTATTTGTCCTGTGTCTGAAGAGGAAATAGTATCTTCAACTGTAGTTCAATACATAGTAATTAACTCTTACCACCAATCAAAATAGATCAACAACACCAACCGATATTTAATTAAATCTATCTATTCATTCAACCCATGATCTGCAACTCAACTGGCAACAGTTACACTGTTGGTGGTTACTGCTAAAAAAAAAAAACAAACAACGATGTTTCATTTGGAAATGTAACAGTTAAGTTACTACTAGTCAGTTAACAGTTAAATTACCACTATTCAGTGACATAAAGGTTAATTAAATCACTGAAATAAATCAAAATTGGTCTGTGTTGGGATCAGCAAAAACAAGGCACAGTGTCATCTAAAACCAGGAGACTTTGTCTCAATTACACCGGATTCCAGTTCAGAGTTAACGTCATGGTGCTGCACAGCTCAACCGTAACGCCTACTACAGCGAGTGACACAGGCAATGGACTCACGAAAACATGCCCCGAGAGGTGTGACAGTCGGGTCACAAACCCTGCCCACCCTCCCCTTCCGCGGCATACCATTGGTGGAACCCTGCCCTTGGGCATGGGGTTGCTGCCCTCTCCTCCCTTTGCAGAGAGAGAGATAAAGGAGTCGTTACAGCAGAAAGGGCCGGTCAGGCTCTCAGCCAGTGCACAAACATACACAGAGTAAATGTGTCTGTTAGGACTTGTATGGGTGTGTATTTATATTCAGGGTCAAACAGTATTATATAGCAACAGGTGCACCTGCATTTGTCTCATTTGGGTGTGAAACATTGTCTCATCATTCATCACAGGTGTGTACCGCAACGCTGTGTCATGGTGAGGAAAGCGTGGACTGCATGTCTGTGTGCGGCTGCTGTACTCACTGCCACTCTTCTTCTGTGCTAGTGTGTCGTCCAGCGAGTTAGAGCCAGAGCCAATGGAAGAACTGTCCTGGCTGTCCTGGGGGCAGGTCAGGAAAACCTCTGCCAGTTCTGATCGAGATGGCGTCAGCGTGAGAGAGCGCATCCTTTCACGGCTTTTTGGCTTGATCAACTTCCTCATCTTTAACGTGATCCAGTTGCCACGTCTGCAAGGGCGGATTCAACGGGAGTGAAACGGCAGATCAACTGACAACAGCCGAGCAAGACATGTGTGTGCTTTTACCTGCGTGGAGGTGATGGGTCATAGAATTTATACTGGTCCATGATCTTCTCTTCCAGCTTCTCCTTCTGCCTCCTCAGCTCATTCAGCTTGTCTCTGTTTAGTATTAATAACATTAAATAACCATAAACTTCTCATAAATGTCACAATTTGTTTGGATTAAAACCTAGACAAAGAGCAACTATCTCAGGCTTTTTACATGTATTGTCTTTGCTCTACGTGGAACAGGTCCTTGCTTTCCATGGTCTGCTCCAACAACGTGCGATTCTGTAGCATCAGAGTCTGAATCTGGTCCAACAGATGGCGATTCTCTTCTTCCAGGTTTCCTTTCAGTTGGCTCAACAACTAACAGAAAGACACAGATGCATTAAGACACCAGTCTGAACACATATCAGACATTAAAGGGGTACATGATCCCACAACACAGCAGGCTTCTGAAGTCTCCATTACAAACAGGAAACATAAAAGACAGTTGAGTCTAATTAGGTAGACTCAAGTCATGGGGAAACCCTGGATATAAAAGAGAGAAGGGCGTGTCTCTTCACCTCACACTGGTTGGTGAGTTTGGTGGAAGTGATGTCCAGCTGCTGGTACTGCTCCTTCAGTTTAGAAAATTCAGCCTCTAGTTTGGTCTGTTCCAGTTTGGCGCTATTCAGCTGGCTCTTTATGTTCTTATGGTCCACCTGAAGATTTTCATTATCCCTCAACAGCTGGCGATATGTTGAGTTCAGCCTGAGGAGAAAGTAGAGGTGCTCTTTAGTATAGAGGAATGAGTAAAATGGATTTACCGTATATATAAACATTCACATTAAAATAGCCTGCCAAACATACAATTTGTATCTTTAATAATGACACAGATTGATCTTACCTATCATTTTCCTCTTTGAGCAGTTTATACTGGTCAGCTGTGGTTTGGTGGGTTTGGTTCTCCAGCACCATTTTTTCCTGCTGCTCTTTCAGATTTTTCTCCAGCTCTTCCAGCTCCCCCTTCCTCTGCACGAACTGTTTGTACCTTCACACATAAAAATCATGTTATATACCCAAAACTAGCAAATGCAATCTTTGGAAGTATTTTAATCATTTTAAAGTTTGTGACAAAAGCCCTCATTGAACAGTGTAGATGTTTGAAGCAGGACTGCATATACAATTCTATGCATTTTCATCTTACTTGTCTTCCAGGTCCCTGTGTTGCTGCTCCAGACTCTTGTGAGAGGTCTTCAGGTTCCCATGCTTGCCTATCAGTGCTTCATATTCTGACGCCTGCCTCTCGTGCAGTGCTGCCAGCTTCTCATGGTCCCGGAGCAGCAACTCATACGTGGCTCTTAACTCCTCTTTCTCCTTCAACACTCCCTCTCGCTCACTCTCCATGCTGCTCTGCTGGGTCTGCAGCTGGGCGTTCTGGGTCATCAGCGCTGCACTCTGTGAACTCAAGGTTGAGTTTTCCACCTGAAGGAAGGGAGGAGGCAAAATGACAAGACTTGATAAACAAAGTAAA
The DNA here is from genome assembly GCA_911728415.1 of Lagocephalus sceleratus. Taxonomy (NCBI): domain Eukaryota; kingdom Metazoa; phylum Chordata; class Actinopteri; order Tetraodontiformes; family Tetraodontidae; genus Lagocephalus; species Lagocephalus sceleratus. The sequence continues at coordinate 11,349,525 of CAJVRN010000040.1, forward strand.
TAAAAACATACAGCTTTGAATATTACACATGTACTTTCCCCAAAATACACTTCTGGACATCATCTTTAATGAACCACTTTTTCTACATGCTGTTTTGTTTCTATTGAGATCACTGTGGCATTCTAGTCTTGCATCATGACTAGGAGCCCCATTTTGTTAACCTTTATCCAGGTGCTGACACATATTCTCTACTCTTCTCTGCAGCTTTAGAGCCTTTTAACAGACCTGTTGCCATACAAACAAGCTAAACACACATTAACAAACACCCACAGAAACAGCTTGGAGCTGCCGTGTGGTCAGTATAAATCCTGTCAACCATAAGCAGGGTTTGACTTGCGGCCAAACAAGGAGTAGACATCTAAATCCAGGCAGCTAAGCAGCCTTCAAAGGCAACTGTTAAACAGAGTAGATGAAAAAGCTATTCTGTGTCATGCAATATTTCATATATTTTGTCAAAATGGAGTTAAAGCAAAAATAGTATTCGGTAAATTATCTGGAAATTAAAGTTCAGAGTCAGAGATGGATGATGTATAAACATATATGTGTCATATACATATATAGACGAATATAAACACTTGCAAAGCACATTTTAATTAAATTAGTTTCACATGTAGGTTTTCATTGTAAAAAAAAAGATGATAAATGTCTGCATCTATTATTATGTTTATCTTTCCTATGTATGCAGGCCAGTCTTTTTGGGAGATTACCTGAAGTTTAGCATTTTGTGTCTGCAGTGTTGTGTTGTTTTCCTGTAAAGAAGCTGTCTGTCTCTGGACAGCAATAATTTGAGCCTGCAGGTTGGAGTTTTGAGTTTCCAGTTGTTTGAGCTGACTCCTCAGAGCCACCTTTTCAGCCTGCAGTGTGGCATTCTGGGAAAACATAAGAATTACAAATAAATAAGAATTCCTTTTTTTAAATGCACAAGCATTTCTATCGCTATAATATGAACTTACATTTCTTTCAACCTCAATGAGTCTATCTTTGACTTTGAGCAGCTCTCTGGTGGCTTCATGGCTCTCTTTCTCCCATTTACTGACAGCTGGACGGTCCTCTCCTCCTCTAGGGGGCGAGCTCTGCACCATTTTCTCCTCCTCCTCCCTCTGACGCAGTGCTTCATAGTTTTTCTTTACCTTAACACACATGGATGAACATAATATTCAGTCATTTGGTAAAATTTAATTAACACTATGTAAATTCAAGAAACTAAAATTCAAAAAATGTTCAGGCTCAACAGTAATGGAATTAAATTAGAATTCAGATGTAAAGACTATACTGGAGAAAATAATGCAAGATTATTCAGAATCTTCCTCTGACTCATCATCTTTCAAATTCATGTCAGCATGGCCAAAACACTAACAATACTCAGAAGAGCAGACAACCTCCTTGGCTGCCACATGAATAGATAAACTGATGTCAGAAGCAAAAGGGGAAATGAATAAATAATGCATTGACCTCAAGAATTCCTCCGTGTTTTCAACATATCTAGTAAGTGTAGGGAATGGACTTTTGCACAGGCCGTTCTCAAGTGAGGATTCTTCTGATTTTACATTGAAGTAAGTGCATTTTTGCATGAAGCCTTAGGTTCTATTGCCTTTTAGATGAAAGTGGACACCTTGCACATCAATAACACTCTACGAATAAAAGATTTGTAGATGCATGCATGCGACTGACTGTCTTGAGCTCCTGGCGAAGTTGCTGGTTCAGGTTAGAAGACTCTTGCAGTCTGGCCTCAAGAGCAGCGATCTTCTCCTCTTTAATCTCCAACGTTGATTTTAGAGTGGACTCCAATTTGGTCTCCAAAAGTTTAAATCTAAAAAGAATACATTTAGTCAGTATTAATATGATTGTGTAGACATTATTACTACTAGTGCTTGTATGGAAAGAGTTGATACCTGTCGTCAGAGCCTTCGTCGTGCAGTAACCTTTCCTTGTTGAGACCGATCTTCTCCAGCTCATGAGTCAGTTTCTCCAGATCATTGTTCATCTGCTGAGTTCTCAGTTTCTCACTGACAAGCTCCTAAAATACAAACATCCCAAATGAGGATTAAAATACTTCTATAATCTATAATTGTTTTCCATGAACTAAAAACAAAGCAGCATTTTAATGAGTAGACAATTGATTTGTCATCGTGTGTAATCTTCAGACACCATGACGAGTTAGTCTGACCTCTCTGAGAGTAATGAGGGTCTTCTTATCAATGCTGGCCTGTTTGACCAGCTCCTTATTTTCTCTCTCCAAGTCTTTGACTCTTGTGCATGAGTCTCTGAAGAAAATCATCTCCTTTCCCATTGTACGATTCTCCTTCTCGAGGGCAGAGATCCGCTGGTTATTGTCATCGAGTTTGGAGTCGCGTATTTCAGCCTGCTGCCTTAATCGTTTGTTCTCCTTCTCCAGCAGCTTCTTGTCTTTTTCAAGAGCGGAGCTTTCCAGTTCCAGAGTCTTGTTCTGGGATGGATGTAATAAAGGGAATATTAATTATATTTAGCATAAATTACTGTAAATAGATATACAACTGATGGTTAGAGAAGAAAAAAACAATGCAGTAAAGCAACACTCAATTTAGTTTTTCTTCCCGATATAATTTATATTTCTTAACTGCATGTTATTTTGTAGAAGTAATGGATAAAAAAAAATCAAAATAAGGCTTTAAGTGTGAATTTAAAATTGACACCCAGACACACAAACACATACATCTTCCTCCGTTGCTGATTTTAGGCCAGTCTGCCTGGCCTCATTCTGCCAAACAGAATCCGTCAAAATAAGCAGCTGAAGTTGTGACACAGATCTACCAACAGCTCTTTGCCATTTGTTGATGATCAGTTCTATTCCAGGGGAGAGAAAAGACCAAATTTCTTTCTGTGCCTACCTCCTGCTCCAGCTGTTCCAGGCGTTTACTGGAAATCTTCAGTTCCTCCAGGTTGCGTTGGAGTGTCTGATTCTCAGTCTCCACCTCTTGTAGCTCTGCCTCCAGCTGTTGGATCTTCTTGCTGCTGTTCTCTAAAGCTTTCTGCAGTCGCTGGTTTTCTGTGTCTAGACCCTGATAACTCACCTGAAAGACAAAAGCCCGGTGAGTTCTAAACATTATGCAAAACCTAAGTATCTGCCCATAATGCTGTTGCTTGTTACAGCCTATATAAATTTCCTTTGTAAATACTGACAGCGAGATGGCCTATCTCGTGTCTAAATATGCAGTTTATATTTACTTAAAACAGCTTACTCCTTCACATTTGCATCTCAATGTTCTGCCTGTATGAAGTCTTACCTCTAATCTCTCAGTCTTCTTTGAGGAGGCTTTCAGCAGTTCCAGGGTACGCTTCAACTGGGACTTCTCACTTTCTAGCTCCCGGTTCTCTGCTTCCAGCTGAGCTGCCTTAGCTCCTGCCGCCCGGAGACTCTCAGCTGAGCGTAGAAGTTGCAGGTTCTCCTGTTCCAACTGAGAATTTTCCTTTTCAAGAGCCTCCAGCTGGAAGGCTATGCTCTTTAGGCCGTCCAGCTTCTTTTTCAGACGACGACCCTCTGCTTCTAACTCGCTGTTCTCCTTCTCCAGAGAAGAGACCTATATACACAAATAACAAACGGATAAGAAATTTCAATTTCTGGTGTTCTTCAAAAAATAATATTCTAATAATGTATATTAAGAGACTTAAATAATACACACCTTTTCACAGGTGATCCCCAGACTGGTAACTTTCTTCTGAAGACTCTCGTTGTCTCTTTCTAGTTTCTGCATCAGCATCTCCAGCTCTTCCGCTCTCTCACCTTTTTCCTTCATAACTTCTAGATCTTTACCTTCATTCAAAAGGGCAAGAGAGATGATGGGCCTATTTATTACACTGTATTTGTTAAAACACCACGTGTACTGACGCTTCAGAGAAGCCATGCAGAGTAAGCAGAAAACATACATGTAAAAAAATGTAAAAAAGATCTCACTTACGTAATTGTTTAATTTCAAATTCCATTTTAGTCAGTTTGCCTGTTGTCTCACAGATGGACTCGTGGAGAACACGATTCTCTTTCTCCACATCTTTGAGTCGAGCTTCAGCACCAACTTGGCACCGCTGGCGCAAGGACGCCACTGTTTGGCCCAGGTGCTTGTTCTCCTGCTCTAGACCCTTCAGCTGAAGACAGGAATCAGGAAAAGGTCGTGACCCTTTGAACATGAACCTCTGATAAAGGGCTGTGGGTGAGAGTTTACCTGTCGCTCAGAGTTTTCTCTGAGCATTTCAAGAGTCTTTTCCAGTAAAGCCTTCTCCTTCATCAGGTCTGTGCTCAGTGATTCTGCAGTGCAAAGCAACTCCCTGTCTGATGTCAGCTCACGCTCCAACTTCTCCAACTGTAAATTAATACATTTCAATTTTAAATATCATAAATACAATTCAAAGTTTTCTTCATAGTGCATCTGAATATATTGTATGACTGTGGTTTTCCTGTGTTGTCTTGACATCATCCTTATTTCACTCAGACAAAAAAAGGTACAACTAAACTAAATCTTCTGTTCTGGCAAGAGCTTCACTTACATTTTTCACATTTTAATGTATTTCACGTGCAGAACTCTAGCCACTGAAAAACAACTTTGGTTGCAGAACATTGAGATGCAAATGTGCAATTCAACTGGGAATTCAGTAGAGGTATCTGAATCTTGCAGGCATCTCTTAGCAAAGGGCACTCAAGTGTCAAATACTGAAAAATAAAAAGGGAATGCAGACCCCTCTGGATTTACAATGTTGCTTTCACCCTCCTGTCCACCCCTCTGAACCTTATCCTTCTTTCTTATAATTCAGTTCTCACTTGTTCTGAAGATATCTGGTAGCACAGCGCTACTCCAACATGTGGCAACCAAATGGGCAAAAAAGATTCCATCAATATTTGCTCCACTTAAAAAACTGGCTATCAATGAAGGAGTAAACTAAATATTATTCTATTCTCAACAACTATGCAGTCATAATTTACCTTTTGTGTCAGACTCTGGTTTTCCTGGTTCACTTTGGCCAACTTTGCCACTGTGTCCTGACTGGCAGCTCCTTTGAGTTCCTCCACTGTCTTCAGCAAAGCCTGGTTGTCTTTCTCCAGCTTTAGCAGGCGGCTTGATGTTAACTCATTGACCTCTTCTCCCAAAGATTTCTGAGGAGCTGCGAAACAGCAAGAAGGCATATTAATAACTGCACATCATCATCTTTTGTAACAAATTAACCCTGACACACGCAAAGCCTTTATCCAGATCCCTGGCTGGTTAAACCTCTTAACAGCCTCTATAATCCAAACAAACAGATTATCCACTGAGAGTCAGTAAATATCAATTACTGTTCTTATCCAAGTGGAAAGAATGGCTGGAATTGGCTGACAAAAGCAGTAGAGCGTGACAGATTAGGTTAGTGCCAAGAACCATTGACCAAAGTCTGGTCAGTTGGCTGTCAAAAGCTTCTGGACCTGATTATCTCAGGTGACCTTGTCTCTAAAGAGCGATTGGTTCGTTCCTCCTACCTTCAGTCAGTTCAGGCGTCTTTGATAGTTGCTCCAGCTCCCAGCCCAAGTGCAGGGATTCGTCCATACTCTGCTTCTGGGCCATCTCCAGCACAAGGTTCTCCTCCAATAACTCTTCCACACGTTTGCGGTCCATGTCTCGCTCCTGAACATTGCAAAGCGATCGTTCATGAGAAAGACACATTCTAACCACACACCGGAATATTTCTGTTTAGTCCTTAGTTCCATTGACTAACCATCTCCAGGTCATGAATCTTTGACTTAAGCTGCAGATTTTCCTTTTCCAAGAGGTGCAGTTTGTCAGAGCGGGTACGAGAAGCATCCAACTGTTCCTCTAACATTGTCTTGGTCTCCAGAAGGACCTGATTATCTTCTTTCAGCTCCTTCAGACCACCACATTAGCAAAAAATCCCATGTTACATGACACACAAACAAAAATGTATTCAGTTGTATAGAAAAATAATGAATGAATGCATGTATTCTGCATGCACATGCACGTACTTCAACTCTGGCCTTGTAAAATTCAATGTCATGTAATTTCTCCTTATATCGGCTCAACTCGCTCTCCAATTTGTCGACACGAATGGCTTTCTCACGGAGGGCATCCAGCTCATCACGGTAGGCCCGAGCAGACCGAGCATCTGACAGCAACTGGTAACTCTACGGGAGATTGAACATTTTATTTCATGAAGAATTAAGAACATGTTTTAAGTGACCTCAATTACATTCTGTCTGTACACATTATCAAGTGGCACTAAACAAGATCCATTTATCTAAATCTCAATCTTGGTGTCCCATATTTTTCCATCCTATTTCCAGGCTATCCAAATCAGAAGCCACACGAGGTTAGAATCTAAAGATAGCTCAAATAGCCCCTAATGAGTTAAGTCACCAGATAGCTGATTAGAGCCTTGCAGCCCTGCAGAAACACAGTAGTAAGAATCAAGAAAGAACAGGAAGAGAAAGAAGGGGATTTCATGAAAATGCTTTTGTGTGGACGTATGTGCAGGGGTCCCTTCGACTTGAGGGCATTACCTCTTGTTGAAGCTTTCGGAACTCCACTTCCATGTTCTCAAGTTCCTGTCTGGTGTCCAAAAGCTGCTCACTCTTTTCCTCCCTGAAAAAAGAGACAAAGCAGAAAATGGTGTGAATCTGATAGAAATGGGTGAAATAGTTTTGGTATTTGTGAAAACATGTAATCCTGGTCTGGGAGGTTACAAACACAAAGATCTCATGCTGATTTCAATACAGGTCAGGACAAATAAATAAATCCAGTCTGTTGTATTCATTGTGTTGCAACTATAGTGGTCAGGGGATAATATGTTTCCTGTGTTGATTGCTGAATTGAAATATAAATACTCTCCGTTGGCCACAAGAAAACAATTTAAGGGGCAAACAAAAGAGTCAAAACCAACCAAAAAGTTTCCATCCTGTATCTACATTTATTCTGGAGAAACTACTACGAATGAGACTTCCATGCAGTTTTGCAAGTTAAATACATTTAACTCCTTCGTTATTAGAATTATAAAATAAATCTCCAAATGCACACAATCCATGAAAACACTGCTTATCTGAGCTTGAACAGTAAATTATCCATGCTCTTGGAAGAAAAAACAAAAAGACCACTGTGGTAACGCTGACCCACCCCTGGCTTGGACCATTTTCCACCACAAATAAACGCATGAATACAGGAAAACACACACCGTTTCACATTAGAGGAAAAACTTTATAGTCATGTGGCTAGATCAATAAACATCTACAGACTGATAGCCCTTTTTCTATTCTCTCTTTGAGCACGTGACAGCATTCTTCTATCAAATACACCACATCAACAACACTGCTAAAACACTGTTGTCTTGTCCTACTTCGCAGAAGAAAATGTCAATGTAGGTCAAGGAAGAATAAAAAGCATGTCTCTGGTGAATAGCAGGCCAGGACCACAATGATGCTGCAGTTTTGTCTTGAATGCAGCAGGTCTGAACTATGTTCACATTACAACATCAACATGCTTCAGTTATTTCTCGTCATAATATGAAGACATCTACATTCATTTTTTAAATTCATTTAAGAGTTTTGGAAATAACTTCTCGACACTTATAGCGCGTAGTTGCAATAATAGTGATTGTACACTTATTAATTAGCTTTGGCTAAATCAAACTATGAGCTGATCAAAACATCTCCAGCTTCTTACAAAAAAATTAAAAAAAGAAAAATCACAGGGAACATTTAGTAACGTCAACACCAGCCTACGCTACCGTAACTGATGTGATATTACTGCCTTTCTATACTTCCTTTTACAGATGGAACTTCTTTCATGGTGATGGGAACCATTAAATCTTTATAGCACTTTACAAAGGAAGTTCTATTATTCATGGACAGAAGTTGAAAAGCCCCAACAAGGTCACAGGACAAGGTTTGGTCCTGCCACTCTGCTTTTGACATGCTGTCCACAAACTGTCGTTAAAAACAACATTAGTAAAAGCATGAACGATGTACCTGACACTGGGGCCATGTGCACAGAGATAATTATGTTAAATTTTAAAACTAAGTGTTTGTTAAATATGCAGCTCAGTGTTATATTTATGTGTTTAAACTACTGTACAGGGATTGTTGTATTTTCAATATAGTCTTGAATATTTAATTTTGATTATGTTAAAATGTATTTAAAATGATTTTAAGTCTAATTTGAAGAACCAATGATAACTCGACTATAAAGTTCTCATTTCCAAAGAGAAGCAGAACAGGAACAGGAAGTGGATCAGAAAACAAAGGCTGTATACACAGCTGTTTATCCAATGGTGACACTATCTGACACCCTCTCAATAGTCCTCTGCTTGATGACAGTAAAAACACTAAAAGAACGGCGCTTACAGCTCTTGTCGAAGGCGTCGGATTTTCGCCTTGGCATCAGCCAACTCCACTGAGAGGTGCTGTCGGCTCTCAGTTCTCCTCATACTGGGGGAGTCACTGGGGGACTGGGTCGGACAGGTAGCCAATGGAGACAGTTGCACACAGTCCCTCTCCTGGGTCAACTCCACTATAGTCTAAATGGGAAAAAAAATTATCTAGAATTGAAAACTGTACGAATGTAATGAGTATTGATGTGACAAGAGGTACAGTTAGAGGCCAAGCTTGTCCCAGTAAGTAAGCATTTAACGACAAGACAGGTATCAGGGCGCAATCTCTACAGTCCCCCACAGACGATTTTCATGTAGTGCCTGTCACAGGAAATGGGGTTTTAATTAAGAGCGGCTGGACAACACAGTGATAATCTGGAGGCTATTAAAACAATTCTCTCTCTCTAACACGCAGTCATGGGAAACAGAACCCCTTTGGATTGGAAACGTAATAAGGTACACACCAGTGCACACCCTCAATGCATTAAACAGTTAAAAGCTTCAACCCTTCCTTCCTGTGATATTTTTGGTAACAAAAAATAAGAAGGAAGGAAAGAAAAGGTTTCCAAATCTTAATTAAACATAGTCTGTCTTTGAGATGAGGGAAATACTTGTGCAGAACTTTGCAGAATACCCCAAAATTAATTCATGTTTGAATTAGAAGGCTATATAAATCTACATGAACACATCCGTTACATGCTTTTACCTCGAGCTGCGCATCCCTCTCATCTACCAGATGTTTAAGATGGAAAGCAAGGTTTCTGGAGAGGCTGTCAAGGTCCTCTTGAGGCACTTCTCCACTTTCAAACCACTGCAGGTCCACGACATTTTCCTGATTATGAGTCACCTAAAATCAAAACATTATATTATTCATTCACTGCCTCATTTTTGTCCTTCAGTATTCAATGATGCAGAGGGCAGAGATGCAGAGTCTCTCTGGAGAAGACTTTGTTTACGGTGGAGGATAAATACCTCTTGGATGTGAGATGCTATGGCAGCTTTCGTGTCAAAGTCTAGCGTCTGGATACGCTCAATATACTCTTCTTTCTTTTCGCACTGTAAACAAAGAGGATTAAAGGAGAAAAATGACCATTTATGACATGTCCACAGGCTGGATGGGTCAAATGGAAGTTCAAGAGGCTGAGGACGCAGACACAAGGCAGCGGTTACTCTGACAGAGAGGTCAGAGGTTGCATTTAGCAGTAACCCAGAAGTAACCCAGGTTTACGCAAATGTTTATCTGCATCAGACAAATGTTTCGCTGGCTGCAGAGGAAATGAAAACATGTCAGTGCTGATGACACAGCATTTCCTCAGTCTGCGTCAGTGCTTCGAAATGCAATGAGTCATATCTACTTCATTATGCAGCCTACTGTGACAGTAAAGTACCCAAGAGTGATTTGTTAAGCCTCAAAATTCAGGCTGAACCCAAATGGACATTTCTAAATCTCTGAAGTGTATAAATCGTACAAGCTACAAACGACAGCAAAAAAAATAATTACAGTAAAGTAGAATAATAGTAGGAAGAGGTAATAAGAAAAGAGATTTAAAAAAAAAAAAAACTTTCAAAACCAGTATTTTAAATGTGCTGTTAAGAAAAGCTCTCTGTGAGAAGCAGACTGGTCTATTCTTTTGTCTGCCAGCAATAAAACTGAAACAGAGACTTTCTGTCTGTGGTGCACCACATTATTGCCGTGGTTACATGAAAGACTGCAGCATTCAGGATTACGTTCCCCAGCTGATGGTAATAACGGTGACAGGTAGCTGAAATCACCTCAGGTGACACATAGTCTCTGTAGATATTAAGAGAAATTATAAACTGAATTGCATTATTTTGACTGTCAAATCTCTATCTCTCTGTGACATCTATATGATATATGTAGTTTAATCTATGCTAGGTAGAATTAACTGTTCTCTTACCTGGACAGCGCAGCCTAGCAATAGCAGAAGTAGTTTTTTCACCTCCTCCAGACCTTGTTCTAAAGACAGAATAGGGACATAAAGCATTATATAACACAAATAAACAGATTCAAAACATGCTCTCAAATTGTGAAATTAATTCAATTGTGACCAATTTCATATTTTCCCTAACAGGGAGCGATGGCAGCATCGTGCTTCCACATGTCACGAACCTACCAACAGCTGTTGGTGTGCTCGACAGGCCTCTGATCATCTGTGGGATTCTGGATCAGTGAAACAGACGTTCTACAGCCCCCTTTCAGCAGAGATCAAAGTATTCAGCTTCTTGGGTGTTTTCCCCTTTAATGTACTTTATAAATGTTTAATAGATCTTGTTATTCTTCCAAAATCCAGACTGCTGAAAAAGGAATCCACATGATTTACCAACACGTTTCCTCTGGGAGACTTCACCACGTCAAAACAGAGAGTCCACTGACAAAATCTACTAATTCCACAGGGATGAGCTCTACAATTAACACTTTCTTCTTTTTCTTCTGGGATCAATAAGAAGAAACACAAGCCAAAACAACACTGATTAAAAGAAATGTCTTTTGGTCACAATATGCCACCTTAAATTACCTTTTAAGAGGAAGACTGATCCACAATCAATATTGCTATCAGATAACGATAGATGCCCACTGGTGAAAAATGTGTGGTACATATTGGTACTGTCTTATTTTCCTGTAATTTCCATGGATTTTCAGGGGAGATTTAATTTGTGTATAGTAAACAAAATTAGTAGCAAGTTTGAACAAGTGATTCAATAATGGTACCTGTTTATTATAGTCTTTTGGTCATAAAAAATGAATTTAAACCCACAGAATTAAAATAGAAACAAATCTGAGCCAATATTTGAAATGTTATTTTGACTGGATACCAATAATGGTTTGTATTGTATTCTAGTCCAGCAGGGATTAAGCTCAGCAAAATTACTGCAGCAACGGAGGCAAGATAAGGACCCACATAGTATAAATAATTTATGGAGCTGAGGAGGGCGAAGAAGTGGGAGAATCAGTGTGAGGGCAGGATGAAAGAGTGAACTGAAAATGCATTAAAGCATCATCCAAACATGAGAGAAGAATTGAAAAGTAGAAAAACCAAGAGGAACAAGAATGCAAATCAGCAAGGTTGAAAATAGCAGGCTGGCCCTCCTGTAGGAGGTGTGATACTACGCCAGTCTCATTTATTCAGTTCAACATCCTGCCTTCCTTCTCTCATCACCATTGTTACGAATCACCTGGGCCTCCTTTATTTTTGCATTTACTCATCACGGCTTCCGCTTTTCACCTCATTTCCTCCTTCCCTGATTTAGCTACGAAACAGGAAATGAGGGGAAGGAAAGACAGTGACTAAAGCACTTCCCGGTCTTGCGATGTGCGTTAGTGCAGAGTTAATAATAGCAAAAGTGTGCTGCGTTAATGTGTAAACATCTGCAACATCCTCTCCTAAATTCAGTTTTGCTGGTCTGCGTGTCAAACTGAGACAGATATGACACCAACCCAGATTTTAGATTGAGACTTTGTGCCTGATCCAGCAAACAAGCAGGCTGTCAGGAGGTCAGGTCAGCGTCTTAGCGTGGAACATAACCCAGTTTTAATACACAGACCAGTACCAAATATTAATTAAGTGCAGAATTGTAAATTGGCAGCACGTCCTGTTTATCCCAACAGAATAACACTCATCATTTTCAAAAGAACTCTCTGAACTTGATACAAGCCTGCGTAGAGTTGTATTCTGCTTTACTGTGAGTAATCATTCTTACTCAGTGATGTACACTAGACTTATCCAGTGACAGCAAATTATTTCATTACGCAGGTTGAGCAGATACAGATGACAAAAGGCACCAGCCATTCCATAACAGTGAATGTTTTGAAGGCAGAGGCCAGATCATCATACCAGATCAGGCTGAAAATTCACAGACTAAACAAAAATGGTTCTCTTTTTTGCCTCTATGACATACTTATGCGTGTGTATGTCTGGGCTGAGGGAAGGAGGGGTCAACAGTGCATTCCCACTGTTCACTGTTTTGAAACAACACCTCCCCCATCCCTGAGCAAATGCACACACGTGCATGCACGCACACCCACACACGGCGCAGTGTTGTTGTCCCCTACCCCCCTAATGGAGGCATAATAAAAGCCACATGGCCAATGACTTTCAGCTGGCAGCCACTGGGAACCAGAGCCAGACTCCACAGACACCATTGGTCTGGCTGATTATCTAACAAGCCGGACTAAAAAGAGCACAAAGAAACCTGAAGAATCTAACACATCAGCTCAGTGCTTTATTTGTGCATACTGCACAATACTAAATATCACATGGTAAAAGTAATAAAAAGCTAAAATTATAAAGCTCATAAGACATTTATTCCATCTTAAAAATGATGACATTTATTCCATCTTAAAAATGATGAAAAGCATCCACAACTGAGCCTGGAAATCTTTTTTTTTTTAATGAAGTCAAATAATTGATGACTACATTAGCAGTTGGACACTTTTCATCCGGAAAAACAATCCAGTAACCTTTAACAGGAGGAGCAAATGTTTTGCAGATGTCTTCTCCACGATAGTATCGAATGCACACGGGTCTCAGAGGAGAGTGTGTTTTAATCACATCATCTCAGCTCATTTAACCGTACGTTCAACCGATTTTCACAGCCACTTGACCGTGATCTCACATTAAAATATCAAGTGACAGTCAGGGGCCGGAGAGGTCAAACTCTTTCTGTGAAACAAACACTTCCCTCTTCACTGATATCTGACATATCAGGTAACACAAGTGGGATCGAATACAATAGAACACACTTAAAAATGCACTTAACTAAATGTGCTTTAATCGTGGTTTTTAATGAACACCATAATGATGCATCAAGAACTAACAGTGCCCCATAAACAAAGTATCACCCATTTTAAATGTCTATTACTGGTAAATACTAACTCTTGTTACTCCAATCATGATTCTGTCGATACACATTAGATGAGACCCTAATTAACACTATTGAAATGAAAAATCTGACACTAAATGAAGGATGTTTGTGGACTATGTTCTTATATTTTTACGTCTACACTTACCAGACAGTGGGTTCCGTCCCAGTACCAAGACATTTGGCAAAGGCATCATGACCAGCTGCTGGAGAGTCTCCTGTTACACAAAAACATGAATATAATGAGTTATGGAAACAGAGACCAAGAAGTACAGCAACAGTTAAAATCCAACAAGCTATTACTGCAGTTTGTAACTGTATGAAATAATGTTTATGTCTGCTGGCAGGTAAGTAGGAATTATTGTGAAAGTGGGTTTGACAGCGTGGTCCTCTTTATTCTCTGTCAACCATCAAGACCAAAACGAAACCATGAACTGCGCATTAGATCACTCATTCATGGACTGACACGTGTGTGTACACAGTCAGTCATCAGACGAGCGGTGCTGAAACAGTCTGCAAAGTAGCCGACAATAGCTAATTATACTGCATTATCTCCTTCTTATCTTATAACTCACATGATGCAGTCCACCCGATTTAACTGCCTGACTCAGCTGGACAAAACACTTCCTCAGTGAAACCAGAACCTTTAGAAACGTATAGACCAAGCACACATAACAGTTGTGCTTCTAAACAGGCTTTCACAGAGGGCAGGCAACTTGCTAGTGCTGGTTTCATGATTAATGGCATATAAAATGGGGTTTTTGGAGACACTCCCACTTCCTGGTGTAACCATCTGGCCCATTTACATTGCATTACCTCACTGTGGAGGTAGGAAAGGACATCTGACATCATTTAGCTCAGCTAAATGGTTAAAAATAAATATATAAATGTAATCATTCACAACATAATTCAAAAACAATATAAAGAAAAAAACCCAAAGCATATAATCTGCTAATTCGCTGTAACACACTGCATTCCCCAGCATGTCCACGCCAAATCACAGACACGCAAACAACTGCTTCTCTGTTAAATTAAACTTTACTAACCGTTGCAAATCAGCCTGGAGACCAAGATCCCCTCATGTGAGCCTCTGCTTAAATCATCCTTTTGTTGCCCATTTTATTTGACGCAAAAACAAAAAAAAACCCGCAAAAAATATCTCACATACTTGTGGTGAATCACCTACAACTGCTTTGGAGAGATATGTCAGTCCAGGAGATGAACAAATAAGCAAATAAAACAAGATGCAACATGTTACGTGGTATACCATGAGGCATTTCACTCTTCCGTTTTCCGTGACTATGTTGTTGCTTGTTATCAGTTCACAGTGATGATGGTCCATCAGAAGTACTGTAGTCATAGGTGACAGTCTGTTATGAATCACTGAGACCAGTAAAAGAATCTGCAGGTCTCTACAAGTTGGTTCCTTTGGCGAGAATTTCAAATGGCCCGAGGATACTGGGGAACTGAACTACAGTAAAGGCGAAAATTCTTTTAATCGCATGCACTGGCACCGGTGAACAGAATCAATATCTCAGCTCATCTTTCGCTCTTGTGCCCACTGCTGAATGTCCCAGCTGTGCTTCTCAGGGCAAGCTGGAGGTTCTTCGGTGAGATCCACTCTCATCAAAAGGCAAAACCACCTGTCCCAGTCTGTTCCATCAGCACACGCTCCCACCTGTCACCTCCCATGGCAGCATGTGTTTGCTGACCGAGCAAAGCGTTCTTTATTCGGGCCGTCTGTTCCCTTTCAACGCCGCACCAGCAAATGTAATAACTTATTTATTAACTTTTGTGTTAGCGAAGACAAAAGGGTGATGCTGGTGAAACTGAAACCGCAGGTATATTTTTTTGTACATATACGTCAACCATGTGCTTTTCAGAACAAATCACTTTTCTGCCTTTGCATTACGGTGTGTACCAAGCAATAAATAATGTGTGTATGATCTTAATACAACGCTGTGCCAACACACGCCTTTTCTTTCCACGTCAAGAGTCACTGAGAACCTCTTGATACTTTACGTGCATGTCGCCCTAACGAGAACAAACAACTCATTTCTTTTGCTTCACAAACTGACATCAGTTTTTACACTGAATATGTGGGCAAATATATATTTATGTCATTTCAAGTATACTGCAGAATTTTTCAGATAAACCTTTTTTCCCATGGATGTTGTAAATAACATGCATTCCAGACATTTTCCTCAGTAGTAAAAAAAAAAAATCCTTGCGAGCAGTATGTCTCTTGGATTAGCTACAGAGGGGTTTAGCTCTTATCTGTAAAACATGATGGACACCGCGGGAGGGAGACCAGTCAGTCACAAGACTGATCAAACCGAGGGGACCTGCATATCCACAGAGCTGTAAATCAGCAAGCTGTCCCTGCAGAAATGTCCTTGACTCCGTCACAATGTCACCCTGCTGCATTCTTCAGAGAATCATCTCCGATTTACAAATGTGGTCAGAACATTTGTAAAATCTAATAATGACACAGTGTTTGGAGGGAGAACATAGAGCAGGGGACGGCGATAAAAGAGAAGGGGCAGGAAATGAAGGGAAAGAAAGATGCAGCTTTGATTCCTTCACTTCTCACTCCAGGCACGCATGCCTGATCTGCCTCCTCTTCTTCCTCTTCACCCCCCATCCCCCTTTGCTGACACTACGTTGCTGTATTATTGATTTCAACAAGATTCACAGTTCCTCTAGACCATCTCCTCTTCCATCCCAGAGAGACATTTAAAGTGAGGGAAGAACGCAAGATGGATAAACAGAATGGAATTTACTGAATCATACACAGCAACGCTACATCTTTGTGTCGCACCGAGTCATCTCCCGCCTTCCTATTTCAAATCTATAAAATAGTCTTTCACGTATTAGATGAAACTGAAAGAAGTGTGTTGATGATGGCCTTCAGCAGTCACAATTCTTATGGTGACTATATGTGTACATTTGTGGTAAAGAGGCAACATATAAGATGACTTGGTTCTTCCTTAGACAGGAGCCTGCGTCTTAAACTAAACCTCACACACTGCTGCAACTACTCTCCATCCTCCAATCCCTGGACAGGTTCTGCTACCAGCTCAGCTTTAAGAGGGGATTAATTGTTCTGCTACTCTGGTAAGTATGGGAGTGTGTGTGTGTGCATGTGAGCAAAAAAAAAAAAAAAAACGCCTGAACCCCGACAGCCCGATTCACACCCATTCTGCAGATGTTGTGTTACCATAGAAACGGGGAAATGGGTTTATCCTCCTCGCCCTTTTATATCTGACATATACACAATGTGCACATTACAAGACACACGCGCGCACAATCCTACTGATGGCACAGGGGAGTTCTCCCTCACCACCTCCCATGAAAAGAAGTGTGCTTCTTTTTTCTCAGATCTAACAATAACACACCCAGAAAACACTTGATCTCAAAGCATCCTCGACATGGACTCAATAATTTGAAGAACAATTTCATTTTCTTCAGCTCCTTGAATTGATTTTAAGAAATATAAAAGGCCCATCATTTGTTCTCCTGCCTGGTACCTTTATTTGTCTACAGTATTGATGTTACTTTAACAATGTAACACATCAAATGTTTTGTTTTTTTTGTCCTGAAGAGAAAGAACTGAGTTGTGAGTTTTAGACTGACCAGTTGTGTGGCATTAGGTAAATCTGTGTTATGTGCACATGAGAATTCCTTGAATAAATTAAATAACGTGTGAAACCTCTACTCTTGCTCTGGGCAAAGTAGGTTCCACTGAAAAAGAACAACAGTTGGGGCCTATTGTTGACCAGATGGAGAGATCACTTCTTACACGAGGAGGAGGAGAGAACAGACCTTTATTATGCCCTTGCTTTTGTTTTCCCCTGTTATCTATCAGCCAGAGTGCTTTTTACTACGAGACCCTGAGGCTGGACGAGGGGATGAGTTAATTCTGCTGCTTGTTCCACAAGGTAGAAGGTGGGCTGCTGAGGCAAACCCAATCTACCCCACCCCCAACGGGCTTTGTTTTACTCAATATGGAATTCTCTGTGATCTTTCCACTTTAAATATTGTTTGATATAATTAATTTTTTTTTGTCAATTATTTGTTTTATTGGCCTTCAATTTTTGCAAATGGCATCAACATATTTCTTCTGAATGAACACAGTATATTTATTCAATCAACAGGTTGGACTTTTATTTATCTCATCCAGACTAATGCTGCAGGGAAAAACCCCAAACTCTGAGATGGAATAACCTTGCACGCTTCTGCTTAACACAGTAACAGCAGCAAAAAATAGCACCCTGTTAGCTTTCAGGAACTTACTCTGCAACATTCCTCTTCATATCGAGTTCATTTTGCAAAGTAAAATAACAAGTGCTTTCAAAATTGTAGGCACAGAAACAAGCAAACCCTGTTATTTTGGTCTGGTAGTGCTCTGCTCACACTTGAATCATCAGTAATGGGTGAGCCTGATGAGGGGTTCAGGGTGTCAGTGGGAGCACCACTCACCACGGATGAAGGCCTTGAAAGCTCAAAACCAGTGGAAAGGTCTGGGTTCAAATATACACAAGTGAGAGTGAGCCAAAAGTGGCAAAAGCTGGAAAGCTGAGAGTCACACAACCAGCTTCAACAGAAAATGAAGCTCCTAAAGAAGTCACAAGGGGATTGCCAGGAACTGAATATATTCTTGTATATGTCTGCCCTCTTAAAATGTGTCTGTGTCCTTGTTCAAAGGTAGATGGTTAGTTAATTGCAGCATCATCAGTCTTAGAGCAGCATGTGAGGCTGCACATGAACAGAGATTTAGCCTGCAGCTGCAGGCGCATGCCCTAATAAACTGATGTGGCCATGACTGACACAGAGAGCAACAAGAGTGTGTACATCCTACACAACACACTGTATAAACACAAACACTCTGCCACTTTTGAATGCTGGCGGATTTCTCCTTGACACTGACAAAACATATCTGTCACATAGGCTTCTTTGAACAAAGATGGTAAATCATATGCTATCCCTGAACAACAATAAGGTCTTTTTGTACGTGATGGATATGTGTCAGTGTAATTCTGCTCTGGACAAGTAACAGAGCATCTTCGTCGTGTTTTAGGTCAAGGTCTTATGTGAATTCCTCAATTATTTGGCTTCAATAATTCAATGAGACTTCAGAAAACCAAATCCAGTGATAGAACAAACGTTATGATGATGAAATTGAATATTTTCTGTATATTTAACACACACAGATGAAGTCCTCATTAAGTAAAGTTCTTGGAGGATTATACAATGTCCAGTAACTCATGACTCAGTCTGGTCTGACTTACTATAATTATGAAAGAAAAGGAAAAAGAACTTAAATGCGCCTCATTACTCAGATACTTCCCAAAACTTGGAGGCCAGGCCTGCTACTGATGAATGGAGTTTACTCTTTTAACACTCAAAACAGAGCTCCTCTTTTACCACACTCCACATCTCAAACCTAAGCAGACCCGATACAGCCATAAGTGATAAGTGACTGATACAGCCATGCGTTTTATTTAAAGAGCGTTAAAAAAATATAAAATTTCCTTTAAGAACAGACAGAAATATAGATTTTAAAAGTACTATGAGTGCTATAGATCGATTAATGGAATTCCAATAAGCTATGACTGAACTGAGAGAAGCCCTCTCCCAACTGCTGCACTATTACAGTAAATTGAAAACCTGTTAAGCCCATTAGACTATAACCTGAATGGCACTTTCGTCCATATGGCGTTGGAAATCTGAAACTATTAAGCAACAGAAGGAGATTGTGACTAAAGAGATTTTCCTCGTGGCTGCTCCTGGAAAAACTGACTCCTTTTGATTTTAAAGCAATTAAGTGTGTGAGCAGAGTTACTGACACTGATGCACCACATTTCATTTGCATTATACAGTTTATGTGAACAATTAAAGTTGTTACAGGCATCTGGTGGAAAAATACAGGAGACACTGGAAATGCCAGTTTATTTTGTGCTGTTGTGTTGTGTTTTTGTGTTGAGACACAACTTTTGTGAGATCAACAAAGTGAATGATTACAAAGGACTCTGATTAGATTTTAAGTTGCTGTTAAATGCAGACTAGGTCAATGGGAAGGATGTCGTGTCACTGGGTCAGCCAGAAGCCCATCCAGTTAATATCCTTAGACCTTCCCGTCATCTCATCATCCACCACCACAACTTAACCCCAAAAGTCCGCGACTGAGCTGATAACTCCGAGACACATCATTCGGCAAATGACACACCCTAGAGAAGCTTTTGCAGGCCCATTAGGGAGTCTAGACAATAGTGTGATTGTCTAAATAAGATGACTTGGAAGTGATTAACAGGATGTTGGGAGGAATCCTGGTAAATCAGACCCAACAAAGGAGTGAACTGATCAGTGACTCTCCTTGCTTGACTTCTGGGTCAATCATCACCTACCAGTTCAGAAGTGATTTCATATTAAACTATCAAATTTTTTTTTTAATTTCCTTGTTGGAACTATTATATGTTGACATGCTTAGTCAGTGGTTAGTTAATCCAAAAAAAAAAAAAAAAAAAAAAAAAAAACTAGCTAACCAAAGGTGTTAATTCAGTTTTTCCAATTTATGGCTGTAGTGGGAAAAATATTAAATTACAAGAAAAGCAAGTGCCTTCTCTGAGCCACAGGCCTCAGGATATGGGTCAGACTCCCATGTGAAGCATGGGATCTTTTTTCTTTCCACCAGCGGCCGTCATGGCATTCCTGAAGCCACAGTGCTGTTGCAAATGTCACTCGCAAAGACTTTTCTTGAAGCTAAACAGAGATTAACTACACGTTTTTTCTTTAAGGATTGATTCTATCTGATGAGCTAGAAAAGGACACAAGTGTTGACATGGTCGTGTGCAACATGGGTCCCCTCTGAGACATCTGGACCCCAGTCCCAAGACCACATCACAAACAAGCATGCATAGACATAATCTATAAATTCAAGTTTTTAATGTGGCTTTATGGTAAAGAAAAAAAACCGCAGATGGAAATGGAAAGATATTTATTAGGCTGCTTAAAAGCTGATTTCAGCATGTTTACCAAATTTCTATTCCTTGTAAACGGATTCAATTGTAACTTCATATATTACCAACATTATCTAAATCAAATAATCGCAATTGTATTGCTGCATGAAAAGATACATTACCTGATAGAAGGATTTAATCTGTCTGATGAGGATAGAGAGGTTCTGGATACGCAATGTGGGGTCATTGTTGACTTTCTTGTTGGTCCTTTGTACAGTGGCCTTTGGATTTCTGCAAGAAAAAAATGGAAAAAGTTGAAATTGTATGCAACAATTAATAGCAACTGAGTATGTCGACAGGCATGCTTTTGTAAATGTGTTTCTTTTTGTTTTTGTCAGTGGTATTTCAACTGAGTAAAACCCATTTGAAGCAGGTCCAGGCAACCAACAGTAATGAAACACAGATACATTCCCCTGATGTTGATGTTCCAAAGACAATGCTGTCTCTGGCCTCTGAATTCAAATGTTTGAGCAATGACGACTTATACACATTGCTCTTGGTGCAAATGCCCAAGTTCCACAGACAGCAAAGATTTTTTTTTTTTTTTTTAACTTAATGAAACATGGTTGATCACTCAACCAAATGAGTGCAAATCAAATTTCATCTTGGATCCCATTTTTGCCTTGACATAACCAAAAGTTTTAAGTGATGGGGCTATCACTGGCAACATTAAAATGGTTTCCTCTGCTACACATGTTAGTTATATACCGTGTAATTATACTGCTGGCCATGTGATGTGTAGGACATGTGATGTCACGCCTGTGTATCGGCTGTGTTTATCTCTGAATCAGTAAACATAAGATTGAAACCACAGTTATGAGCCTTAGAGCTGTACAGAGCTACAGTGTTAATTGTTGACTTTACTGTGCACTGCTTTAAATTTGAAAGCTGCTGATGCAAGTCTAAATACTTGTTGGAATATCTGTCTGCCAGCTGCAGCGAAAATGTCTTCATTATTCTTTTCATAGCACCAACCTGATAAAAAGCAGTCACACACACAATCATGCTAATCAGACAGACACAGAGTTCCTTTAACAGTGGTCAAACTGAGCAGTCACGTGACCCCTAATCTGCCTTCCCCGGCACACTCCAACCCTTTTGGAGATCCACAGTGGGGGTCTATTTAACCCATTAATTAAACAGCACAGAGGAGGTTGTAATCCTGTCACGGCAGAAAGGTGAGCGGTGCGGTTGTGAAAGCAGAAAATACATCATCAGAAGCAGCAAAGCCACGAATGCAAATATATCTATTCCTTTATCATCAGACCCAGGAAACACCCCACGAGCATGGTCTCTAGCAGCACCTCATCATCCGTCTCTCATATTTGGTTAGGTCCCCCCTGCCCTTTCCCAAGACAGTGCCCGCTTTGGATTAGCGCTACATAAAGCGACTTAGAACGGCAACAGGGGTTAATATCCCACTTATTGCCTCCTAGCTCCTGCTGATACAGTAAGACTTTGAAGAGACAAATGGATTAAAAATACCCAAGCAGAAAGCCAGCATGGTAAACAACTAGTGAGCTAGCCGACCAGACGGCCAGTCAATAAGCCAATCCGTCTTTGGTGTCGATAGGGACTGCAGCCTTATGCAGAGCCTGGGGCAAATAGGCTTTCTCTTATCTTTGATTGGTTGGTAACGTTCGGAAGTAGTGGTAACCTATATATGACACTCTAGATTACAGTCAGTGTGGGCAGCCAGGCACACGGTCCACACTCAGAGGATTCCAAATGCACACACACAAAGGAAATATACACAGGCTGCATTTGGCCACGTGCTTGGTATGAAGTCTGTGAGCAGCTCTGCACAAACACAGCAGGGTCCTGCCGCAGTCTCACACACACGCATGCACACACACACACACACACATACACACATGCAGAGGGAAAAGAAATGTGGTTCCAGGTCAGGACATATGTGTCAGATATGGTTTCACACTAAACTAATTTCCTGATTCTGCAGACAAAATAAATTGAGTTTTAATGCAATTAATTGAGCAAAATGAATGCATCTTGTAATATTTTCTACATTTCATTCCATGGGAACTGTAGCAGTGCACAAAACAATGAGGGTTGTGCCATCGGTATGTGTTTCTTGTCAACCAATTTCCTTGTCTTGGCTTTTCATTGCCTCGTTTGTCTCCTGTCTTTGTGTTTCCATGGGGCCTCTTCCCATTCCTCTGCGCTGTCAATGCATCCATAGAGACTGCAACTAAAGTCATTCAACGAAAAGAAGGATGCAGTCTGACTTAGCGCCCCATCCTGGTCCATGTGCATCAGGCTACTAAAACAGGGAAATTATTTGTAGTATAATGAACCCAGCGTGCTGTAAACCCTGTCCATGGGACTGAGAAGAGACTAAAACCCTGAGATCTTCCCCATGGGAATTAAATATCTTTAGATTTTTTAGTGCGTCACATCAACTCTGCCTTGCTAAAAGTTTTATCCTGCCAAGGTCACAGCTGTGACTTCCTGTCATGCTTCCTGATATCCTCATGCGAGCCAAACCCGGAGATTATGACACAAAAATGAAAACTAGAGATGCCAGATTGCACTGGGTTCTGCCATTCCGAACTCCAAGTAAGTGTGTCAACCTCAAAATACAGGGAATAGTGGGGTGGGGGGTTGTCAATCAGACAGCCCCACAGTGCCTCTACCTGCTTCCTTTCTCTACCAGTTCAATGGAATCCCAACTATGCCTGCTATAACTAGCAGCTTAGAAAAGCCAACAAAAGGCTTCAGCGTGCTACTGGAAGAAAACAGAGAGCAGGAGATGCCGCTCTTGGAGAGAAAAAGAAGATGAAAAGACTTTTAGATGGAAAGCAGGAGGCAAGGAAACAGCGAGAGCTGAAGTTGCCGTAGGTGTGGTAATAAAACCAACGGATTCATCTGTGACATGTTGACGGCTGGATTTAAAAGATGAGGGTGAGGTTGTCTGGTGCATTTTCAGTCTAAAGTCAAAATCCTGATATTCCATTGTTTACAGTTCTTCGTTAACTGATTTAGGAAAAGAATTACTTTATTTACTTCATGGCCGTTTGTGCCATAATGAGTTGTTGACATCCAAATCTACGCCCTTTAACGTGGTCAAATCAGGCTGATTTCCGTACTTATCCACCTACATTTACAGACTCAACAGATACTTGAAAGCCACTAATGACCCTGTCTGTTTCTCAACTGTCATCTTCACTTTATTTACATTTCCTCCACTCACACATGGAGAGGTATTCACAGACAAAGGCGTGCACAGATCTGTCCAGATGCTGCAGCAAACAAGACCATTCCGCTGTAAACAGGATTGGCAGCATTCTTTCCCGATTCCACGTCTCAGGTATCTGCTCTGAGTTTAATCCCAGCTGGTTAAGATGAAAGGACATCGGCTAATATCTCAATAATCAACAGGAGTCACAGGACAGGAAAGTTTATGGTTAAAAAAAAACTGTTACTATTATCAAATAACTTGGTCCCACTGGTCCACACAGGAAACACTGGTCTGCCCACCAGTGAACCAGCATGGGTCTCCAGGACTGGCAGGAAAACAGAGAATTCAAATGGACAATTGTCACTCTGTCAAACATTTAATTGGCCCTCTCTTGGTCAGTGGAGAAACTAATTGGTTTGACAGCGCAGGGGGGGAGACCTAATTGGCTGGGTTATGTCAGTCAAAAGGGGTTGGGCTGGGGGGGGCTGTGGTGCCATCTGGGTGTCAGCAAACCGTTGGATAATCCCGAGGTCTCTTCATCCCTCTGTGTTTTCCCCGGTCTGTCCCAAGGACAACTGCTGCCAACCTGTCCGCCATCTCAACTCAAACGCTGCAGAAACATACACTCAGCAAAACCCGGGCTTACAGCCCCCGACAGCTGCCGTCACCAGTAAAAAAGCTCATGTTTCCCCCATCAGTGTTTTATAACGGTTGACTAAATAGCTTGGGTTTAGGAACAATACGTGCATTACACCTTTTTTTTTAAACACATTACTTACTACTATTGAACAGTCTTATCTGCTGCTACGTCCATTATAGCAAATGCAAGGTTCCACGTGTGTTAGCTGGGCCTGCTGAAGGTGGCCACGCAGGGCTGGTGAAGAGAGAGAGGCCAGACAAAGAGCAGTCTCAGAACATCTGACCAGTACTGTAGGCCCTCTGTGTGGGAGGGTGGCTGGGCAAGACGACTACCGACAGCTGCCTCAGTCCAAAACATGAACGGAAAAAAAAAGAAAAAAAAGAAAAAACACAGACGTACTCCCACGCAGACACAGAAGCCCTGCAGGAAAGTACTGAGCAGACACACAGGCACTGAACTGATAATCCCTCACGCAGTGATGGTTTTTTTTTGGGATCTACAATGGCTAATATGCACAGCAGAGCACATAAAAATCATACAGAAACGCTCTACAATAAGTTGCTATTTGACTCGAGGGGATCATTTTATCTTTTTCTTGTCCTCCTGTTACATTTTGCTGCACACATTGCCTGCAATGTTTGTACTTTTTTCCCCTCTTTCATTCATTTCCTTTCTGCTTGGTTTCTAGTATACTTTAAAATACCCCAGGGGTGCAACCTCAAAAACACTGTTGACTTGTTCGCAGTGTTGAGCACATAAGAAAGGGGCCCTGTTCCAGTGGAACCTGCAATGCCCTTCCCAGTTTGCTGTTTGGAATAATTTCTCCCAGAGTGTGTACACAGAACAGGAGGTGGAGGTAGTTGAAATCGGAAAGCTGGGGGATACAAATGAGCTGGAGAAGGTCAAGGACACTGGAAGAGGGCTGATCAAGAGAGGAAGACAAACCTCCCTTTAACCACATGATTCAAAAAGGACAATCACACCGCGTCAAACAGTGATCGTCTGTAAAATAAATACGTGTTCCAGTGGGCTCGGCAGCACTGGAGGGGAGTGGGGAGAGAAGGCTTGGAGAGCGGAGTGTCACATAAGCAGAAAATATCAAAATGAACGATGCCAGAAGGAAACATCAGTGAGACACTGAGCAACGGGAAGCTGTGATATGCCAAGCTGTACGTAGGGGCTGATCGAAAAATGACAGACAGACGTGTCCGCTAAGGCCTCTCCAACTCACTGTCTTTAACAGAAGCTTTACGGGAAATGTGGATTGCAGCCCTACAACAATAAATGGGGGCTCTTCGCCGCTCTGTAATCCGAACTGAAGATCCGCTGGTGTTTGCAGTCTTGCGCCACTTAAAGCTACAATTTCAGTTTAATCTAAAGCACAGCAGGAAACAGAGAAAAGCTCCAGGGGCGGAGAATCTTCCTGTCTGCTGCAGATGACAGTACAGGAGGGGGGGGGGCTGAAAAAAACACCGCGACTGGGAAGTTATGAGGCTGCTTGTTGACTCTCTGCTCAAAGGGATCCCAACAATAGCTGTCTGCAAAAAAAAAAAAAAATCTCTGACACTGTGGTGACGGAGTGCTCTCAATTGGAGGTCCCTTTGTGCCCAGCCTACATCCCTACATCCACCCCGACGTGTGCTAAGCAGGGAGCAAGGGGACACGCACGCACATCCAGCAACTCGTGATGGAATGGGGCGTTTTGCATGGGTTTCTTTAATCCCCCGTGGCTGAGGTGGTGCAGGAGGAGGACAGCTCGGTCTGCGAAGGTCTCCCAATCCGCGTCAGATTACTCACATCTCGAGCATGATCTCGTTCAGGTAAATCCCATCCACCAGCTCGATGTACTCCGACAATCTCGAGCCGTCCGTCACCGTCGGCTGGCCAACTGTCTGGACCTGAAAATGAAAAAGGAGGATGCAAAAGGGTGTTAATGAAGCGTTAAAGGCTGAGGGACGAGGAGGGGGGGGTTGACACCTCTTACCCAGCAGACCAGGGGGTGAGCATGAACTGCTCCAGCAAAGGGCTGAAAACCTCCTTCTCCATGTTTCCCCCCCCAAAAGAGCCACTGGGGGGTGCGATTTCTTTCAGCGGACGCGAGGGGTTAAAAAAAAAAAGAAAGAAAAAAGTGCGCAATCCTTCAGAGAGAGGCGCATCCGTCTGCGACTCTCATGTGGCCGACCATCCCCGCATCCGTCCGTCCACGACCCCCCCCCACGACCACGGCCAGCTGTTCCAGAGGACACGGCTCCACTTACCCGCTTCCGGAGACCACCAAAAAAATCACATTTTTGACTAAGATTGAAAAAAACCCACTGATATTAATAATAATAATAAAAGAGGGATGTGGTCAGCGTCCCCTGGAACAGCTAGTGTTAGCTGACCTGCGCCAGGTGAAATGGAGCTCTCTGCTTATTTCATTAAAAAAAAAAAAAGTAGGGGGAGTGTGACTGGAAAAAACAGATGAGATGCTGTGATCTGGAAACGGACTGGACGTGTCGGGGAGGTGAAAGCGTCCCGTGTGGGCAGAGCCGGCGGCTGGCGGCGGTGCTTCGGTCCTCCGGGTCCGCTCCGTCCTCCTCGGCTGCCTCCGCTCGAATGAGCGCCGAGCGGCCGCCTCCCGCCCCCCACACCCCCCCCTCCTCCTCCTCCTGAGCATCTCCCTCCGCCTCCTGCGGGCTGAGAGGAAAATAGGACCCTCGTCAAGCCCTTTGCCATTCCTTTGAAGCCAATCATCCCGTTGAGTCCCGCAAAACGACGGTGTGGATGTTTAGAGATGCCTCAACAAAGGTCGAGAAGAGAGGACGCGAGAAGCTCTTGTGCTGCACACTCTGTTGCGAGAAACTGTGATAAATTCAAACTAAACCTTGATTCTGCTTTTATATTTCGTTTCTTGGGGTGGATCGCCCTTTGTCTGCAGTTTACTGCAGGTAAAGGTAAAACACCGCCATCTGCTGGTTGATGCGGGTCCCACTCGGAGCACTCCAGTCCTGCTGCTGAGATCAATGTGGGTTTTATTCATGCAGCACGTCAGAGCATGATGGGTGAAATGCATGGAAACATTTTAATATGAAGAATAAAGAGTGGCTTTAATAGTGCGGTGAGCGTGGTGGATGTAAAATATGCAAACAAAGATCATTTAGGATGTGATAGGCATGTTGTATACTTTACTGGAACACAACTAGCAAATTCTTCATGTGGGAAAAAATTCAGACACCTCAAAAAGTTGTGTTTTAAAAATATCTCAGGCTAAAAATACCCTGGGTCGGATATTTTCGAGGATAAAAGTTGTGACTGATTCAAGTTTGTTTACTCAGGAAAAGGAATTGGATCTTGATGAAGAAACTTGAGTCATATAAGCAGCTGCAAATTCAAAATGGGTGCACAGCGAATCTATTTCAGGTTCGGGGCGAGGACTGGAGCTAAGAGCAGACCCACGCTCATCACAAAGATAATGAATGATGATGAATGGCCCTGTAGGTGTCGATAGACAGGAGCGCCAGCGCAGACAGATAACCAATTGAAACACAAAGAGACCTGGTCGCCTCTCAGGAACCTGGAGTGAATTGATTATTCTTTATCTCTGAAGAATAATTCCTCAGCACATTTCAGGGGAAGCTCTACTGGAAAAGCTGGAACCCTCATTTGCATTTAGAATAACGGCCACACAGGTCGTTACTTGAGCTGGAGGCGGCTCAGCTCCTAAAAAAAAACCTGTTGTGCCTTTTGTTGTCTTTCAAAACACGTCTGACTGGTGAGATGTAAAGTCTGTTACGATACTACAGCTTGAAGTGGAAATTCAACAATGCCCAGATGTTCTACAGTTTGGGGTGATTTGTCTTTTATTGCTTTAATAAAAGTACTTTGTCTACTGTTTTATATCACATAACTCACATGAAATGCTACTGATAATGTTATAAGCAGGTTTAAGTCTCTTTTATGACTTATATATCTATTATTCGTAATACAATTTGAACCTAAATATTGCTTAAGAGCCTGATTAAAGTGCCACATAATCTTTTCCACGTGGTGATGGGACTTTTCCTTTGTAATCAGTTTATTTATCTATTGAATCCCAAATCAAAGCAGATGTTTTCTGACCCTGCAGCTCAGTGTTACTGCTGCCTGACTCCTGTAGGCTGAGCCTCTGTTCGCTCACTGAGGGGCTCACTGAGTGTTGTTCTGTACAGAGCAGAATCCGTTAACCTCAGATCGGAGGGAAACTCCTGCTTATTACACTGGTATGTATTATTTGTCACGCTCTTAGGTCGTTCACGAAGCAGCACCCAACTTTACTGATTCAGACCTACAGCAGCATTCCTCAAACACTCATCGAAAAGCAGGTAAAAAAAACCTCAAGAGTCTGTCAACACATGGAAATGATTCTCCAAATGGGTGCTAATCCAATCCAAGACAAAAGAAAACTTCACTGTAATGAAGATTTCTGTCCACAAAAGAGAGAGCTAATGCCCTTTAGAGACCAGATAAAACTCCTTTAATTTGCTGCAGTTTCCTGTTAGTTGCTGCCCTGGAATTTACAAGTCACCACAAACATTTTCATTTGGGGCTCTGCTGATCTCATGCGCTAGAATGCACAGTGAGCTGATGCTGACTAACGCTTCCTGTGTCTTAAATAACCAGTTTTGATTGGCTCCACTATAGTGATATAACCGTGAAATAACCATTCTAGTTGAGTGATTCATCGTGACTAGATCATAGTTACTCACTCTTACAGATTACTTGCACATTTTCTGCTAACTACACACTAAGAATCTTATTTTTAAAATGGTTTTATGGCATGTTGATAACATTATGTGGATCAGAGCAACACCAGTTTAATTTTATTGGTTATTTTATCAGTTGTTTATCGGCTTAGATATTTACGCATCTATCAATTATGCACACAAGCACAGTCATCTACATCCAATCAACCGACTTATCCTGTGAGGTTGATTTGTTGTAGAAACAGAGTGTTGACCAAGAGCAACATAAACCTTTACACACTCCACCGGAGGTTTGATACTGTACACAATTAGTTGCACTGCAGCAATTTTAAGACAATGCACTGATAACTGATGTCTGAGGAACATGTGAGATAGAGCTCTGCTCTGCCATGTGCTGTAATCTAATTACCATGCCTGTGACAAAAGAAATCATGCCTTGGCACTTCAAGTTGCTGCGAGCTGTCTAAACAGTGGTTTCACTCAAGCTTACGGATGTCCACATCAGTCTGAGGAGGTCAAATCCAATTACTGGCTTTGGCTGATGGCAGGAATGCTTTCCTTAAACAGAAACTGGCTGCAGTTTCCTCATTCTTTGGCCACAGATTTGTGGATGTTATAAAAATATGTGGCAGAACATGGACACATCCATGGTGATCACACTCATAAAGTTGTTCATGAAGTCAAACTGGCCCCAGATCTTCAGAAAATAATCTCAATCTATGATACAACAGGAGCGTCTCTGCCTGCCCGTGACCTAGAAACCCCTCGCTTGGCACCCCTGAAGAAAATCCTGTGACATCTGTGTGTGTGTGTGTGTGTTATCAGAGAGAGAGAGAGAGAGATACGGACGGGCAATATACCTGCTCACTTGTTACATGTCAAGTATTTAATGTCATTTCCAAGTAATCAATTGCTGTAAAAAGTGAAGAACCTATTTGCTGTTTATCGATAATAATCTTCTGAACCCCTGCAGGAACATCCATCTCTCTGTGAGCGGTGGGAACATCTGAATTCATCCTAGAGTCCTGCTCACACAAACCTTGTGCTGAGGTGCTTGGAAGTGAGACGTAATCTAGTTTTAGAGATGCTGCTCATGCTCATCTGTTGCCATAACAACTGCAGCACCCCACTGTTGAGGCAATGGCTCACTATGAGCTGTCTAGCTGGAAAAACTGATATTCGAGCAGAGAAATTGCGCACTTCTGTCACGACAGATGCATGAACCAACTGTCTGATGAGAGTATACAGATGCAAGATCTCATCTGCAGCAGCACCTCTGTACAAAAGGGTAGCCATCAAGAAAGGATGTTCTCCATCTATTTACTTTATTTGTATCTGTTTGTCAACAGAGGCAGACATTAGTCAGACCCCTGGAACCATAATCTGTAAATATGTCATCAGTTATCAACCTACCGTCTGTATTAAACAATCTACAAACAAGGTTTGAAGAGTTCTGTTTGCAGAAAATAAAACTTAAAAAAGCAAGTGAGAAATACTTAGCCTAAAATGATCTATCAGTGTCAGGGTTAGTGTGTCATGTAGACTATGTAGTGTTCTGTCCTACCTGTACTGCTGCAACAAAGACATTTCCCCGTTGTGGGATTAATAAAGTATTATTTTATCTAATTGAATCCAATTTAATCTAATTTAATACTGCCATCTAGCGGTAAACATTGAAATCGAAATCTTAATCGTATGCGCAGTACACTCTTTCTTATGAGATCATTATATATTGTAATATAATCATATATCTTATGTTAATAATACTCTTAAAAATGTTTGTCTTCTAAATCCTTTATTTTAATCTGAGTTCGGTCTTTTTACGGCTAAAAAATTAAATTCTCAAAAGCAGGTAGGAACTGTTGTAAAACGGACGACACGGACATATTTAATGTTACGCCCCTCTTCCACTTCAGCCAATCCGCTGACGCAGTTCCGCACACGTGACCAAGTAAGATGGAAGCCCCCTGTGGGCGCGAGGAACGACACCGGCTCTGACCGAAACTTTGTTTTAAAGGTTTTATTTTTTAATCTTCGGGGACATGAAGCGTTTCCTTCGCCTGGGGCATTCTTTTGCCCGGCTCCAAGCCCGCCTGTGCCACCAGAGCGTTTACAGCAGCCACTGCAGGCCTCACGGAGTGGGCGTGGATCTGGGGCAGAAGTGAGCTTTTTCCACTCTCTAAAGTCCTTTTTTTGATTAATTCATTAAACTTATCCGTCTGCAGTGGTAGCGGATCACATGCTCTGTCATCTCTGTTTTTTAGCACGTTTGTCATGGTCTCTTTTTGCATTTAGAATAGGTTCCATGTGTGTAATCTGGGTCCTTCTAAAAGTGACGCTTGTGAATATCCAGGTTTTTATATTCGTATTTCAGTTGTTTGTGGTGTTTGTTTTTTTTCTGCAGGAAGCTTGAGATATCTTCAGGGAGGCTTGCCAGGTTCGCCGATGGATCTGCCGTGGTGCAGGTAGACCGGAGCCTCTCCTCCACATCTGGAGCGCGTCTGCACAGCTGGACGCTCCCGTCTGACGCAAATTTCCCCGATCTTGTTTCTTTTGTCAGCTGGGAGAGACGTCTGTCATGGTGACTGCCGTGAGCAAAACCAAACCGTCCCCGTCTCAGTTCATGCCTCTCGTGGTATGTTCATGGTGTTTTGTTCGTTTTTTTTAAGGACTTTAAAACGCCCTCCTGTGACACTTTGTTTTCTTTTTACTAAAGGTGGACTACAGACAAAAAGCAGCGGCCGCAGGGAGAATCCCCACCAACTACTTGAGGCGTGAGCTGGGCACCACCGATAATGAGATCCTGACCAGCAGACTCATCGGTGAATACTTCGGAATATCTGCCTTTAAACCTCAAACTGTTGTGCTGCTTTATTTCATTTTGGATTTCCGTTGTTCAGACAGATCAATTCGACCGCTTTTCCCTCCCGGTTACTTTTATGACACTCAGGTCAGTTCCCAAGCTCTTCCTGAAAAGAGTCGATTGTTTTTGAATAAACCATGTTTTGAGGTCCTCTTTGTCTTTTTTTTATTCCATGAGTATTCTCGTCATCTCCTGTAGGTTCTTTGCAACCTGCTGGCAGTTGATGGTGTCAATGACCCAGATGTTCTTGCTATCAATGCAGGTGAGATACGCCTTGTGAGTGCTTGCAGAGTTCTTTGATCCTTAGTTTAATCATTGCCTTCTTTCATTAAAGCATCAGCTGCTCTGGCTCTCTCTGACATCCCATGGAATGGACCCATCGGTGAGCAACACCACGGAAAAACCCTCGTGTAAATGTACATATCTTGAGGCTAAATCGTTTTTTTTCCTCCGTTCATACAGGTGCCGTCCGTGTGGGATTACTCGATGGACAGTTGTTGATCAACCCTACTAGGGCAGAAATGAGCTCCAGCACTCTTAACCTGATTGTGGCTGGAGGTCCCAGCAGTCAAGTGGGTAAGATGTCACAAAAGGATTTTGACATTAGAAAGTAGGTGATGTATTTCTGTGAGTCCTCCGCCTTTGATTCACACGGTGTTTCTTCGATGTGGCTGTCCCTCAGTGATGATCGAGGCCTCTGCTGAGAACGTCCTGCAGCAGGACTTCTGCCACGCGGTGAAAGTTGGGATTAAACACACCCAGCAGATCATACACGCCATCCAGCAGCTGGCGCGAGAACAGAAGGTCACCAAACGCACACCGGCCAAGGTCTTCTCAGCCCCAGCCAATGTGGTGGAACACGTGCAGCAGTAAGAAAAAGATACCGATGTAGATATATAACAAGTGTTGTAGCTGTGTTGGTAGTTTTTATATAATCAAAATGTAAATTATTAAGTTTTATTTTTTCTGGAAATTCTGATAAAGATAGGAAGAATTAAACATACTCTCTGTTTCTTCTTAACAGAGTAGCTTCCGAACGCATCTACGCTGTTTTCACAGATTACACTCATGATAAGGTAAATGTCCTTTTTACCATTTCTAAACCTTCCTGTCTTTCAAAAAATGCTTTATTGAGGTTTGCTTGTTTGTGTTCAAAAGCTTTTAAATATTGTAATACAAATCAACACGCACATATGTGCTGCTTTTTTGTCTTCTTTAATACAGAGATTTTTTAAAGTAAATTCCAGTTGTTACTCTAAAAAGAGTCTCACTTTTGTCTTAGATTTCAAGAGATGAAGCTATTAACAAAGTTCGCCTTGAAACTGAAGAGAGCGTTAAAGGTAAATTATCTCTGTGCTGCTCTGAAATCATTTGAAATGAGGTTTTTGTTCTGTCAGAACAGCGTTAATTGTTGTGTTCCATCTGCAGAGAGGTTCCCCCAGGCTGAGCCCTTCGAAGTCATCGAGTCCTTTAACACTGTGTGTAAAGAAATCTTCCGCAATTTAGTTCTCAATGAATACAGGAGGTAAATTGAGGCATAAAATTAATTTAACAAGTGCCATGTTTTTTAAATTCATGCAAAATGTGTTTTTTTTTCTTTATAATGCTGAAGATGTGATGGAAGGGAGCTGACTGCTTTAAGAAACATCTCCTGTGAGGTGGACCTCTTCAAACCGCTGCATGGCTCAGCTCTGTTCCAGAGAGGACAAACACAGGTATGTAGAGCTTATCCCAAGCTTTTTTGGGTTTGAGTGCAGCACAGTGATTCAAGTAACGTCCATCCTTTTGTTGTGTAGGTGCTGAGTAGTGTCACGTTTGATTCCCTTGAATCCAGTGTCAAAGCAGATATAATCACCACAGCTTTGAGGTAACACACAAATACACACTTGTATATGTTCCGTTATCAGTGGTGAAAAATGCTAAATTAAAGCTTTAAATCAGCCTTAAAAACAACTTTGGGTCTTATTTATTTCCTCTCTGCAGTGGCATCAAAGACAAAAATTTCATGCTTCATTATGAAGTAAGGAAAATCCATTTTTTATTTGTAAATACGTCTTGAGTTTTACCGTCCTTTTTCCCCCGCAAACATTTAAAATCTGTCTTAATTTTCAGTTCCCTCCATATGCAACGAATGAAACAGGAAAAGTAGCAGGCCTCAACAGGAGAGAGCTTGGCCATGGTGTGTATAACGTCTGTATTTCCATCCAGAACGCCAGGGCAAGGCTGGTGAGGCTTCGTTGTTCATGTCTGTGTTTGTGGTTTGCAGGGGCCCTGGCTGAGAAAGCCTTAAGATCAGTCATTCCTAAAGAATTCCCTTTCACGATCAGAGTCACCTCTGAGGTGCTTGAGTCTAATGGTGAGTACACTCGCTCAGTTTCAGAAGAGCAGACGCAATGAGCAATAAGGAATTGTGTCAATGTTTCTCATTTCTTTTCTCTTTAACTCATGTCAGGCTCCTCCTCCATGGCCTCAGTATGTGGAGGCAGCCTGGCGCTGATGGACGCAGGTACCTGAATGTTAAAATTCTGTAAAGTTGATGGAGGAAATGTATCTTAAAATAACATCTGTTTTACATTTACTGTTCAGCTCCTTACATGGATGAAGTACTATGTTTCTGAACACTTGAACAAAATCAGTGATCCTCACATTATGATGTATGATCCTAAAATCACATAACTGTCATCTGCCTCTGACTGTAGCTGATGATCTAAAGTCTCTGAGTGTAGCTGATGTTCTCAAGTCTCCTCTTCACAGGTGTACCGATCTCATCTGCTGTGGCTGGCGTAGCAGTCGGCCTCATCTCAAAGGCCAACCCTGAAAAACCTACCGAGATACAAGACTACAGATTACTCACTGACATTCTGGTATATATTCTGCTCTTGTCATAACATTTTAGAACTGTTTATTACTGCCAGGTGTATGTATGTTCTGAGCTGTGCAATGTTTATTATTTTTGAACAGGGCATTGAGGATTACCTGGGAGACATGGACTTCAAATTGGCAGGAACTAACAAGGGCATCACTGCTTTACAGGTGAAGTGTGTTTAACACACTAGCAGGAAATTGCTGAATACAAGAGATATTCATGAATACATGTCTATTTGATCTCCAGGCTGATGTGAAGATTCCAGGTTTGCCTCTCAAATTGGTCATGGAGGCGATTCAACAGGCTACTGGTGAGCTCCGAAGGCAGTGAAACAGATCAAAATAAGCTACTCTGAGGAATAAACCAAAGTGACTTAATGACCTTGTGTTTCAGCGGCAAAACGAGAAATCTTGGGCATCATGAATAAATGTATCGCAAAACCTAGAGCAAACAGGAAGGAGAATGGACCAGTTGTTGGTAAGGATTCGTTTTTCATCATCACACATACAGGTTGTTGGAGTTACCCTGACACACCATAGTTATAGTTATCTTATTATAGAATTAAGACATGCATGAAAGATTTGCACAACTCTCATCAATGCATTCACAACTAGAAAAGAGAGGGCAGACCTCTGCCAAGCAGGTAATTTCCCCACATATTGAGACACCCAAAACTAACCCTCCAATGACGGTAACAAACACCGACTGTCACACAACCTCCCATCACCTCCCATCCCATGACCCTCTCAAACAAAGCGTCCCCCAACAGTTTAACCATAACCGAGTTAACGGGTGTAACAGCACCATCTGCTGGGCAAACAGCCGCACAACACTCGCACATGTCGCCCCCGCTGAACACTTGACCATGGTAGCAGCGTTACAAACTGTTGACTGAGTGTACACACAACTCTTAACAACAGAAAAGAAGAACTATATATCTGGAAGTGCAGCCACTTGAACCTGACACAGATAAAGACAACCGTAGTCATCTCCAGGTGTAAACTGAGGGGTAAAAAGGGGCCCAGGTTGAGTACATCAACAGAGAACAGAGGGACCTATGCACACCTTCACAATTGTATCCTTTTATGCAAGTAAACCCTGAAGCCTTTTTAAGAGACTTGCAAAAATCTTTTTCTCTATTCAGAAAATGTGCGTGTGCCCGTTTCCAAACGAGCACGCTTCGTCGGTCCAGGTGGTTACAACCTTCGCAAGCTGCAAGCGCAGACAGGTAACATGTAGCCTGATATTTTCCTTTAAGGGAGAAGGCCCAGAGATTGTGCAGCGATGCCGTAGGTTTACGCTGACACTGTTGGTTTGTTTCGTCCTTTCGAGGGGTGACGATAAATCAGGTGGACGAGGAGACCTTCTCCGTGTTCGCGCCGACACCCGGGGCCATGAACGAAGTCCTTGACTTCATCAGCGAGATCAGCAAAGATGATGTGAGTTTTTGTCCTCTCAAGTAAACAAGGAGACCAATGACACAATCACAAATCATGAAAAAAGGTCCACTTACAGAAGATTATTGTTGTTGCAGCAAGAACAGCAGTTGGAGTTCGGCGCCATCTACACTGCCACTATTACGGAAATACGGTAAAAACAGATGTGGATCTTTAGTAGATGCTCAAATAAAACCCTGGAGGAGAAAGAAAGAAGTTCAGCTCTGTTCCTCCTTTTCTTACAGGGATATCGGTGTGATGGTGAAACTCTATCCCAACATGAGTCCTGTCCTGTTGCACAACTCACAGCTGGATCACAAACGGGTTTGACATTTTCTCACCAAATACTGGGGATTCTTCCATTTTCCATTCATTGACTGTGTAGCATTAAAATCTTTTGTATATTTTTCTACTTCTTTAGATAAAACATCCAAGTGCTTTGGGTTTTGACGTGGGACAACAGATTCAGGTAGGGGTCAGTCCCAAAATCAAAACTGAATCCTTGCGTTAACGTTCTGGGATCATTGACTCTGAGTGTTTTTTTTTTTTTTTGGGGCAGGTCAAATACTTTGGAAGAGACCCAACAGATGGAAGAATGAGACTTTCGAGGAAGGTGCTCCAGTCTCCTGTTGCAACTGTTATTAAGACGCTCAGTGAGAAGCAGAGCATCTCCGTGGGTTCGAGCAGCAGCCCCACCGCTAACACAGATTTGTGACGCGAGCGTCTCAGCCCTGTTGTGGGTCGTGTCGTCTTACTGGAGGCATGGTCCTCTGATCACATGACACCCAAAACATGAACAGTTTATGTGCATTTCCTGGATATAGGTGCTCAAAAAAGGACAAGAGCACTGGTCTTTCAACTCATTAAAGCTGGTTTTCCCGACAGCTGCCCACAGATGGTCAAAACTGAAAATAGTGCGTGGATACTAAGATGTGAGATATGTACCTTCCTTTTACATTTGTGGTTTGTTTTCATTATTTTCCTCCTTCACACTCTAAAAGATGCAGCACTTACTTAAGGAATATGTAAATAAAGTGGTTCTAGAAGAGTTTTAGAAGAGTGTTCATTTTACTGTTCTACCTGTTATTTGTGAGGTCAGCCTGTCAAGTGGGGTTTCTCTCAATTTCTCCTCTTATTCATCCCAAAGCATCGAAGTCTTTGTGGACCTTAATTTGTACTCCGTAGCTGTCGACTTCAGAATGGAACAACCTGTTCTTCCACACATTTGAAAAGCAGTCTGAGGATAATTAAATTATCTGAACATGTACTATAGTGGGTTTTAGATGGTTTTTAGCAACTACAAAATGAAACAGTGATGCATTCATTATTAGGAATACTTATCTCCATCACTGTCCAACTTTTAAAAGTTGCACCATTGTCTGATTTCCATGACGATGCTGAGATTCTATTTGGGAAATTATCCAGGGTGGATGGAATCAGGAACGAGTACATAAGGGTCAGCACATGTTAGAGGTTTTGGAGATAAAGCCAGAGAGGCCAGACTGAGGTAGTTGGGGCATGTCCAGAGGGTAGATGGTGAATATGTTGGCAGAAGGATGCTGAGTTTGGAACTGCCATGTAGAGGAAGGCCAAAGAGGGGGTGTATAGGTGCAGAGAAAGAGGACATGAGGGTGGTTGGTGTGGTATGCAGGGGTTAGATCAGGGATCTCAAACCTCTTCCACAAAGGGCCAGTGAGGCTGCAGGTTTTTGTTCCAACCAGTCCAGCACACCCAGTTTGACCAATCAGCTGTCCGAAGGCTCAGATGTGTTGATTAAATGAGTCAAGTCTGGTGCTGCTGCCGCTGGGTTGAACAAAAACCTCCAGCCACACGGCCCTTTGTGGAAGAGGTTTGAGATTGATGGAGGCAAAAGAAGGGGGGGGGAGAAAGCCCAAAGAAGTCGCAGAAGACGCGCAGGACTCCGAGTGCTACCCGCTGCAGTTCCCTCTCCGGGCCTCCAGGGCGGCGCCGGCGAGTCGCAGCGCCTCTTATTGGACGGCGGCTCGGAGGTGGCGGTAGTGAGGGGGAGGAAGGGGGGTGGACGTCGAAGAAGAAGAAGAAGAAGAAGAAACACAAGATCGGATTACAAGATGGCGGTTGGCGGACGTTAGCCGGGAGGCCTCGGCGGCTGCTGAGAAACGAGCTCGGAACTCGACGCTGCGAGCTCCCCCTCCGCCCCGGACCGCGCCCGCGGCATGCTCGCCGAGTAGCCGCGTCCTCGCCTTCTGCCCGTGCGGCCCTTTTTCGTGCCATGCGGCCGGGAGCGGGTCGCTTAAGAACGGTAGCGTGTTAGCGGCTAGCTCCCCCCCCTCTCCTCCCCACCTCCCTCCTCGAACATGTCGGACACCCGGCGGCGAGTGAAGGTCTACACGCTGAACGAGGACCGGCAGTGGGACGACCGGGGCACCGGGCACGTGTCGTCGCCCTTCGTGGAGCGGCTGAAGGGGATCTCGCTGCTGGTTCGGGCCGAGTCGGACGGTGAGCTCCCGGTTAGCCGAGCCGCGGTGACGTCTCGTCCTGCCGCCGTCGGGCGCGGATAAAAGGGATAAAAACGAGGGTTTCGTCCGCTTTGCACCTCCAGCCCAGCCTCGGTGGTCTCGGATAACCCTAACCCTAGGCTGGGGGGGGGGGGGCCTTTTGCCTGTGTGGAGCCACGTTGGGTGAAGAAGTGGTGCTAACCGGAGTGTTTATCAGCGGCGTGGAGGCCTCCACACTCACGTTCATGACCAAAAGTCTGGCCACGCAAACTTATAAACCTACTACCATTGGGCGGGGGGTGACACAGGGGGGAACAAAAAGTCCCACCGGTTATTGATGCAGCGTCATCGCGCTTTCGTGTTTGTGTTGCAGTTTTTTCGGGGGGGTATTAACTTTTCTCCTTGTGTGTCTACAACCTCATGAGGAGGTGGTTACCGTCCTCGAGTCTTACTGTTTGGTGTTGTTTGTTAAAGAGTGTTTTCGCCCTCTGGCTCTACACGAGAAGTTAATGTTCCCAATTGCCTCTGTTGCAGGGTCCCTGTTACTGGAATCTAAAATAAGCCCGAACACCGCATATCAAAAGCAGCAGGTGAGTACTGTTCCAGTCTAACTTTGTTTAACGTGTTGGAAACCTCAGTGATAAAACAGATAGTAGGGATGTGCTTTTTGGTGTATTACAAACTTCAAACCGCGAATTGTTACAAAGAAAGAACATGCTGACCGCTTTAAATGACTTTTTCTTTAAAAAGTGTGGAGCTTTGTGTCTCACTTTGTCTTTTTTGTATCCCCAGGACACTTTGATCGTTTGGTCTGAAGCAGATAATTATGATCTTGCCCTAAGTTTCCAGGAAAAGGCTGGCTGTGATGAGATCTGGGAGAAGATTTGCCAGGCAAGATCACTTTTGTTGTGTAACACTTTGGTTGTTTTTATGTGACTGCTCTTAAGTCTGTGTAAGAACTGCGGCTGGTTTGTACCACAGTTGTAAGAGACTTAAATTCTATATGCCACCTTTTGATGCCCAGGTTCAAGGCAAAGACCCTGCCCTTGACATCACACAGGACCCCATTGATGAGTCCGAAGAAGAGCGTTTTGAGGAGATTCCAGAAACAAGCCATCTCGTGGAACTGCCACCATGCGAATCAGTTCGACTGGAGGAGATTGCTGACTTGGTTACCTCCGTCCTGTCCTCACCTATCCGTAGAGAAAAACTTGCTTTGGCTTTGGTGAGTGAGGGCTACATCAAGAAACTCCTGGACTTGTTCAGAGTATGTGAGGACCTGGATAACAGGGAAGGCTTGCATCACCTCTATGAGATTGTCCGGGGTGTCTTGTTCCTCAATAAAGCAGCACTCTTTGAGGTGATGTTCTCAGATGACTGTATCATGGACGTGGTGGGCTGCCTCGAGTATGACCCAGCACTCGTCCAACCTAAACGTCATCGGGAATTCCTGACCAAGACAGCTAAATTTAAGGAGGTTATCCCTATCACGGACTCTGAGCTGAGGCAAAAGATTCATCAGACATATCGGGTGCAGTACATCCAGGACATCATCCTACCAACACCGTCTGTCTTTGAGGAAAACTTCCTGTCAACACTCACCTCATTCATTTTCTTCAACAAGGTGGAAATCGTCAGTATGCTGCAGGTAATGAGCTAAAATTAAATGTCTAATTCCCACATATAAACTGTGTCAACATGTTTGTGCCTTTGAGTTGTTGATGCACATGTTCTAATGTCCTGCTATTTTCCTTCCCTTTAACTATTCCCTGAATGTATTTTATTTCAAATAATTCGTTATACACAAAGTACACTTGAGGGATAATGTGGGGGGGAAAATGGATAACTTGTATTTCTCATTTTGGATTTGTTTTTCTTTTGTTTAAAAGGAGGATGAGAAGTTCCTGACTGAAGTCTTTGCACAACTTACAGATGAAGCAACAGACGACAGCAAAAGGAGAGAACTTGTAAGAGCAATTGTATTTTACTTCATTTTTTTATCGGCGATACATGTTGAGTGTATGGAACGGTTTTCTTTCAGCGCTGTGTGGAATAATCTTCCTTTTTTTTTTTTTTGAATAAGTTATATGCATTTCTTGTCTGTTGGGGAAAATATTTGAATTGTTTGTTGAATTGTTTGTTCTCTGTTGAAGCTGCTGTTCATTAATCTTTCCTCGTCTACTTCTCAGGTGAACTTTGTTAAGGAATTTTGTGCGTTTTCACAAACCCTGCAGCCACAGAACAGGGATGCATTCTTCAAAACTTTGGCCAACCTTGGCATCTTGCCTGCTCTTGAGATAGTCATGGTACGTTGTGACCACTTTGGTGATTTGATTTTTATTTTGTCTATGAAACTCAGCATGTGCCTTTGGCCTTGGCTTTTCTTGTATTTAGGGAATGGATGACCTGCAGGTGAGGGCTGCAGCGACAGACATCTTCTCATACCTGGTGGAATTCAGCCCCTCCATGGTCAGAGAGTTTGTCATGCAGGAACCGCAGCAGACAGATGATGTAAGCAAGTAAAAGTGACGTCAATAATCCTGTTCGTGTGTTTGAGATGACACTTATTGCCGAACTGAAAACTGACTAAATCTTTTTTCATAGGATGTTCTGCTGATAAATGTAGTGATCAAGCAGATGATTTGTGACTCTGACCCAGAGTTGGGAGGAGCTGTGCAGCTCATGGGGCTGCTCAGAACTCTCATTGACCCCGAGAACATGCTGGCATCCACTAATGTAAGAAGGAAAAAAGACTAAACGAACACACTAACTATACATGCCTCTGCCTTAAACATTATCATCAATTTAACAAAGCATCTTATTTTGGTTCTTCTAGAAAACGGAGAAGACTGAGTTTCTGAGTTTCTTCTACAAGTACTGCATGCATGTCCTCACTGCTCCTTTGCTGGCAAACACTGCACATGATAAAAATGCAAAAGGTGCGTTCACACAGTGTCGAGTGTTTGGGACCGGTTGACTGTTACTGATTATCGTGTGTCGTGGTATTTCAGATCTACAGGAGGGATCAGCTAAGATAAACCCAGTCTGTCCAGGTCAGTGGAATGTCCAGAGTCCTGTCAAAGCTGTGAATAGTCAAGAGTTGGTCGTGTTCTTACCAGTCCTTTGATTTAAACATTTCTTTGGGCTCATGTGTATCTCCACCTTGTGATGTAAATTCAGCTAAGATTTTTCCTCCAGTCTGTCCTCGAATATTTCAAGTTGTTTTTATTAAATTGTAAAAAAAAATAAATTGTTCCGAAGAGGCTGAGAAGTGTTTGTAATAGGGCGGATTTGACCGACTTTGTCTGTTCTGTTTAACCTCTCCAGATTTTTTGAGGATAAATTATTTCCTTCATCCTCTTGATTATTCCCCTCCTTAACTCTCTTCAATCTTACAATAATTTGTGTATTACAGCTAAATACTGTTGAGAGGTTTAAAAATAAATTGAAAATTACTCTTTGAGTGTGGTGAAAGGTTAGAATCATCTGTTCAAGCGTCCATCTGACATCAATGAGCACTAATAACAAAGTGTGTTCAAAGCTTTCAATAGATCAATGTGTTTTTTTTTTTTTTAATTCCCATATCGTATGTTCTATTTTACTTTTAGACAATTTCCAGACAGCTCAGCTGTTGGCGCTGATCCTGGAGCTCCTGACCTTCTGTGTTGAGCATCACACCTATCACATCAAGACCTACATCATGAACAAAGACCTTCTCAGAAGAGTCTTGGTGCTCATGAACTCCAAACACACCTTCCTCGCGCTCTGTAAGTCCTGGACACAAGCTGTTTTCATCTCTGCTGAAGGAAACGTTGCCCCATAAACCCCATTTTTACAACACCGTACATGCACAAATACAGATGTTTTCTTTTTTCAAGGTGCCCTACGATTCATGCGTAGAATCATTGGTCTGAAGGATGAATATTACAACCGCTACATCATCAAAGGAAACCTGTTTGAGCCTGTCATCAACGCCCTGCTGGACAATGGCACCCGATACAACCTTCTCAACTCAGCCATCATAGAACTGTTTGAGTTCATCAAAGTGGTGAGTAGACGCACAACTAGAGCTAAAATGTTCAGTGTTTACATGATGGCGGGGGGTTTTATTCATTTATTTATTTATTTTGTGTGTGTGATTTTTGTACCTTGTCTTTTCCAGGAGGATATCAAGTCTTTAATAGCTCACATTGTGGATAATTTTTACAAAGCACTTGAATCCATTGAGTATGTGCAGACTTTCAAGGGGCTGAAAGGACGGTATGAGCAGGAGAAAGACCGTCAGAGCCAGAGAATCAGCAGGTCAGTCGAAGCCGAAGCATGTTTGTTTGTTTTTTCTCCTCTTTCAGTATATTACAACATAGATTTCCCTCCAATAGATATCGCAGAGATGCCAGGTCTCTGGATGAAGATGAAGAGTTGTGGTTCAATGATGACGATGAAGACGATGAAGGAGAGACTGTAGAGAAGAGTCGAATAGAAGACGACTTCTCTGACAGTTACGGGAAATACATGGAAGCCAAAAAAGGTCAGCGCCTCGGCACCTGTGAGTGTTGTATTTCTGAGTGTGTATTGAGTATTTCAACTTCGTGCTCCTGTAGGTGCAGCCAATGGTGCCAGTAACAACGTTAAAGCTGCTGCACTCCCCCCTGGTTCAACAGCAGTCACTCCAAACAGCAGCTCAGCATCTTCGGTCAAGACAGTTTCTCTCCCTGCCACGCCAGTAATGAAGGTGAGACACTTGCATGCGGATCTGTGGAGTGATGATTATTCACCTCAGAAGTACACGCGTGTGGTAGAAACGAGGAACCGCACCAATAGAAACGCTTGGTCTCTTACGATGGTGTCAGTCAAGATGTTTGTCTTCCTTCTCAGACCGCTCTGGTTGGTTTAGTGGACTACCCCGACGACGAGGATGAGGACGACGACGACGAAGAAGAGCAGTCTCCGAGGAAGCGACCTCGCTTGAGTTCTTAGGCTGACCGTACTGGTTTTGTGGTCAGGGTGGATGGACTCGGTCCCATTCTTCCTCCTCTGGTTGGCTCATTGGTCCATGGCGTGCCTGTGCCATTTTTCAGTCTCGGTGAGGAGACGGTTCACGCTGAGACCTTGACTCGCTGCCCCCGACCTCTGCTCTTCTTTTCTTCGGTGGGAGGGGAAGGAGAGACTCTCCTGGAAACCACGTGCTATTCCTCGTTTTTATATTGACCCTTTGACAGCCTCCTTAAGGAGATCGAAGTCTACTTTTAGTCCTTTGCCATCTCACCCTTCTCACATAAATGTATTCTCCTTTCCCATTTCTGATTTTCTTCAAAGCTGTTTTGTCACCCCCCCCATCCCACCATCTCCTCTGTACTGACCAATTAAGAGTTCCTGCCCAACACAGCGCTACGGTGGTTCCCAGCGCTGCCCCGTTGCTATAGCAACGGGAGCGAGGAAGCTGCGCGCGACGGCAACCCCGCAGGAACCCTTGCGATCTCGAGTTGTGCTCTCTCTCTCTCTCTCTCTCTCCATCCTTTTGGAACCTGAACTAATGAGCTCCAGAGATGAAAGGAAAAACCGACGAGCAGCCAGCGTCCGGACCGTTCCGCGGGCCAGTCAGGCTAGCAGGACTAGCCGTCAGTTATAGTGAGCTTGACTGGCTGAAGTAGCGTGTGCCTCCCCCGCAACACAACTTGTCTGGGTTTGTTGGGGATAGACGATCTAGTGACATAGAATAACTGAACAAAAAAAAAAAAAAAAAAAAAGGCGAGATGAGGAAAGTGACTGGAGGCAGATGTTTATCAGGATAAAACTGACCAGTCGCGGGGCTTGGATCTAGAGGAGCAGGACTCGAACCTTCACAGACCGTGGCATCGTTTTTGCCAAGGCTCACTGTAAAATACACACACAGAATTGCATTAACCTGAAATTCTGTATTTCATCACTTTGTTAAGAAGTATTGTACAGAGTTTTTCCCTTTTTAATCATTTGCCCTGGTTTGATTTTCAAAGGGCAGGAAAACCTTCCGACCTGTGTATTTTCCTTTTTTTTTTTTTTTTTGCACAAAGGTTG
Source organism: Lagocephalus sceleratus (assembly GCA_911728415.1). Classification (NCBI taxonomy): domain Eukaryota; kingdom Metazoa; phylum Chordata; class Actinopteri; order Tetraodontiformes; family Tetraodontidae; genus Lagocephalus; species Lagocephalus sceleratus. The sequence continues at coordinate 11,394,063 of CAJVRN010000040.1, forward strand.
GGTCACTCTTACCTGTTCAATCAAGTGCATTTGATTAAATGTAAAATGCAGAGGAATTTCAAATGCTGGTTTTAAAAAAAAGAAAAACATTAAAAACTGCAGTAAAGTCACTGTTGTAGCCAACATTCCGAGGACGTCTCTCTTTTGTGCCCACTCGTTCCCCCACAGTTGTTCGGAATGCCTGACAGAGCCGAGAAGCGGCGTCTCCGTAGCGTGATCGTGCTCAGAGGCAAGGAGAAGAGTTTGTAACACTGCCAGCTGGGGAAGGACATCCTTCTGTTCTCCAGGTTACACTCGATCAGATCTGACCCTGTAAACAACTTTTTTTTTTTAAAGCCCAGCTGAAGTTTTTTGTTCTTTTTTTTAAAGATTTGGATAGATAGAAATTGGGTTTGAGCCAACAGGCAGGCAGAGGTTGGTTAAAGTATTTCTCCTTAAATTTCCAGGAGCACGTTTCAGCAGAGGAACCCGGTTGACATCGGACAAAACTTAAAAGTCCGGAGTTGCTCCACAAACTTTAGTGGAAGAATTACCAGTTTTAGCTACAGCCAGTTTTTTTTTTTTCTGTCTCCCAACAAGACTTGTTTTTGAATTGTTCTAAGTGCATTTACCAGCACCATTAATTCTTAACATTTGTATGAATTTATTTGATACATTTTGAAATTAAATGTGACCCTGACATTGAACCGGTCGCTGAAGATTTGTTTTGATTTATTGACCGTAGCACCGATTGGCCAACGTTCCCTTCCCTCATCACACCGAATGCAACAAACCGACTCCAGCTCATTTTTATAAAATGTGATTTATTTTAAACGGAGTACATGAAGTTGAAAGTTACAAACTGGCTCTTCCCTTTTTTTTTTTTTTTACGAAAACATTCCACCTTCTTCTTTGACTAGGATGAGTTGCTGTTATTAGCACGATAAGTGTCGACTGAACCCTGTGAAACGGAACAAAACTGTATACCTGCGCTCTCTAATGACACATGAACAAAATAATCTCAATTCCTGATCTGTCACCAGTAATCTGATTAAACTCCAGCCTATTTACACTTGACACCTGTTCACCACACCCCCCTGTTATCAGAGCGTTTCTAATTTAATCTGACCATAAATGACCAGGAGTGTCCACCATATTTGGCAGCGCGTAAGACCCCCCCCCCACCCTCGCCCCCGTGTGACATAAAATGATTTGTCTAGGTTAAAAACGTGGCAGAGTAACTAGATTACTGCAGGAGCACGTGACAGCGGGGCTGCGGGTTACTTCCTGATCACCTCCTCTTTCAGTTTGTCCGCCAGGTGTTTTCTCTTCTGCAGCTGCTTCCTCTCTTCAGCAGACACCTGTCAGGAGAACAGCTACGTTTCAAACCACGTCCACCCGTCCTTGTTCAAGACACACAGACAGACAGACGCGCTACAGTTGGCCAAGCAAACGCCTGATTGGTGGTGCAGGCGGCAAAACAAAGGCTTTCTACTGGAGGCTACAGCGGGGGGGGAGGGACTCTCCTCGCCACCAGGCGGGCAGCAGTGGCAACAAAACAGCACGAACGGTTGGACGTGTTCACATCAGACAGGCGATCACCTTCTTGGAGGATTTACAGTGTTGTGCTGGAGGAGGAGGGGGAGGACAGGCCCCATTTGTCTGGGACTGTCCCACTGCCTCCTGACAGACAGGCAGGCCAGCGCAAGTGCAACAAACAAGAATAAAGAACACACAAAGTCAAACGCGGAAGATCTGTGTGAGGTTGGGGTGTTCGGGGAAAAGGGAAATGTGGAGAAAAACAAGCTCCTGATATCTGAACGGACTGAATGAAGCTGCAGTTACCGAGGGGGTGCTGGTGCTGGTGGTGCTGGTGCTGGTGCTGGTGCTGGTCGGGGGTTCAGGGGTCGAAGTCGCCTCTGCAGGCGCAGGTTTGCTCCTCTGCTGTTCTCTTTTCAGCGCGTGCAGCTTGTCTCTCTGCAGGCGCAGGTACGCCGCCCTCTGCTGGAGCTCCTCCTGCTGAGACGCCGACAGCTCCTGCAGCGAAGAGGAGGAGAAGATGGAGACGCGCAAAGGTCCTGGGCTACCCGACCCACCCCCCCCTTCCAGTGGAGAACAGCGGAGGGACACTGAAGCTGTGGCTACGTTATCACGCCCTCCACTGGGAACACGACACGGGTCAACCTGAGCTGGACGTGGAGATGAGTTGAGAGGAGGCAGACGTACTGTGAAGGGCTTAGAGAAGCCGGCCTCCCTGTGAGCCTCCTCCAGACACGCCTCAGACACCGTCTGGCTGCTGCTGCTCTGCGCGCTCCGCGGTGGCGTCCTCACTGCCGGAAGCACTGGGTCGTCCACACCATTACAGTCCAACCCTGGACACACACGGTGTGTTTCAGAGTGTTAAGATCAGAGAGGCTTGTGCTGCTGCTGCAGAGGAGACTTCTCTTTCGATTTACCAGGAGTGGCTTTAGATGAAGGGCCGCTCAGAGCTCCGCTCTTCTCTGCTCCTCTTGATGTCTTGACCTCTTCTTTCCTCACAGCTGCGCTCCGCTCCTGCAGGAAATTAGACAAAATCGTGAATATTTTAGTGATGACATCACAACCCAGAGGGCGCAGTGCTCCTTCCTGCTACCCTTTGGACAGAACGTGTGTCCTAATCCGATAAAACACTAATGATCTACTCACTCCTACATCACACAAATATTCAGAACACTATTGGAAAAACACACACCTTTACTACACGACTAATGTAACATTTAAATTAAGGAACAGTGAATTCTGTGTCCTCAGGATGCAGCGATACCAAAGTTTTCATTAATATGCAACCACACACTGAGGGGGGGGGGTCATGATCAGCCGCATTGGCATAAATTCACATTCACAGGTTTAATGAATTTATCTATTAACGATTGGCATTATTGCATCCTCGGAAGGGTCACGGATGTACTACTTGGATGGTTTAGGTTACCGGATTAGTGGCAGTGCTTCCATTCACTATTGGGGTGTGGTGACCATTACTGCTGCTACTGCTGTCACCATTCACCTCAGTTCTGGCCTTAAAATAAAATCAACAGGGCATAAGAGACAAAAGAGTGATGAGGACCTACATGGAAATAGGAAATAAAGCTTTAATTACACGTTTAGCCCTCTTATATAACAGGTCGGCCTACTTTGCTGATTGGACTTGAGCACAAAAAGGCTCACATGGTTAATCTGAGGTGCTGCAGTCTGGCAATCATCAGGATTTGATTTGGCCCAATCGCTCCGAGGATATTTACCTTGGCGGTGCTGCTCTGTTGGCTGGGAGCAAAGATGCTCCCCTGGGCTTCTCTGCTGATGGCCACGGCCTTGGTGGAGCTGCCGCCGCGGGCCGAGGGACTTTCGACCTCCGACAGCTGCCTCCTCCTTTGCTCTTCGTATTCCTCTTTTGACTTTCTGACGGAAAATGAAAAGGGCTCGTTGTATTTCTGCACTTGTATATCTGGGTCAATCGAGCCTTTGGTAACAGCCCCATCACCAGAGGATTTGATACCGCGGTTGCACTCAAGCTTGCTCACAGGGATCACCTGGGCATCACACAGATCCTTTAATTTGATTTATTTAATAGTTTAATTTGCCTAAGAGGAGACACAAGTCCACATGTATACCTGTGTGTGTGTGTGTGTGTGTGTGTGTACATACGGGCAACAATGAAACGATAATAACATCTTTTCACAGTTCATGCTTTGTGATGTAAGATAGTGCAACTGCACATAAGTTTGGATGAGAATAAGCGTCTAGCTGAGGTCTCCCGATTGCACGCCATTAAACATGCATCAATGACAGAACGCATATGAAAGGAAATTAGTAATTAATACAATAGAAATGCTATTTTCTCAGCTGAGTCAATCCCACTAACCGAAATTAGCCGCATCCTAAGGAGCTTAACGGCAGCCCCATGAGATGCAAATGTTCTACTTGGTCAGGCAGCCACAAGCAAAATCCCATTAGAGAACAGGGACACGAGCTTCTACAATGTTGGACACATAATGTATAGACGTCCTGCCCGTTGAGGCGTGACTCAATGTTTATATTACTATATATAAAATGAAGGTTAAGATGCCAAGATGAAACTTCCAAACTTCTAAAAGTTAACTTTGTGTGTGTGTGCATGTGTGTGTGTGTGAGGGGGTGACTCTTACTTGAGAACCTCCTGCAGTATGTTCATTTCTTGCTCTTCCAACTCTTTCATCTCATCCACACCAGCAGTCAGACTATCAGGAAGGCTTCCTACACACACACACACACACAAATGTTAACAGTGTGGACTGTTGAATCTATTAAAATAACCTAAACAAACAGAACCAATAACTTCAGTCAGGTTGAGCTAACGTGAATATTTAGACTCGTGTGTGTTCTCTCAGCCAACCTGAAGTTTCCTTGATGAGCCGGAGGGCTTGAAGCTGTAACTCCATGTTCTTCTGGACCATCATTGATCGAAACATCTGGAAGTCGTCGGTAGCCAGAATTGGCTGGAAAACTGACTGTAAGAAAACCAAGACCCCCTCATAATGCCGATCAAAGCGTCAACGTCAAACGTTTGTTAAAAGTGACCGAGAAGTTTCTTTAAGTTTAGGAAGATTCACAGGAAGCTTCCATTGTGTCTTCTTTAAGGCGTGTTTTTATTATTTTAGTGAGGAAAACTTAAAAGTCAAGAGGGGGAACTCTCCTGGACTGGGACAAAAGGACAAAAGCAGCAGGGCTCCAGTCAGATGATTCACTTGAGCACACAAAGGGAAGCCGCGGCCACACACGGCGCCTTTAAAGTTACAGTAAAGCGCAGGCGTGCGCTCCCCCTCTGAATGTTAACGAACTCACTGGAATGATTATAAATAGCATTATGATCCAACCAAGATTAGCCCAGATGTGTTCACTGTTTCAGGTTCCTCAGATGAAGCTGCAGTTTCTCATGAACCTGCTCAACCCTCAGAACAACACCAAATCTGCTTTTGGAATATTTCTCATTCTGAACCTTTTAGTGAACTTTGGTTTTGCTCTTTACTAAAAAGAACGATACAGTATTTCAGTTGTTTAATGGATACATTTAGGGGCAAAATGCAACTAGAATAACTACACAAAACAGAATGCAACGTAGCTTTGTTAATTTATAAGAAAATAAGATCTGCAACCTGCACATTAAACTTCAACGCCACACTAATTTAAGGCGATTTAATCTGGTCATCTGCTCGTCAGGCCACTAAATATTTATCTCGGGGCCAATTAATGAGATCTCCGTCTCCAGAGGATCCCAATGAAACCCATCCATGGCGATCCCTGCAGGGCCACCAAGCACCTGTCGATCGGGAGGGACCACCATTTGGGTTTTTTTTTTGTTGTTGTTGCCGCCGTTTGCAGCGGTGTGTAGATGTTGTGTTGGCATCAGTAATAAAGCCCAAAAAAACGACAGCATCTCCACAGAAGGGCCCGGCGCTGGACGCAACGAAGCCTGATTTATGTTTTATGTAACCATACGCCCGATTATCGATCTAGGTTAACCAGAAGACCTCAGCACATGCAAGGAGCTTACCATACCTGCATTGTTTTGGACTTGGCAAAGGGGGACGTGCAGGCGTCCAGAAACTGCTGGTCGCTGATGCCAACTTCCTTCATGTAATTCTCCAGCAGCCTCTCCACCTTTTAACAGCAAAGCAGCTTACGTCAGCAGTTTGGTGAGGCTGCAGCCTGGGGGGGGGTCTGGGCAGCTGTACTCACCAAAGTCTTGTACTGAATGTGGATGTCCGTGTAGGACAACTTATTCTCCTCCTCGTCGTCGAAAACTGAGAAAGTATGCGGGCCAGTTTAGACAAAACAGCGGGAGGGTCGAAGGCTAAAACGAGCAACCCGTCTGCATCTGCAAAAACTGGCTGTTTGGCGGCATTTAAGTCACACAAACGTCACCTTTTTTTTTTTTTTTCTTTGACTTGGCTCACTTTACGACTCTGAAGAGCCAACGTGGTGCACAACGCGGCGCCTTTGCGCTAGCCTAGCCAGCGAGCTAACAACGCACAGCCACAAAAACACGAGATTTTGGTGTCAAGACGTCAAGAAGCGCGTTCCATTCGTTGTTTTTTTTTTTGTTTTTTTTTACCTAAGGACTTGGTCTCGATGAACTCGGTGACGGGGATGAGCCATATGGGGCTGCTGAGGTAGCCGACGATGCTCTCGAACACCCACTCGCGGTCGTCCTCGGCCATGGCGGCGGCGGCGGCGGTCAGCTCCGCGGGCCACACGGTCCCGACACCCCCGGCTCCGAAGCGCGGGGACACGGCATGTGCGTGCGGGCCGCCCCTCGCAGCGCTGCACCCACACGGCGCACGCATCAATCTGCGCCCGAGGGCGGCTTGACGCCTAATCGGTTTCCCCTGGCAACCGTTGCGTAAGCCCCGAGCTCCGCGCTACGGGGGCCGGGGAGGGCCAGACCCTGCAGGAACCCGGGGAGTGCCCGAGTTCGGCAGGGATAAAAGACCTCGCAGCTGCCAAAACACACTGGAATTAATGCTCCGATTAAACTTTAGGGTGGTTTTGAGGACGAGTGAGGAGCAGCTCCTAACTTTAAAGCCCGCGTCGTCACCTCCAGATCATGCAACGATAGAAATGTGTTATTATCACTTGTAGCAGGGGTCTCAAACCTCTTCCACAAAGGGCCTTGTGGCTGCAGGTTCTTGTTCCAACCAGTCCAGTACACACGGTTTGACCAATATACGTTTACGTACAGAACTACAGAAACAAAAACTGAGGCAGAGACATGAAATCAAACAGGTCCTGCAATCCAATATTTACTTTAACATTCAAGGAATTAGATGTTGAATCCTGTGCATAAATTTCCCCGCACAAAAGTTACTAAGTGGGAGAGAGAGGACGCATGTCAGCTGTCTGAAGACTCAGATGAGTTGATGAAGTGAGTCCAGTCTGGTGCTGCTGCTGGGTTGAACCAGAACCTGCAGCCACCACCTGAGGCCCTTTGGGGAACAGGTTGGACGCCCCTGACTTGTAGAGTGTTAAAGCGCAACAGTAAATCAGCAGCAGCGCTCTACACATCAAAATAAAGTTAATATGACTGAGGGAGCGGCCTGGAGCCTGCGGCAGACATCTTCCAGCATAAGCCTCAGGGATAAGCCAGCCTTTAATTAACTCTTTATAATAAAGAAACACACTTGAATTAAAGCAGTCCTTCTCAAATGGTGGGGCGCGGCCCCCCAGGGGGGTGCGGTGCAGCGCCAGGGCGGACGCGTGTGACCCTGGGGAACAAGCCTTTTTCTTTTGCCGTACTAGAATAAAGTATAACTGCACATCTATTATGGTAGTTGGCAGTGGCCTCTCATTGTCAGAGTGTGTGAGGGAGTATCAGCTCTATGGCGATATGAAGTCAGCATCACATGGTGCAATAAGTCGGTCAAAAATGGTTACAGTTTAAACAAGGATTTATTTTTTTTTAATTTCAGGCTAATTGATGCACTTGAATTTTTTTCTGTTACAGACTAAAAAACAATGTTCATAAAGTTATTCTTTGTAAGTTGAACTATATCTCTTTCTTCTTTGTTTTCTTTAATGTTAATAACTATATAATGTTATGCAGAGGTGTACTTATAACAATGTTATAGACAAATTATATTGTTAATTGTTGTGGTGGAGAGTGGTGGTGGTGTTGGGGGGGAATGTTTTCTTCTTGCTGGGGGGGCGTACATGATATGGCAAACACCATGGCATCAACTGACAGACGCAAAAGGCCAAGTCTTTTATTTTTTTATTAAGAATAAAAACTTAGCAATCCCAGAATAAATTGTGCATTAGCAGTGGTGTTAGTAAATACATTCTTTCTGTTTTTTAAAGGCTCATCATGGGCTTCCGTTATTATAGTGCCCCAAAATGCTTCTGTGCCCACTTTATAAAGGCAGAACATGCAAGCAGCAGTGCATAAGAAGTACAGCAGAATATAGGTCACATTAAAAAAGAAAAATCTTTTCTAGTGAGTCAGGCAGTTCTGTTTACTGTGGGGTTCTTCCCAGTAACAGTCCCCCTTCCTCCTGTCATCCCACTGGATGCTTTCACCGATAATTAGGGCACAACCAGGTGGCACATGATGAAGAGAGAATACTATGTTTCAGTAGGACGTGCATTATTACTGCTCTTATATTTCCATGTAGAAAAATAAGAGCATTTCAATGTTTACATTAGTCCTGTGACAGAGGTCACGTTCATTTAAAAATATGTTTATGCACGATAGAGTGTACAGTTTCTGCATGATATCATAATTTATACATTATCACATATTATGTACAGTATGAAATTAAAAACAGTAAGTTCAGCAGGACAAATATACACTGTCGGGTTTGCTGATGTATAAATTATTTGTTGTTGATTTTACAATCATTTTATTTTTTAATTTAATTATTTTGTTGCAGTAAATTAGATTTCTTCATAATTCTCCCGATGTCTCCTGAAGCCCTCCAGAGGGCAGTGTTCACCCGTCGTTCTAATGTTGTCTTTGACAGACCGATATTACATTTTCCAGCGATGCTGCGGACATTTAACACAAACTGCTGTCTGAGATCCTTTTCCACCACAGTCCAAACTGCATTATTAATAAATAACAAAGGCCATCAATGGCTTTGGAAGTAAGAAATAGTCTAATGACATATTGTGTAAGAATAAGGCTCGCTGGAAGGCCTTAATAGAATCAGAAAACATTTGAGCTTCACGTGAGGTGTGATATATGGCATATTCTATCAAAAGGGTGCCATGAGGGAGCACCGCACCCTTGGGGTTAAACTGCAGCGAATGCAGCTGTCAAACCCTGTAAAAAATTCACTATATTGATTTGGCTGACAGCAGAGACCCTCTTGTCCATTCTTCTGACTCCTCTTTTAGTGGTAGTTCAATAATGTACAACATTTCATTCAGAAGCCTGTATAGATAACCTTTAAGTTCTTCTTTGTGTACTGGGATGTATATGGCACCTGGAAAGATTATCTATTCTGACCCTTTTGAAATCAATGGAGAAGACCATCAAGGGAAAAACCATCTGCCTTCAGCTGATGAAAATGAAAGGTCACGTGTGTTGTGTCATGCAATAAAAACAGAGAGGCTAAATCATCTAATTTGGGTGCGACCCCAAAAATGTGAAATATTGCATCTGTTGCTGTGTGAAGTGATACGGGCTGCATCTTCTGCAGGGCTAAAGCTTCTGTGAATGAGATGTACCACACGCTGTGTTATAGTGGCCACAGTGGTCACATTCAGCAGGTGTTCATCCATGCAAGCAAACCGCAATTCTAACAAGCTTAATGTTGCAAAAGAACTTATTATTTTGTGATGAGTGAATCATATTATCGGTTCCGTTTCATTTTGTATGAGCACATTGGCCCAGAGACATTTTGATGGTGTTTGTGTCCTCCTCTAAAAAAAAAAAAATACTGAACAAGCTACTCGTGAGATTAATATCATCGGACCAAATATGGTTGTAAATGACTTCTGTGTCTTTGGTAAGAAAGGTTCCACAGTCCTGGTGTTACACATGCTGCATTGCTGCCCATCCCTGCACATCTGCAGGCGTCGTTTCCACTCTTAAAGGGCTGTAAATCTGAAATTCTACCAACAGAACAACAGTTAAAAAAAAAAAAAAATCATCTTTCTGTCAAAAAGCCATCCAAGCTCTTCTTTCATGCACGTGAGCGAGTGCTGCTGTTGAAGTCTGTTTCAGGGGGACGCGCTGGTCCGCCTTCACAGCGACCTGCTGCCGCTGCTTTCAGCTGCCTGTCCGGATGGATCCATGTGATTCTCACTGTCGTTCTCTGTCATTTGTATCTCTCTGTCGTCAAGGTGACTCATTTTGACTCGTCCCTGCTCCTGGTAAGTATCTATAATCTGCCCCAGGCCGTTGGTCATGTCTTGGTGATTCACTTTGTTATGTCTGTCGTCATGGTGCCTCATTTTAAATGCCTTTGTTCCATCATCCTTGTAAATGTTTCTCCCTGGTGTGGGACTGTTATCCAGCCTCCCCGTTCTGATATGCACGGGTCCAGTTATTAAGTGGTTAGCTTTCATTGGCACCAACTTGTTAATCTGGTGCTTGTTGCAGATTGGAATCTTGTTGGCCTGCAGAGAGCGCGTGTAATTCGAAAACCAGTCCCTCTCAAAAGCAGCCCGTAGCTGCTCCACCACAGTTGCGTTCCTTTCCTCGACACCCTCTGACTGACTGATCACCAGGCCCGCTCCCGCATTGAAGTTGAATTCGTTCCCCAGCCAGTCAAGATTACCTGTCAGGGCGAACAACAAGTTTAGGTTTAAAGTTTACTTCAGGAATCTCTTCCACCTCTCTACAACAACGCAAGAACGCTGGATATGTTTACTCTGGTGTTTGCAGTCCACTTTACCGCCCAGTTTGGTAAACACTTTGAGGGTTTTACGAAGGAAGATGATGAGAAGATCGATACCACTTCATGTATTTATGTAAAGTACCAGGCATATTTAGCTTAGCTCAGCATTAGGTCAAGATATAGGAGAAAGAGCTAGGGTGGCTCTTTCCAGAGTTCACAAATACAAAGGTCAGCATTATCAGAACTCACCAGAGAATACGTTATAGGCTTACTGGAAATGGACGAAACAAACACGATCATTGTGCGGCGAACTTTGAAATTCAGTTGATGAGCTCACCCAAATAAATCGATCTGTCTGTCACCATAAACCTGTTGTAGTTTATCCCTTGAAAAGTCCCATCTCTCAGCACTCTGGAGTTGAAGAACTTCTACAGACACACACACACACACACACACACACACACACACACACACACACATGCAGATGCTGTGATCATTTGAAAAGTTTGTTTGAGTTGAAGTTTCTGCTGGTCATTCACTCACAGCCTCCAGGGAACAGTTGGCCTGCTCCATGCACAGACTCCTGAGAGACCAGAGGAAGTTAAAGGAAAGGGGCTCCGTCTTTTCCCAGCAACTTATCAGCAGACGCACCTGGACTTTCCTCAGGATCAGAGCCTCCCGGATGAGGCTGTCGATTCGAGACCAGTACCTTGGCACAGATACAAAATGTGGGCTTGCAGCCAGTTGAGGTACACGAGCGCACACACACTTTAATCACTGGAGTCACAGCGAGGCATCAAGTGTTGTTTGCTGCAGAGGAAGCTGCTCGCTGTTTCTAACCTGCGAGCACTTCTGCTCAGGAGAGGCAGGTAGTCGATGCTAGAGATGTATATGAAATGCTGCGCCTCCTGTATGACTCTGGAAATGGCTTCAAGATCGTTGCTGCGGTGTTTGGGGATGAAAGCATCGGGGGAGGTCTGTCACCAGAGAAGGAAAAACAGAACTACAGTGACACCGACAGTTATCACATCATATCCCAGCATCATCACTTGTGTGCTTATCTTGCGCATTTTATGCCAAAAAAAGAACTTTGGCTTGATAAATTATCTCCAAACCTGCACATGTGCTTATTTACTTTTTATGTGAGTCACATCTGCAGTGTTCATTGATCGTTGACAGGAACTCACTTAAGTGCCAGCATCATTCATCTTCAGAAAGAAGACAATGCTGAAAGTGCGCCTTCATGCAGAGGATGAAAAATGTTGTGTGCTTTCTCCTCCCTCAAAGAGAGTGCGACTGTGTGTATGCTATTTTATTGTTCTGATTTTGTTTTGTTCCTTCTTAGAAAACACAAATGTCTAACCCGTAATAGACTTTAAAACACGTTCACATTTCATTTCGGTATAACACAAATGTTTTTCCATCAGCTAAAGCTCTCATAATCTCACTTACAGAGACGTATGCCTGAGCCTTTGTGCTGTTGAGAGTGAGCTCCAGGGGTTCGTCCCTATTAAAGAGGGCAAAGAGACGCTTGGACCAAAAGCAGGGAATGAAATCTCTTAACCTCAACCCCCAGTAGAGGCTGAAGACTCGGTGGAGGTCCAGAGCCAGACAGCTGCAGTCGTACACCAAGACGCCCAGCTCCTTCCTCTGGGAACAAACATGGCATTTGTTGTTCAGACACAATAGGATGGGAATGACATCATAGCGTCTATTCTGCCTCTGTAATTTACCTTTGTTCAATTCAAGTGTGCTGTTGCCTCTTTAATAACTTGTTAAGAAGACAGGTGTGTGGAATATCAGCTTAACGTTCAAGTCACAATTACACACACACTTTGTTTCTTCCAGTAACAAATAACTAAAATTCATTCCACTGTCCCCAGAAGCTAAAAACATGTAAAGTGCATTTTCTCCTAAAATTGTGTAATGCTCTGTTCCATTTTTGCCATTCTGTACTTTTTAATTCCAAATCATTGTCCTCTGTAACTCTGGATAGCTAAATATAGATGACATGCCTCAAAAAAGGTGTTCAAAAGCATGCAAGAAACTCGTGTTTGAAGGAGGATAAAAGAAGGCCTCTTTCTATTTCTGGATGCCTTTCCACCTCACATGCATCCTCTCTCTCCCTCTTAGGAGCTTTTGTGCAGGGAAAGTTATGCAAGGGATGCAACATCTAACTTTTTGAATATTAAAGTAAATATTGGATTGCAGGACTCACTGTTACAAGAACTGTTTGATTTCATGTCTCTGCCTCAGTTTTTGTTTCTGTAGTTCTGTACATAAATGTATATGGGGGGGGGGTTGTGAGCCCTGGGAAGTGAGCGTACAGTGGCCAGGGATCTCCAGTCCATGCTCGCACTCCCAATATAGAAATGCTTCTTGTCAACGACCCAGAAGGAGGAGAGGAGGTGGCCTTTTGTTAATGCTGTCATGTTCACATAGTGGACCTCTGCACCTACACAGAGAGTTAGAGATGAAAATAAAACAAGTTTACAGCAAGGACAAGACAAGAGAAGAAAAGAAAGCACGGTGAGAAAACAGAACAGATGGGTCAAGCACCAGACACATGAGAGGACAGTGGGAGGAAATGCTGACTTTTCTTTTGCTCCAGTACAGCAAGCTCAGTTGAATCGATAATCCCGCTGGAGATCTTTAGCTGGACTCCTCTAGATTTCAGCCCCTGAAGCCTGGATAGTAGAGCCCTGCCCTAAAATAAAGATAACATAAGAGCCATACTATTACATTTTCTTAAATATCGTGGCACCATCAGCTCTAACTCTAGGTATAGTTTGGGGAAATATCAAGTTCTGACCTTTATGTCTCTGTGTGAACAATGAATCTAGCTCATCAGACATATTTCAGAGACAACAAAAGATGTCCGTGACTTGCAACTTTGGCTTTACTTGCAGGCGAGCCTCTCCCAAGGAGGTACCTTTTATGGGAGCTGTCAGGTGAGATCAGCCCAGGCTGAGCACCCATTAACTCCCCTCTGCCTCAAGGCCTTGAAAAGGACAATCTGCAGCTTCAGCGTTATTCACTGCGATGTTGTTGAGCAAAACTTCTGCTCCTTTCCCCTTCTCATGTTGGAAGCTTTATTAAGTTTAACCTCAGCAGTGGTGCTCAGAGCATTATTGCAAAATGAATATTAATGATAATAACACAATAATAATAATACCATATCTTGTAATTGTTCACTTCTTGGTTCATCCTTCTGTACGTGTATGACTCTGTTTAAAAGCAGACCAAACCAAACAATAGCTGACTCCTGTCATGTGAAGCCTGCGCTTGTGTTTTTATTACCTGTCTGGCAGCAGGCTGGAAGCTGGATTCATAATCGGAGGCATTGAGCAGCCACAGCGGGGAAACTATCTCCACAGCCCGGACTGCTCGGTCCAGTAAACTGTTTAGTCCCACTGACAGTGGGACATGGGATGTTCCGTTTTGCAGGAAGGAGATATCATCTGGAATGTTTTCCACAAGTACGGCTCTATGGAAAATGAGACACACGGAAGAGTCACAATGATGCAAGAGCCAAAATTCCCTCTCCGCAACAGCATGAATACACAGAGATCTTTATCAACAACACCCCTCATTTGGCTCTTTAGCTTGATACAGTGAGGCATATAACACCGGTACGATTCCATCAGTGTTTAGATTTAATCATATGCAGTCAAAGAAATGCATTTTTCTCTCTGTTCTTGACCTATTAAATGTTTTACACCATCGCATGACGCACTTCAATAGAGGCATCCGCCGTTTGAGGCGATAGAGTGCAGCTGTAGGAAGCGCCTTCATGTGGAAAGAGGTAGAGAAGTCAGTGGGTCATCAATGTAATGGCCTTATTCTCCAATGCACCACTTTGTGCAGTGAAACACACCGAAGATGGTGAATGGTACAATAGTGGAAAATACTTCCAGCAGTAGTTGGTTTTGGTATTAATATTAAAAGCTCCAGCATTGTCATTCAGGAAGTAATTTAGCAAATCACGACTGCAAGCTCTCTCCCGTTTGCACAGTTAAAGGGCATTTATGCTGAAGATAAGTGATTGAATTAACTGTGGCGGCCCTAGACCTACAGCCCACACAATCAGGTTAATACAGAGGTCTAATGTTCACTACATCCCGTCTGCAACTGACCTGCCAGCTGAATTTTAAAAGAAGCCTCAGTAAAAGGTGAGAGAGTGAGCATCTCAGAGGAGCGAATGAAGTCTGTGTCCCCCCCCAGAAGGGAGGTGAGTGAGCCTTCAAACAGTCGTGTTAAGGATTTAGGGCTGGATTTGTAAGTAAATGAAGCTGTGCTTTGCTCTGGCTTAAACTCTTCTTCGGTGGTTTCAGTGACCAGATGATGGATGTCTGCGCTCCTAGCAGTGCCTTTGGCTGACTCTGGGTCACCCTCTGGCTGACTCTGGGTCACCCTCTGGCTGACTCTGGGTCCCCCTCTGGCTGACTCTGGGTCACCCTTTGGCTGACTCTGGGTCAGACATCCCAGGGTGGAACCGGTGACCCAACAAGGGCACGGTTGCACGAGTGTGAGCTCCAGATGATAATGTTCTGGCAACATGCTGGGTGGCCAGTTCCCGGTACAAACCATGAAAAAATGATTCATGGCATGTGTGGAGTTACACCATGTTTTGGACCAAGGCCAAGGCAGGTTAAACTTTCTTTTCTGGTCGCAGCTTGATCTCTCCTCACAGAAATAACAATCAATAGGTTGATTGAAGCAGGTTTGCAGTCACATTTAAATCACGCTGAGGGTTTGGATCACGGGCTGAACACGGCAAGAGTGAAATGAGGACAAATGAATGTCATTAGCTGTGATTAAAAAAATTAGCGATTGTTTGTGGCACACAGCTTGGAATATTCTCTTTTGTTCTGATTTGATTGCAAAGTCTGGGAGCACTTTGGGAAATAATTTCCACTGAGAACAAAATTAAGAAAATGTGGATAGATGAGAGGAGGACAGGGGATCTGACATAAATCATTCTGGTTTAGAATAATGGCTGCGAGGTACAATGAAGCCCAAAGAGTTTAAAGAGCCAGAGATGCTAAGGAGGCTGGCAGGCAGGCTGTCTGGAAGGAATTCATCGATTTCTTCGACCCAGCTGCACATGTAAAGCACGTAAAACTGAATTCCCGCTTTTCCATTCAGATTTCTAATCAGAAAAACAAGGACAGCATAAACCGATATCATGCATTTTTCAGGCACGAGCTTATTGCAGAAACAATGGCTGATGGGAGATATTACCAAGTGCCAGACTGAGCCCTTGACATCTGATATAAATTATCCACCCTCTCGTGTGCTGCACAGCAGCGAGGACATTAATATGGGTACTGCACTGCTGTTCTCTTCGCTACATCGTAAAGGTTAAGTTACACACAAATATAATGCTGTGTCAGTTACAGCCAAGATGACGTGGCCTTCAACGTGGATTTGTGTTTTTTTAATTAATGAACCATTATTTGCACTGGGAACAAGATTATAGATATTATATGGCCATCCATCTTTCTTACCATTTGCAGCCCTGCTAATCTCTCTCTGCGTTGCCGGGCGTGTTCATGATGTTGTGTGTGCTGAGTATCAGAGGGCAGGTCCATTTGATCTGTGTTTGTTTAGGTGAACACCTTAGTATCACACTTTCTCCGCTCCGCTTCAGCCGGCGGTTCTAAGCGCCAGACAAAGTTTAGAGCTCAATATATATTCTCTACCGTAAATGTTAAAATCTAATTCTGAAGTATCAGGGAGAGGCTACAGCTAGATGAAACTGTAAAATTATATTCTAAAGGTGTAAAGCAAGGCAATTATTTTTAATTATTCAGGATAAACAACATGTAATTTTTTTCCCCCTAACAAAAACAGCACGCATGAAAGAGGATTGTAACCGAACCCTTTGAAGAGCACCACTTACCTTTAGGGGTTTGAGTGATGGGAGCAAATCTCGGTGCACCAATTTTAAATGCAAATTTCACAGTAATCACTTCAGCTTTTACTGTACAAATCTGAGCAAAACTGCAAAAATTAATGATATTACTTTTGTAAATCCAGTCAGTTATTTAAAGGATACACGTGATACTGAAACTGGTTTAATAGTCATTAAAATGGCACCACAGTGCATGATTTTGTGATTTGGTTGGTGCAACATCTTGAACAGACAAGCCTTCTATCTTCCCAGGCAGCCTGCCATTAGCAGCTAATGAACCATTTCATCTCTTCATCATTCCAACCCCAAATCTTCCCTGATGCTTTGCTCTAATTCCCCACCAGTTTCACTCTTGGTGCCCATCATCTCTCATATTTTGAGAGGTATTGAGATACATTCACGTATTTTTCAGAAACTAAATAACACCTACAATATATTTACTTTTCAGTTAATTAATTAAAAATGTAGATTGGAATAGTCAATTACCAGCATTCTGTCCTTGTGGAAAAAAATAGATGATATGTGCAAATGTAGCTGTGCTTACCTGCAGTTCTTGCTACAGTTCTCCTCTGTGATGCCATCTTCATCTTCGCCCCAAATGTCCACCGCTGAGAAAATCAGAGCCACCAGCACAGCGAAGCAGCACACCAAGGCAAAGATCACGATGCACTTCTGCTGAGACTGCAAGGGAAGGAAAACGAGAGCAACATTGATTTCCAGACCAGAAGTTTAACCAAGGCCAAAGTTCTCCAACCTCGGCTCTTTAGTTTTACCTTTGGTGGATTTAATGCACAGCTCAGCTGCACATTACTTAATATCCAGTCAGATTTAGTACATGAAGACTTTGTGAGTTCTGACTTTCATAAAGAGCTTCTTTAAAGCGTGAACCTGAAGTTTTAGACCTTCAGCATGTCGACACGGAGATGCGGGGCTTTATAACGTGACACATCAGTTACGTGTGTCTTGTTTATGAAATCCCAACAAAGATTCTGAAAGGTCGGAGCCTGCACAGATATAAGAGAAGCACCAACCTGAACACTGACAATGATGTACAGCTGCTTGTACTGGTTCGTTTGAGACTAAATCAAAGTTCCTTATTTACTGTCCCAATCTGACAGCATTCATCAAGCACATACGTGCATGACAAAAAAAACAACACGTCAGTTGGCATTCAGGAAATGTGTGTCCACAACAAACACATACAATAGTCTACAATGTTACATATTTATCCTGACTATCTTGAAAATATTGGAAACATTCTGTCTGGAGTGTTTGGACTCTAACATAACCGATCGTGCTGAATGCAGTATATTGAAATCCTCCAGAAGAACAGAGTTAACATCAGATCATTGGCAGGCTCAGCCAATCTCCACTCATGACCCTCTGAGACAAATCTCATCAGGCACCATCGCCCTCTGCGACACAAAGCCGTGCTTGTGTTGTTGCGGCTCAACACGCTCTGAAATGAAAACTACCGGTCATTCGGCCAAAGTTCCCCAGAGGAAAGACAGACTCCTGGGAATATTTGGCTGCACATTTTCAATTTCCTGGCGACATTCATGGCATACCGATATCGTACCTATTTCCTGTAACTAACCGGCAAAACAGGCTGATGTAAGAATAATGACCTCCTGACCACGAGGTTATCGTCCACATGCCTGACTTTATAAAAAAAACAAAAAAAAACAACCGACAGACGATGGTCAAGAGGAAAAGGTCTGCACATCTGCTGCTAATGTACCCCGGGCACCACGAAAGCAGCTTGCTCAGCATTCAGCAACATTCACAGGATGAATGGAGGTTAAATCCACTCGGTCACACGGGGGATTTTACAAACAGAATATTTAAGAAAAACTGTGCTTTAAACTCACATATGGGTCATTAAGCAAACAAGCTTGGCTCCCCATGTCCCTTCCTTCCCTTCCTTCCCCTATCTGCTCCACCCTCTCACTTCACCATAAAGAAAACCTAGAATGCAGCTTCTGTTTCTATCATTAATTTAATTTGGACAATTAGGTTTTCTTTAACTGTAATACCTTCCTCCCTCTGCAGCTGTTCTCCACTACCTCTGCACTTGTGTCTTCCAGTAGCTTGCATTTATGCACGTAAACTGGCGTCTGGGATTTTTTTTTTCCTCTTGATTTCCATATCTCCTTGACTACAGGGTGGAGAGCCTTGAGGAGGAGAGGACCTGACAAAAACAAGCTTAAAATAAGAGTCTCATGGGTGATGAGGTGAAGTTATTGTTCAGAGGAACTCATTATTTTGAGTGGAATACCAAAAGTAATGCCCACTCATGTCAGCCAAATTCTGCAGTCACCAAATTGACTCACGTTCAGTTCCAAAGCTGTGGCTCAAATCTGTATTTAAAGAAACATAGTTTTCAGTATTTCTGTGTAGACAGCAGCTGGATAGGCGAAGCAGTTATAACCCTAATGAAGCAGCATGAAGGCAGCTTCAAGGCCTGCATGGTCCCAGATTCAAATGCACATTTAATCATCTCTGTGTCTTCGCACACAAGTGCTGAAGGCCAGGCCGCGGAACGTGCACGCGTCTAACCCGCCAAAGGGAAATAGAAAACTACCCTCTCGACACGTTTAAGAACTGACGCTGATGACTCTTTGGAGCGACCTTTAGTTTTGTGACGGGTTTCCGTGCGCCGTTGCTGCAGGGAGCAGACAGCTTGTGAACACGACACAGAAGTCATCTGGCCCCTGTGGCTTTTGGAAGCACATTTAAGGAAATTGAGAGAGCTTCAAAAGAGAGAGCAGAATACGTTTCTACAGAAGACAGCCTTAGAAGGATGCCAGGGCCCCAATTACCTCTGCTTAAGTACTCCTTCTTTGTCAGAGCTTGCTGCTCAGAGGGAAGTCTGAATTTACAACACATGAACATCATAACAGCTGTCTGGAAGCACCACAAACAGCATCTAATTTGTTTTATGAACGCTCAGCGCCCTGAAGACACCGTCTGCTGGTAGAAGGCTGAGATTTGTTGGCAGTAGGGGAGTTATTTTGCGTTTATGGCAGGGTGTTGCTCGGCTGCACAAGCAATCTGACGTAAATGCAGAGCAGAAAAAAAGCATCTTTTACCACTTGAACAGATTAGACAGTCTTCCAGTGTTGATTGCATGTAGTCTCAGACGAGCATTCACATAGGAGCGCTTTTATAGAAGTAAATCTGCGGGTCGGAATTCTGTCGGATTTCAAAGAAATCTGAATTTTTTTTTAAACCCATAATTTTATGTTACGCCCATATCTTTCATTTGTTCTGAATGAATCTGTGATCCCGTAGGGAGAAGGCCTGAAATACGAGGATCCTTTGAACGCAGCATCTCTGAGGAAGTGGTGATTTTGCTGATGGCTTGCTTGGATAGCATCGTCTGGCTGCTGGCTGTGTCTTCACACCATTCCCTCAATTCTCAAAGGGGGGTTTGAAATATGTGTGTCCATTTGAAACATTTGGAGTGCTCTGGCACAGCGGACGCTGTTCAAGGTCTTGAGTTCAAGGCTGTGGTAACTCCAGCTAGATACACACCAAACAGTAACACTCATTATCTACAGCTGAATTCCTGATGGTTTGAAACATTTACCCAACATTTTGTTCAGTATTTTTTAGCTTTTTCTGTTCAGAGTGTCCTCACAAGTTTACATTATGTGTATATTTGGTTTATCTTATCTCAGATCCAAAGAAATAATGTGCAGTTATCATCAGCTGAAACGATAAAACTAACAATAATAAATAAACACACTGATAAACGGTAGTTTGCACAGGCGGCTGCGTTTCTCCAATTCTTTTGATTTCCACAGTTGCAGGGAGAGTGACAGCAATATCAAAGGCCTGACGTCGTGCTTTGATGGGTACACGAACGTGCACTGACAGTAAAGTGGGATCAGGAATGAGCCTTTCACAGTTCTTTTTTCCGTACAAAGAAAACGAGCTGCATAGCAGAGCCACTCTTTAAAAAGCTGTTTGCTTTCCTTCATCTGTTGCACCGCAAACTAACGCAGGTTGCAGTGCCGTTTAGGCAAGATTGCGCAATGTTGTGGATGATAATTCAAGTGTGTTGGTGTTCCGGTGAGCTGTTTTTATTGGTATTCCTGCTCTTTTTTATGTGATACATTTTACATTTTCCCACCGCTGCTGTGTGCCTTTGCATTACAGTTGTCACAGTTTGTCATTGTGAGTGTCGGCCTGCCTCAAGATTGACTCTGACGGTGTTTCTCTGGAGACCCGTGTGCTCTTAGTTCATCGCTGCGGCTGTCTGTTCTGTTCTCCTGAGTGAACCCAGGGCTCCGACTGCTTCACCCGCCGGATGAGTGTTCAAACAGATCTGCACCTTCTCCAGCTCCATTACAGCAGCTTTACAAGCGCGTCGCCTTATAAATACGGCATTCACGGTGAAACGGTGACTTCCGTCTGAACATCCACGTTGTGTTTTTATCTGAAGGCTGCTAATGAGGTACGTGATTCGCGAAGTTCACTGATGATAATCCCTCTTTGATAAGTGTCTTTAAAGCAATAGCATAAACCCGGCTGGCTGCTGTATCTTGTTGGCTCAGGGCCCATTTTCCATTTCTGGTTAATTTGAAATGTTGATCATCTCAGCTCGACACCGCTGGTCAAATAAGAGAAAGAAATGGATGACCAGAGTCTCGCCACTGGGTCTTTAATGGTTGGAGGCCTGGGCCTGACTTTGAAGATTTTCCACCATCAGTCTGTTTGACAGCTCAGCCAAAGTCTCGTACATTTGCGGATCTCCTGTGTTGACGAACGGAGACCGTTAACCTTCAGCCTGGAGGTCATGTATAAGTTATTTGTATACATAGCGATCTCTCCAGGGTGAGTCCACAGTCTGGCCATAACGAAATCCATCACAGCTGCTCAATGTCACATTTGAGGCTGATCATCAGAATAAACAGACATTTTGTTATTTTTGCTGAACTTTATTTATTCAGATTAGACCTGCTTCCTTCTTTGGACAGTGGTGCAGCCTGAGGTGAGGTCGGCATCATAGCTGAGCATTTTGGATACTCAGAAATGCTTCAGTGTTTCACCAGGGACTGAACAGGAACATCCGCAGTCTAACAAGAGTCTCTAACAAGCGGGCTGCTGCAGCAGGGGCCACAAATGTCTTAGTTATGTTTATGCCAGGGACTTTAGTTTCTAGGCTGTGCTAATGGAAATGATTGGAATATCATTCACCATTTTTTCCCCCTCACAGCTAAATGGTCTCTGAGTGAATTAAACACTTTTCCGCAGCAGGAGGGCAACACAGTAAAACGCCGTACGTCAGCTCTGAAGGCATGCTGAGGGCTGGTGAATTAGAAATAGACTTGCAACAGCTGCAATCTCCTCTAGATTTACTGGTGTTGTCACACACACACACACACACACAGTCTCACACTTCTCTCCTTTAAAAACACATCAATTATTCCCAACTCAGATTTGTCTCAATCTTGTTATGTCATTGTGAGAAAATCCATCGAGATGAATAAAAGGCCTGTCTCCATCATCCGCTTTAATCTGTGTCATGTTTTCTTCAGGAAGGGAATACGTGCTCTTCAGAGTCATTTGTGTGGAAATATAACCAATCAGAGTCACATTAAAAGTGAGAGTAACTGAAGTCTGAAAGATTAACAGGAAGAACAAGAGGGACTGTGGTAGAGCCATTTTTCTGTGTGTTTACTGACTGCCTGCATATGGACAGTATATTTGAGACTGATTTAATCAAGACTGATAAAGAACTCTGGAGTATCCCATTAGAGCATATTATAATAAATAAAAAATACAGTATGTTAGAAGAGACACAGGTTCTGTTTCTCTTTGGCAACAAGATATTTACCTGCAAAAAATGTTGCTGACATGAAGAACAAAACACAAGATTCTAGTGGGAAAAACCCATAAAAATCACTTCTATGGGACTTTTTTGCTAAATATTGGAATGAGTAGGTGTTAATGGTTTTTGTGTCTCTCTGTGCTCTACCTGTGTGTTATGTGGTCAACTGTTGTGTGTCTTCTAAAGAGACTTTAGTGATATCAAGATTTTCTAGAGTTTACATTACCCTGCAGGCTCGTGAAGCTGTGTTACTAATAAAGTTTAATTATGTGTGAAGAGGAGCAGAATCGTGTCGGCTAGAAGCTGATTAAATGGAAGGCTAAGACATTGACTTTATTCTTCATTAAGTATGCAAGTTGTGATACATTTTATGCGATTCATAGATATTCATTTAGATGCACAGTAAGTGTTCTACGCTGTAGTCAAGGATTCCGCATTTACAAATGACTACTTGCTTTTCGGGAACATATGAGTCCCTGAAGCCTGCGGAAAAGTGCGCTGCAGTCCAGTCAAGACGGCCTCTGAGCCCAGCCGTGCCTTCAAAATCAATAAGTCAATTATTGTTTCATTAAAATGACATGAGAGGCCTGCTGAGTATAATGAGATCCTCGCAGGGCCGTTAACACAGCCAGTCTATCCCCTGTGGCTTCTTTCAGTTATATGTCCGAGCGTTCCTCCTGTCTTATCTTAGGACATCTTAACTGCTGTTGTGGGAATCTTCATGGAGGCCCAAATGAGATGGAACTAGTTTGGTTTTTTTGTTTTTTTAAACAAGTTTTAATCTTCCAAACCACTAATGATCCTGCTCTTCCTCTTATAAAGAGCTTATTCAGAGATTCTGGGTTTTAAATGACTCTTTAGAAATTGCCTCGCTGACCCCTGCATCTTTCTTCTGACTCCACGTTACACACCACCCAACACTGCTTCCTGCCACTGCCCTGTTCTGCTTACCCAGAAGAGCAAGTGTATTCAATTACAGTGTAGTACATCCCATACAGCTACCACTGCATGTGTGTGTGTGTGTGTGTGAGTGTGTGTGTGAGAGAGAGACAGAGAGAGAGAGACACATCCATATCTCTTGTGGAATCAGGACATTGAATTACACTAACTCAGCTTGTGCGTAGAGACAGGCTCTTACACAGGCTCTCTGTGTGTGTAATGGGCGGGGGTGTACACAACTAGCCATCAAAGGTCAATTGCATGTCATGTTCAAACTTTTTTGTCTTTCCTTTTTCATTTTTTTTGAAGCTAAATCAATTTTCTGGAGTTAAAAAATTCTACTCCCAACACCATTAGTGATTTTCCCAATTCCCACACACACATCTCCATTTTAAAAGCGCCCCGTGTCACGACTGTTTATACTTAAAATTGTAAAGTGTGCTATAGAGGGTAAAGTAATTTGACAGCAGCGTCTAAAGGTTAGACGCTGCTGTCAAATTACTGTCTCCTCCTCCAGAAACCTGCTATTGATTTTTTTTTTTGTATATTTCACTTAAAAGGTAACCTTCTCAGCAGCATCCACATGAGGTGGATCCGAGCAAGAAGCCCCGTTGTTAGTAACAGCTGAATCTGTGAAAAGGACAACGGCTTTCCTCAGAATCAAGATGTATGAATGTGTGTGCGGAAAGATTAAAATGTTTTAGATGCCGTATTGATTCAAGTTTCTGACAACAGATTACACAATGACTGATCTGACTCTTAAGTTCCTCTAATGTTGACTCACCGGACCTTTTTAGGAGCTCTTGTTCAGCCTTCGTAATACACTGAATCGATTCCGCATAAATGTAGTCCACTGACTTTGAGGTACTCTGGATTTAAAAGGCACTGCTTATTTGAAAATCACAAGTCTTCCTCTGTTACCTTAAGTGGAATTAAGGTCCTGTTTTCAAGCGCGTGACAGTGCAATCATGAAAATTGATGTGGAGAGACGCAGCAGCAGCAACAGCCATGACTTAGCAGGGACACGAGAGCCACTGGAGAGCGCACACACGCTGAATATCAAGGACACAACAGATCCGAGGTAGCTGCAGAAATGGACCGCTCTGTGTGCCTGCTTGTCCGTCCGTCCGTCCATCTGTCTGTCTGTCTGTCCCTCTCTCACACACGTACAGTGGTTCCACAGGCTATAAGAAAAAGGCTATCCAGTTAATGTAAGGCACAAAAGCTGTGAGTAAATAAATATCCATTCGTCTTGCACCAGATTGATGCCATGACGGTCCATCCGTCATTAACGTCTCAGGCCCTGCGCTCACTCTTAAGCTCCTGAATCACTCTGACAGGTCATTTGGTTTGCTTGGTTAAACCTTTGTGGGCCTGCCTCATGGATAATGTGTCTCCCGTCACAGCTAAGGAAATCTGAAGAAAGCTCCGTGCAGCTCCGTACAGTTGTCAGGACCATTTCTCCTTCTTCAGAATGTCAGATGCTTTGTATTGTAGAGACCAGTGTCTTCAGAGCTCCTTCACTGGTGGTCTAAAGTGTGAGATCAGTCTAACAACCTCGAGATTTTATGGCGTATTGTTTAGCACTGAGATCAGAGATGCTGTTCCTTTGCAAAGATTTTGAAGGTGGCTTGCACCCACCTACTGATTAAACAAATCACACATTTCTACATCTATAGGTGATTTAGACTGGACAGCAAAACAAAGTTAAACCACAGAATTGTCGTCCTGGTCCGTTTTCCTTCTGTTGAGTCCAGGTTGTAGTGTTTGGCACGCCGACACTGTACCGCAACCCAATGCAGACAGTTGGCCAACAGCACATAATCATACATTCAGACGGGACCCATTGGCATAAATATGCTATTACAGTCCGGTAATAAGCGTCCAAACTGCTGCTATCCTGTAAAGCCTGGAGAGGGAGTGATGTATAGTTCAGCGTAAAACAAGGGGAAGCTTGAAACTGTAATACACACTTGTTTGTATCCGTGAGGGTAGAATGTCCATGATGCTTCTATATGTGGATTATATGACCGTGGCCTAATGGAGTGTGTGTGATGTGTGTGATGTGTGTAAAGTGAGCTGAACACTGCGCATATCAACAGCTACGCGCAGCCATAAACCTGCAGCGGCAGAACAGGACTTCTGCTGTGTGCCCGGCCCACACTTGGTCATTAGACGGTACTTTGATTCCTCTTTCGGCCAATTGTTGATTGTCGGCGAGCAGCGTTGGCCCCGAGCCCGACGCCGAACGTATGCCGGGTCACGCCGCTCTCGCCCTGAAAGGCAGTTTGGAGGAAGTATCGCGCAGAGCAAACACACCGAGCGGATCTCTGGCCGGCCCGGTGTTTCGGTTGCTATGGATACCGTTTCAGGTGTTCTTGGGCTCCCCCTGCTCCCAGCACCATGCTCTGGTGGCCTCTGGCTCTGTTTGTGTGCTCATGAGCGTGAGGCGGCATCGATGAGGGGATGTGTACAGTATCTGGCCAAAGGCCGCTTCCTTCATCCCCTTCCTTACAGACCCCCCCCCCACACAGCAGTCAGGCTGTCTGACGACGGGAGGTCAGGCTCGGCCAGCGAGTTTGAGCCCCGCGGTTGCCTTGTCAGGCTGCGATCTGTGCGCTGGAGAGGCAGAGACTGATGGGATCAGGTGACAGGGAGAGACGTGGACAAAGAGGGAGACTCAGAGAGGGAGGCAGAGCGGGGAACCATGATGAAGACAAACGCAGCCTCAGAGGTTGCTGATTTATTTCACCGAGTTTATCAAATGGCAGGAATTTTCAGTAAAATGGATGACATCTAACGGTTAAATGTATTTATCAAGCAGCAGTGGGAGACCGCTCAGTTCACAGTGAGATAAAAGTGGAAGCTCTTGGCCAGGTTGTCTTTTAGCTGTGTTTGATTAAATATGTGTCTTTTTGGAGATAACCTAGTTTAAGTTTAACGGTTTGTATGATCATTTATCAGAGTTGGGTGAAAACCGCTTGCAATGCTGTATATGGACAGATATATTTATATATATACATATATATAAGAGGTTGTCTAATTGCACTGTGACAGGATCTGCATCATGTAAGCTGATGTGGAGGGGAGCAGCAGCCCTGGAGCAGAGGAGTTCCAACACTGTTATCCCAGCAACAGCCATGACTTAGCAGGGACACAAGAGCCACTGAAGTGTGCACACACGCTGAATATCAAGGACGCACTGTGCCATCACAGACCCTAGGTAGGGACAAGACTACTTTCTCCCTCTGTCCTCCGCTCCCACTCACAGGAGCTGACACTGGAGAATCTGCTGGTACAACTCCTGATAAAGACAACAAGCCATTTAAAATTCAGCAGCGCACTTCGACATGATATCGCCTGCATTTACAGCACAGTTAAAGTGCTGTTGGTTTATAGCTCTTTAACTTTTTAAACAGATTCCTAGATGATAATATTATTTATCTTATCACCAAATAAAACTGTGATCAATCATTTAATCCTCAGAAATGCTCCTCACAGTCCAAGAATGACAAAAAGCATTGTGTTAGGACTTTTGTAATGGAACGTAGGTGCAATGTTGATTTGTTTGTTTGCAGTTGTGTGATTATCAGGTGTCACAGTGAGGAAAGTTAGAGGCTTCTTAAACCAAACACACAAACAAGAATCCATTCAAACAGTCAGATATTTCATTCATGGCACAGAAATATGTCCAACTTCTCTCTTTCACTCTCTCTCCCTCTCTCTCTCTCACATGCACACAGACACACAGACACACAGACACACACAAAGATACATAAATGATAGATAGATCTGCAGATAGATACATGCGTACATGCATACATAGATGGATGAAAGACAAATACTTGCTCACCTTCATGATGCCTCCTCTTGTCGTTAATCCACTGTGAAGCACATGTTTTTCTTCCTGTGTGTGCGTGTGTGTGTGTGGGGTGTGTGTGTGTGTGTGTGTGGGGTGTGTGTTTATAAAAAAATAAAATCACTTCTCTCGTTTGTGTGTAGTTCCCAAGAGAAATAAACCAATCAATCACCACAACAGATATACAGCATAAGTCTTGGTGATTGTTAGTGCGCGCGTCTGTGCGCGTGTGTGTGTGTGTGTGTGTCAGTATGAGAGAGAGAAAGTGCTGCTCCTCCTAGCCTCTCCTGCTCCCTGTTGTGTGAATGAAAACTCCACCATAACAGGACACGCCTAAATTCTGATGTGATGTATCTCCAGCCTCTGATCACATCCTTCTGTCTGGATTCCCTCTCTTCCTGTATGTTCCTTGTCCTCCCTTTTCATCTGTGTCTCACTTTCCTCCTCTCCTCCCAGCTCATCTCGCCGTATCATGTGTTCATCCACCTCCTACCTCTCCCTCCCTCTGCCTCCCCTCCCTCTCTCTCTAATAGAAGCTCACATTTCTCCGTTCCCCCGTAGATGCAGAAAGAGACAGAAAACGTACAATAGCACAGAATGTTTTTTCCATTATAACGTTGTCATATTATTGCATTAGCAGAAGTAAAATAAATATAGATGGAAAGGAGAGGAAGAAGGAGCTCTCCAAAAACATGATTTCCATTAAAAGGTCAACTATTGCTTTAATTGATTACATACTATTACATCCCTCTTTAGGATGACATCATTTCCTGTAAAATTTGAAAATTCTATAAAAACATCCTGTGATTAATCCACGAAGGAAAGCATTTTGAATGGGAGGTGGTTCCGTTCTCCCCTCAGGTTTGCAGACTATTACCGTTGATGCGTTCTGCAATGTTGCACTGACTAACTCTGGCCTCCAGGGGGCGCTGCCGCCCCGACCCCTGTTACCTTAAATCATTCAGACTGGAGGAGGCCTCGCACACTTGACTTTCTCCCAGTGTCTGCGTGGGTTTTCTCCAGGTAGTCCAGTTTTATAACAATCGATTTTCTAAATAAAAATAAAAAATAAATCGTGACTACAGAGCAGCTTTTAGATCAGAAAAACAACCATTTTTATTTGTTGGTTCTTATTTTTATTTTAGATTTTATTTACTTTAAAGTCAAACCACACTTTTGTATCTGCTGCAGGAAAGGGAAAACTGCAGAGAGTGTATCACCCATTAAATATTTACATAATCACGTTTAAGTTCACTTGACTTTTACAGACGATTTCAACAACGCCGTCAGTCTGCAAGTGCAGTTCTGCAGATGCTGCTGGATTTATTATCAACAACTATCAGGCTGGTTCAACCAATTCATCCTCTCAGTGCAAACACAACATCCATCTCCACCATATGGTGCCTCATATATCAGCACCAGATGCTATGAAATGATTTTTATTTTCATTTTTTTTGCCATATAGACCTGCAAGTGTTAAAAGTGAGACACAGATGCAATTTGTAGACGTGTTGCAGTTGCAAAATAGAGGATTTTATCATGCTTTGTGTGCAGTTCAGATCCATGTAGGAACACAATATCTTATTTAGGGCGCTACAAAACACCCATGCATGTGTAGGGACGTTGCAGTAAGGAGATGGAACACAGACAAAATGCTGCAGACATACAACTCCTTAAGATAATTTGGATTCATGTGGTCCAATGGTTTGTGTTTACCAACCAGAAAATGAAAATGACCACCCCTGACTACACATCAGCTGATAGATGGCAGCTTCTGTCCTGTTCAGAATCTGGAACTAAAGAAAAAATCAATATAGTCCCTCATTGAGCACAAATCACTGATTTTATGTCTAGACAGTAACTGTTGCCTTGAGTAATCTGAATAATTTGTGAGGGTTTCTAATGATGATCCTTATTAAGATTTAAGAAAAAGCTCAACTGAATATTAAACGAAAGAGCTTAATCGTACATTCGAGACGTCACTGGATATTTAGAATCACACTAACTAAAATCACACTAAGGAGCTCAACGTGTGATCCTTCATGTTGGGCAACAGTGCCTCCTGCTGTCATTGATCAGGCACTCAAACAGGGCAGAGCAGCACCGTGAGGGCGTCCTGAACAGCTGCAGCACATGTTTAGGCGGCAGAAATAATGAAGGTGGAAAACTTAAATTAGGAACTTGGTCTTAGCAGTGAGTTTCTGCTAAAGTGCAGCAAAGCTGCACAAGAGCCAAGCTGTCAAATGTGGAGCCAAACACCCCAAGCATCAGTTTAATTGGCTGTCTCTACTCCACGCTATACAAGTCTGCTTTATTGGGATCCAGAAGCTTGAAAAAAAAAAAAAAGGCATGCATTAAATTTCAGACCAGAAATTTCCTTGCAAAAAAAAGCTTCTCTTCCTGCCACAGGCCCTCTGTAACAGTAGAACAAAAATAATGTGAGATGTGAGAACACACTTCATTTGAATTGGCTCCTTCAGGCTCTCCAGAGATCCTCAGAATGAAGGTAAAACACCTTTAATTAACTAGTCACACAGTCTCTTACAACACAAACTACACCGCAACATATGCTCTGCATGGCAAATGTGTGTGTATGTGTATGTGTGTATGTGTGTGTGTGTGTGTGTGTGTGTGTGTGTGTGTGTGTGTGTGTGTGTGTGTGTGTGTGTGTGTGTGTGTGTGTGTGTGTGTGTGTGTGTATGTGTGAACCATTAACATGTACTGAGCTCGGAGCCTCATGTTTACAGATTGCTGCAGTAACAGTTACCTGCAAGCAAAAACCCCAATAAGCCACAGAAGCAGCACCAACTCACTTTTTATGACGTTATACATTATACACAGATGAGCAGCTGCAGGAGCAGCTCTTTTATTGCCGAATGTTCTAATGGTGCTTTCTTATTTGAATCAAGGCAGCTGTTACCACAGATTAGTCATTCTTGGTATAATATATCAGGGATAATTTGTCTATGCAGATTCATTTTGCACTTCTGCCTAATGGTGATGAACCCTCCGGCTGAGGGAGTGAACACCAGCATCACTTTGTCTGTGTGTGCCGGTGGATAACTGTGTAAACACCTATCCACGTTATCACTCATGATATCAGATTGCTCTTTCTCAGAAAAGCAACGTGCATAACAATGAGCAACGTGCACGTCACACTTCGTTACAAACCTCTCAAACGGCGTTTTACAAACAGCTCAAGAGGCAGACGGACAGAAACTGAACTTAAGTCTGATGGTGGCCTTTTAACGCTCAACTTTGTGTGGATGGGAGAAATCTTTCAAATGATGAATTGTCAAGTCATGAATTTCTGGATATAATTTGATTGATGAGGGAAAATTACAGCTCCAGATTATTTTTGGACTGTATTAATACTGTGTTATATTACTGCGATGGTATTATATGTGCAACATTTACACCTTTTTAAGAAATGCACAGTAACCTCACTCCATAGGAGTCAAAAGTAAGAGCTCAGCATCCTGCACATTCTTGTTTTATCAAAGATTCATCCATGAAGCATCAGGATGAGCCACCGGAACACTCGTGTATTCAACATTCAAATCATGCAAGTCAAGCAAAATGTGAAGATCAAATCTTCAGTGTCCAATGTTCTGCTGTGTTGCAGTAAAACCAGAGCGTGTTCGCCTCCGATGGTGTTTGTTGGTCGTTTGTTGTGATCTTCTGTGATCAATAAGTGTCAAAATGATGCAGAAATTATGGCGTGAATAACGTTGATTTGACAACCGTTTTGGAGGTGCCTGAAGTCATCAGGATCAACTTGTCACTCTCTCTGGCCCGGATTAATCAAATGACTCCTGCAGCCACCAGCCCGCCGTGGGCAGGGGACGTGATCGGAATGCCGGCTAGACGACAGAACACATGCAACACAAGTGCTCTGCAAATTTGAGTCGAGCACGAAAAGTGTGAGATGTGAACGCGTCTGCGGGAGCGGCACAAGCTGAATCATCACCCTGGTTAGTTCCACAGACGAGCCCTGCCTGTGAGACCGGTCGCCTCCAGCATCAAATATTCAGCACACATCGTTTCCATCCCTTTCCTCTGCACTACATCTCTACATCAAGAAAGTCCTGGAGCATCTTAATACTGTTTACCCACGAGCACCAAGAGCAGAAGTTCAATCATTCCTCTGGTGGCATGTTGCACAATTACATGTTGCATGTATGTGGAACGTCTCTGAACATCTCCAGCCCAAGTCCCCCTCTGTGCACACGTTGTATTGCTCAATTTGTTTCTCCTCGGTCTGCAGCAACCACTTCCTGACTATCAGCTCAGTCAATAATGCAGATTTCCCATTTACCAGATAAATGCATTATTCACGAGTTTGTTGAACTCGTTTGTCTTGTTCAGTAAATATTTTAATTAATGAAACATGACAGTTCCTGCAGTTTAGTCAACAGAAATATTGATACTAATTATTATTGCCAATAAACAGTCACTGTGAGACAGAGCAGATTTTATAATGAGATTTTAAAGTACAAAAGAATGAGGGAGTCTTGGAATGCTGCTCATGCTGAGGGGTTTCTGAATGTATCACATGATAGAAGCATGATGATTTTCTCCTCGTCTGAACGAGCCTTTCCGTTTGTTTCCACTATTTTGGACTTACGTGCTCCAGTTTTTCCCGCCTGCGGAGCCACACGCTGGCAGAGTAGTCCTGCTGCCGCACGCCCGTGATGACCGAGCCCACCGGCATCCCCGCCGCGGCGATGCCGAAGCCCAGCGCCTGACCCCTCTGGTCCTGGCCGCCCGCAGACCCCCGCTTCCCCCTCAGCTCCATGTCCGCCGCTCCGCCGGGCAGCAGCCGCAAAAGTTTGAGGGTCTTGGTGGGAGAATCAGCCTGCACCCGTCGCTCCTTCTGGACGTGCTACGTCAAACGCAACGCTGGCGAGATCTTTGTCCTCAACTCATTCTCGTCCAACCCAGCGGAGGTGGTCGTGAGCTGGAGCTCCGCGGTCCTCAGATGCATCAACACATGGCTGTCTCCAGGAGCGCCCCCCCCTCCACCGCCGGCAGACGTCCACGGGCTGCGCGAGAAGCTCTTCCCGCCAATCCGGGCTCCATCTCCTCAGATCAGATCCCCAGCGTGGCTGTGATTAGCGCAGACGTCCATCCGTCACCGTCGGCTGTACAACACCTCTGGGTGTCGTACACCTCTGCTGGCTCTGAGCGGGACTTCCAGCGCTTCAGGCATCCCTGGTGTGGGAGTGTGTGTGTGTGTGTGTGTGTGTGTGTGTGTGTGTGTGAAGGAAGAGCAGAAGAGGAGCGACGGGAGGGGCCGAGGAACAGAAGGGAAGAGGTAGACACAGACAGGAAACGGGGAGATTGTGGAGACGATGTTGCCGTGTCACAAAGGGACTCCCAGGAAGAACAGTCGGACAACGACTGAACAGACGACTGAACAGACGACTGAACAGACACACCCAGAAAACCTCCTCACATCCAGGCAAGACAGGCTTTCCTTTACAGCACCGCTGCCTCCGGAAAGTCACTTTTCTGCTTGATTTTCTCTGATTTTCCAGCAGTTTTGTTCTGTCTCGTTCACACAACACAATACACACATGCTCACATGCTCTTACACATGCACAGACACACACAGACACACACACACACACCTTGGCACTTCTGAGCAGAATGGTGCAGTGAGGCTGCAGTCTGCTTTAGCTTGTCAAAGAGGCAGCAGAGCTTAAAAAATTTAATTGGTTTATAACTGTCACCTCTGAAAATACACGCCAAAAACACACACACACACACACACACACGCACACACACACACACACACACACACACACACACACACACACAAGCAATTTAAATAATAAAACCATTATCGGGAAAAGGCCAGCACTGCAAAATATTTTGTGGGGGGCGAAAAAAATGCAGACAATTTTCTGATTGTATGCAACCCTCAACTACTACAACCTCAGCTCACACACTCACGTCTCAGGCAGGTTCGATTTTGCAGTATTAGGGGTAGGTGGAAAAAAATCTACGCAGAGAGAAGCCTGCCAATGCCGCCCTGCCCTGCTTTATTCATTTTTAGATCCCATCATATTTCTCTCTGCCCACAGAGTGCACTGCATCAATCACCGTGAGTAAAAACAGTCCTGACACTGCAGATAATGTGGTGAGCCAAGAAAAACAGTGAGCCACATGAAACGGCTTTCAGGTTCAAAGTTACAGGAAAATTTGCATTCCGTGGCGGAATATCACGCGTTTGGCCAAATGAATGTGTCTGAACATCTCCAGCACAAATGAAACGAAAACGGGAAACACCACTTGAGTTACTGCAGCAACAAGCAGCACGCAATAAGCTCGGGAAATGTTATTACGCATGATTACACGGGGGGACACTCTCCACGCCACAGAGCGGTGGGTCCACCGTCACCCAGATGGAGGGAGCACGTTATGAAACAATAACTCTGACATAAGAGGCAGCGCGGGGCAGATCTGTTGACTCTGTTGACCGCGGCACCTATCGGCATCTGTTGATCCCGCGTGCTGAGACGCGTGCGTTTCATGTTTCAAAACGCAATCGCTTGCAGGAAGGCTTTCATTTAATATGACGCTGACATAATTACAAACTATAAAGCGAACAGTAAAGCCGTCGTGAGGCTCGTGTTGCGCTCCGCGCCGCTTATTAAAGAGCTCGTCTTCCATTTCCAGTCAGGCCTCCACAGGCTGCTTGTGTCCTGTGGCACTTTCCTTTATTACCCAGATAAGAATTCGTCTTTGGACTGAAAGTGAGACGTGTCCATGGCGCTGATTTTAAATGTAAATGAAATGGGCGATCTCTTGCGCGTAAGAGATTCTCCTCGTTTTATAGCTTGAAACTGTGAGTTTCTCATTCCATCCACTGAATAATAGATTTGCTACATCTGCACAAACAAACCCTGAACCATTGTTTGGAGCATTAATATGAATCACTTACTCTCTGGTTCCTGAATGATAGATGACTTTTTTAATATACAGATTGTTGAATGTAAATAGTTGCATTATGAGCAACTCAGTCTTACTGTCCTTAGCATATGTGGACATCCGAGGCATTTTCAGTGTCCTTAAAAGAATTTGGCAGCCAGAATCAATGCCCCTGAAGCACTGACAGCTCTGAAGATCAGAAACAGCTTACCTCCATCACTCCTTCCAGCTGCAGTCCAGCAGCCTGTCTGACTGCGTCTCAGCTCTTTTCAACAGCAAATGCAAAAGAGTAATTCCAGTTTGTACAGACCATTAAAGCCTTTGGTTCATATCAGCGTGGTCCTGAGGAAAGGTTAATGGACTATCTGTCCTGCTGTATTTAAGGATTAAGTTCTTTCAGGCACCCCAGAGTTCTGCCAAAGAAAGTTCATTTATGTTTGGGCAAGATTAATCTCCTAAAGTTGGTCTGACTTATGGGGAACTTTCCTACTGCCTAGGAGAATATAAGTACATCTGTCCTTTTTCTGATAGCAATCGCTGTGGTTTTGTTTTAGTTTTTTTGCCAAGACTTTTATTTTGGCCATTTCTTCTCTCTTTCAACACGATCTTCTTGATGAATTACGCCTCAGGCTGGAGCACTATATTGTATCCCCGAAGTCTCCCTCATTTTGCAACTTCAACCCTAAAACACTTTGTAATCACATTTAAGTGTATTGATCTAATCATGCAATCTTTTCTTCCTCTTCAGGAGGTCCATGCCAACAATGTTTTAGTCTCCCTGACCCTCACTCGGATGCTCTGTCTGTGGTGATGCTCACAGCGGCCGCTGGGGGGCGCTGCCGCTCCATGGCGATGCTCACCGCGGCCGCTGGGGGCGCTGCCGCTCACCGCTGACACAAACAACAACAGCGGAGAAGAAGAGCGGCGTTAGCCAACAAGCAGAAGCTATGGCGGACGACAAGGTCGGTACAAAGTTTCCACATTACTTCAACAAAACAGACTTCACAGATGTGAAACTGCATTTACCTTAATTGTTCTGTCATTTAAAGGTGACTATTTCACGCCAGTTGCTCATGATAGCTGTTAAATTTACAGAGTTTCCAGCTGTCGTGACGTTCGCTTGGTTCATTTGTCTTTAGGGGATTTTAATTCTTATTAATGGTGATTTTGATTATTACTAATGGTGATTTTAATCATTATTAATCCTTATCTGAGTCATTAAAGCTTTATGTATGCTTGTTTTTGTGTTAGGTGGGTTTTAAACAATAGTTGAAAACTACAAGCGCCTGAAACAAAGTAAACTTCAGCTTGTGTTTATTAACCTTTAAACACGATTTAAAACAAAAAAAATCAGTCTTTTATAATTTTTTTTATCAGTCCAGTCACAGCTGAGTCACTTTAGAAGATAAAGGTTTACACATTTATGTCTGTCAAAGCTGGATGTGGATAAATGTGGATAATATACCTGCTTCCTCTTTAGAACTTCCTTTGTCGCTATAGTCCAGTGCACACTTTTTTTTAATGTATATTTATGTTTAGCCCCTATTCTGATTTGTCAAGACACATCTGTGATTCCAGAATCCCTTCGGTCAACTCAAGGACCTCGTGGAGTTGAAAGACCAACTGGAGGACATCCAGAAACGTGTAGAGGATGAAATACAAGCTGGGCTTCCTCCGGTAAGACCGGTTGAGTGGATCTGTACACGCTGAGGTTATCGTGGATGAATGTCTGATCTCTCCTCCTCTTCTCCTGTCAGGGAGGCAGTCTGCTGGCCTCTCCCTTCCTCAAGGGGTTCCTGGCTGGGTACGTTGTTGCCAGGCTACGCTCCTCAGCGTTAATGGGTGTTGTCATTGGAACATGTACGGGGATGTATGTGGCACAGAATTACGCCGTTCCCAACATTGAGAACACCATCAAAGACTACATACGCAACCTGAAGGGAGGCAGCAAATAGAAAGCATGAAAGAAAGAAGACAAGAGTATAGTACAGCTTCATACTGGAACATTAAAACCTGATATTTGTTTCATTTTTATTTTCACTTGCTGCATTGAAAGTCAAGTGGAGGAGAAACATGAAAAGAGAAAAGTCCATTTCTTCTCAGTGTTGTTAATAATTCAAATTCTTTGCTGCTTTAATTGATGCCATATCATGTCTGAGAAATGTTGACATTAAGCAAACCCCTAAGAAAGGTCTAAAGGATCCGAATTAGAGTTGTGAGGAGCTGACCTCTTTGCACGTCGTCTGTGAGGTTTTTCTGGTGCCTTCCGTGCTCTTCAATGTTCAGGGATCTTATAGCAACTCTAACTGACATGCACGTCCGTCACGAGGGTCCGGTCTCATTTGGTGTCGAGGACCGTCACAACTCAAAACACCAAAAAATAAATCAGGATACAGTTTTTCAGTGGATTGTTATTTGAAAGCGGGAGAAGTTTTTAAAAAGAGAATGAAGAACCACGCCCACACGCGTTTGACCTCATACTGGAAGAGCAGCTCTGAGCTAAAACAAACTGCTTGACAAAGTGAACTTGTTTTAAGACTCGGTTTGAATTGCACATTAGAGATGCTAATACTTGTAAAATTAGATCAAGAAATAGATATTTATATTTAAGACTGTCTGCTTGAGGAATGTTGTCATCTCATGCCAGTTACGTTAAAGCCTTTCCTGACAGGTGTGGCTGCCTACGTCTTATGCTGGAATCTTTGTGTTTTTGCACCTCTATGAACCGAAGCATTTTAGACATTTGCGCATACTTGCATATTAGAAAATACAGAAAGTGTAAATCTAAACATAGGCAGTAGATTCATAACAGCGGCCAAATGTCACACTCCCATTTGTATGGAATTCTCTCGTTCGATATCCACAGAACAGGTTTTATCGGTGTAGGTCTTATTACATTTCCGTTTAGATACGTTTGGGATGTAAAACTCTGTCAACGTGGATTTTAGTTAATTCCGAAGTCTTCCATAAGGGAGACAATAGATGAACTGTAGCTTGTTTACACGTATGGGCTGAATTTGGGAACAGGACAGATGAAACACTATATCTCTTTGTTGGTCTTTATTTATTGCCTTTTTCAAAATGGTTTACTTTTTCCTACATCGTCTTTGTTTTTCATTGATAAGTCATAATTCAGGTCTGTTCTAAGGATCCGTTGTGATACTGTAAAGAAATCACCAAACCTGTCTTTAGAAGATTTATTGTCAAATAAAAGCGGAACATTTTATTTTAATATTGTTGCTTTCACTTCCTTGTTCTAAAATCATAGCTTAGAGACTGTTAATATGAATAACTGATGATGTTCTGATGGCTCAAAGTTCTTGATATTCCTTAGAAAAATGTATAGATCCCTAAATATTCAAATGAATTACCCTTTTCTTTCATTGAAATGCCATTTGATTGTTTTCTAATTCAGAAAACATTTTTGGTATCATGACATTTGAGCACATAAGAACCTCTAATAAGATCAAAAGGACAGATAAATATGAGCGGAGTAAGAGATTGACGTGATTATAAGCAGAGTCCTGATTGATTAAGCATTTCTGGGCAGATGAAGCTGATGCTGCAAAACCTTCTTCAAACCGTTGCTGCCTCGAAGAGATTCCACCAGAGTCGGAGGAAGAACAGGAAAACGGATCAAAAAAAAAACAAAAAACAAAACAAAGTTAGTGAGTGAGAGGTTTTGGTTTTCGTTGAGGATGTGGACACTTACCCCTGCTTCACTCGGGCACCTCCACGGCCATGGCTCTGCTCAGGCTGCCTGCGGAGCACAAACGTGGTCAGTGACGCTCGCTCAAGCCCCCCCGACCGCCGCCAAACGGTTCGGGAATGCAGGGACGTTCCTTCAGCCCCCCGAACGCGGGACGAGAGCGGCGCGTTTACCAGCTGCGACCGCAGTGGCGCACCGGGCCGGTCCTTCGCGCGTGGATCCGGGGACGACCTCTCCGGTGACCCTGCTGACGCACCAGCACTGGTTCCCGAAGCACTGCTGGGGCAGGTAGAACCCGCGCGCGTCGCAGTTGGGGCGGAAGCCCGGGACTCCGGTGGACCTCATCCCCGCGGCCTTCAGCTGGCAGTCGGTGGCCTTCAGAGCGGCTGAGGGGGGGGAGAGCGGTTCAGCGGGGCCGAGACGGGACCGAGAGCGGCCCCGAGCGGGCACGTACCGGGGTTCTCCTTCTCCTCCTCCGACGCGCCGTCCTGCCGAGCGAGCAGAAGGGAGGGGTCGTGAGTCGAGCGACGCGGCGCTTCCCTTGCTGTAGCCTTACCTTGTCCATCGAGGTGTCGTAGAGCCCCTGCATGGAGATGGCGGGAATGTGCAACTTGCCAGAGACGGCTCCTTCAGACAGAAACAGGGAGGTCATATTTATTCATAAATTCGATAAAAACCTCCATCTGGCCTCGACATCATGTGTAAACGTTCTTTTTATTGTTCGTTTATCGTCCTCTGCTCCCCCTCACCAGATCTGCCCTTGTTCATGTCGGCCTTCAGCCTGCTGCTCTGCTCCTCCAGGGACTTGATTTCGCCCTTCTGGGTGAGGAGGAAGTAGGCGGTCATGGCCTGGCCCACGATCAGGACGCACGCCAGCACGGTTATCCCCGCCACCTTGTAGGCTCGGGTGGAGCGGCCGCTGAGGAGAGAGGTCGGGACGGAAGGGGCGACATGTTCACTTCAACCTCGTGCTTGTCGGGACAGGGCACCCTTTCTCCCGATGTCCACGCACAGTGTGACATCAGCCTCTGACCGTGAAGTGAAACTCTTTCATGCCCGACTTCTTCTTTTAACGACAGTCTAAACACGCCCCAACCAGAGACTATCATTAATAAATAACATAGTAAAATCACGGACGCAGGCCTTATTCGTTAATATGTGTGGCCATCTAAAAGTTTTCCATCCAGTTATTGTTTAATCACTGATTGAGCAGTGAAACGAATTTAAATTTCCACCAATACAATAAAACCAAATTGACAGCTGATTAGACTAGTATCAATTAATTTAACAAGTAGGCTTAGAAAAATTAAGTATACAATATTCTCACCCATTTGCTGGCTCGTTGACGGCTGAGACGCTTCTGATAAGAGGCTGGTTTGGGGTCTCTGGGTCCATCTCGACACGAT
The DNA here is from genome assembly GCA_911728415.1 of Lagocephalus sceleratus. Taxonomy (NCBI): domain Eukaryota; kingdom Metazoa; phylum Chordata; class Actinopteri; order Tetraodontiformes; family Tetraodontidae; genus Lagocephalus; species Lagocephalus sceleratus. Next base: position 11,433,002 of record CAJVRN010000040.1, read on the forward strand.
CACCTGTAAACGATACACTTCCTTCACTGTTGTTTCACTATTATTTATAAAAATAAGTGAAGCAAGTCAAAAAGTTCTTACCTTACTGGAGTCACGGACGCAAGCTTATTCACGAATAAGAGTGTCTGCACTCAGGTTTGGACCTTTAAGGCTGAGGAGCGGCACAAGGAACTGAAAACAAGAGGGAAAAGCCCCTCAGTTTTAAAGTCGCTCTGGTGGATTTTCAGGATGCGCGACTTGTTCTGATTGGCTCCTCCGGGTGACGCGTCATCTGTTGTCAGAGGCAGAACACCGAGATTTGCGAAATCTTCGAACGATTCTTCGCCACTTTCTCTTTTTCATCCCCAGTTTTGTTAATATATTTTATGCTTAACCTTCGAGAAGACGACGTGGCAAATTACTATTATTATTATTATTGTTATTGTTGTTGTTTTTACTATATCATTATCTTACGAGCAAATATAAGCGAAATATGTAACTCCAAATATACAATATGTCTATATGGATGCGCTGTGTTTGTATAGTAGTTCATCGAGTTCATTTGACTGGAATTTAGGCTCCTCATCACATAACCCTCACAATCTGTTGAATCCAGATATACAACATTTGTATTTTCTTTCTTCTTTGGTTTGCGTTTATTGTGACAAGAAATTACATCAATGTATGTTTTTAAATAAAAGGATGTCAACAGGGAGTATAGAGAGTTATTCACACGCATAAATAGTCAGATATTTGGCCGATCTTTTTAGTTTTTAGTGGAACAGAAATAAAGATGGTGCAGTTCTCATTCCGTCCGCTGGGGGCGGCAGAGGGCGGAGTCGGTGGCAGGAAGTGGTTCTCGAGGGGCTGTTTTCATTGGCTGAGACGGGAACCCGCCTCCGTGTTTCCGGAAGTTGTGGCTGCGGACTCAGCGGCTGATAAAGTGAGACTTTCGTGCAGAAACATGCGGATATTTTAATCTTAACGCTGGTGACATCGGGGGGAAACGCCGTCAGACGCGACTCATCAAAGTCGCCGCGTTGTTTACCTGGTTAATGCTGATACGGGGCCGGCCAGGAGCGCCAAATTTGAAAGAAAAAGCGAGCCTGAAATTGCTTAAAGTCGTCCGACGCCCTGGCCTGACGAATGTTTAACTATTAATGCTCCGCTAAATTAATCTTTTTTTGAAAGGTTTTAGGTCATGTCCAAACTATTCCCCAAAGGGGCGTGTGGCTGCAGGTTTTTGTTCCAACCCAGCAGCAGCACACCAGACTGGACTCACTTAATCAACTCACCTGAGTCTTCAGGTAGCTGACTGGTCAAACTGGGTGTGCTTGTTGGAACAAAAACCTGCGTCCGCTGTTGTAATAGAAACCCCATGGACACGACCTAACCCGTCATTTTGTTCCTCAGATGATGCCCAGACGTCGAGCAGCAAACACCAAACCCGTAAACTACGATTACAATGACTCAGACCTGTAAGTGACGAATTAAAGCATTCTTTTATCGAAGTCAATGAACATCCACATCTGCAGTATTGTTTGAAACCATTCCAAACACGCACTCTCCTTTCAGGTCCTTGTGCCAAACAGCCAGTAGCGATGAAGATAACGAGGAATGGAGGCCGTCGGAGCCAAAAACTAAAACCCGGAAAGCTCCCAGAGAAGCTGCATCAAAGGTGCTGAAAGCGCCCCTGAAGAGAACCACGAAAGGAACCCAGCCAAAAGGATCCTCGGAAGCCCAGGCTCAAGAAGATCCAACGTGTCCCCCAGCAAGCGTGGGGAGTCGTCCTGCAGCAGACAGGAAAAGAAAGACGGCTCAAGTTTTGAAAAGTACAGGGGAATGTGTGACGCCTGGAACTAAGAAGAAGCAAAATAATGAGGCGCCGAAGAAACAAGCTGCTGGAGGAAACACAAAGAAAGGACAAACTGACTGTCCCAAGGAAGAACCAGCCAGCACAAGTGGAGAAAGAAAGAGAATGAAAGAGGAGGTAAGACGAATGGTAGTTCCAGTATTTACAGCTGAGATGTTCCTCCTTTTTATTTCATGTTTCTATTTATTTTTTGTTGTTGTGTCTTTGTAGAGGGTGTCTTTTATAGTTTCTGGAGCCCAGCAGACAGACCAATGCTCAAGTGAAGGATCGTCACTTTCTGCCCTGACGGTAAAGAAAGAAGAGCGGCTTGAAGAAGATGACTTCACTTTTGAAGCGCCGTGCCCAAAGAAACAGAAGACCAGTCATGCCTGCCTCGTCCGGCCATCAGAAGCACAAACGCTTCAGAACGAACTCAACATGAACTGGGACTTGATTGAGGTATTGTTGTATAATTTACTGTATTTGATGTGTCCTTTATTTCTTAAATCTCTTGACAAATACTGGCAAATATAAGACCTGGGATTCTGTGCCCCAAATAATTTACTGCACTGCTTTAATGTTGTAAAGAAACTGCTTTTTAATTTTGTTACTTGTGTTTAAAAATGTCTGAATAGGTTTGAATCTCTTTTCCCAGCTTCTGTCCAACCTGACATGCATAGAAAAATGGGTGTGTGGGAATATCATAACGCTGCTTCGGGAGGATAACACGGTGCCTTTCATGGTGCGATATCGCAAAGAGAAGATCAACCACATGGACGCAGACGCTGTCAGAGATGTCCAGCGGGTCTATCAGGAGTTGTGGTAAGTAAACGATTTAAAAGAATTCTATTGTTCAGGTCTCAGCAGCACAATATGAGAAGGTTTTTATTACCAATTCTAGTGTTATTTTGTATTTTTCTCTAAAATGTACGAATCGCTGAATTCTACAAGTTGACCACTAGATGGTGCTGACAGACAATGTTTGGTGAAGGTCGATGTTGACGTTCTACTTCTCTCTTAAAGTGCATGTGCTGATATTTTTCAGTTCTCTTGCTAAGAAGACTCAGTCTGTGGTCCAGACTCTGAAGAAAGACGGCGTTTTGACCACTGAGCTTGAGCACGACCTCAGGAGCTGCCGATCAGCCGACGAGCTGGACCACGTGGTTAATATTATTTTAATTCACATCTGTCACGTGAATATAGTAAAACTCTCATCAAGCGGCGTCTCAGTTTTCTGTTTCTGTTTCGGTTGCAGTATTCTCCCTATAAGAAAGGCAGCAAGCTCACCAAAGCCCGCAGAGCCAAAGCTCTTGGCCTTGAAGCAGCTGCTTCTGCACTGATGGAAACTCCACACACACTTGACTTGAGGCAATGGGTGAAACCTGGTGTTGAAGGTGAGGCGTAAACATGGATTAGATTTTCCGTCACTGTGAACATTTTCTCACAGGTTTGTGTTTCTAATGTCAGGACTGTCCTCGGTGGAGGAAGTAGCTACAGGTGTGGAGCACATCCTGGCTGATGTGATTGCCAAAGACCCTGAGACGCTCACTCACGTGAAAACATTGTAAGGCACTTGTCGTGTTCTGATTTACTCTGAGGTTCGGTTTGAATCTCTGCTAATGTGACCATAACACCGATCCTCCCCCCGTTTCTCTTGCATCAGGTGTGAGAACTGTCCTGTGATGATTCAGTCATCTGTGTCCAAAACCGCACTGAAGGAAAAGGAGCAAGAGAAGGATGTCACAAAACGCCTCAAAAAACCAGGAGCACAAGCCAAAAACAAAGACATCGACAAGTTCCACCTCTACTGTGATTTCACCTGCAACGTCCAGCGGATCCAACCCCACCAGGTAGCGAATCAGAATCCATCCATCTCATAGTAAAACTTGAACCTGGCGCTTGAACATCTGGGAAAATAGCCTGAAATATGGTACACTGTGATCAAACAGCTGATCAAACACAACGTTCATCTCAAGGAATGTTCTAGATATTTTAGCCTGACTTGAGTATTTCAGGTCAGTGAATTCTTCTTATTAAGTGTAACATTTTAAGTGAAACACGAATCAGGACACCGACAGTCCAGACAGACCAAAAGTTTGACAGTTTCTCTTGTTTGTGAGACACAATGCTGTCAGTCCTGTCCATCCCTCCTCACAAGTACACACTGTTCTAATCCAAACTGAAGGCACTAAATATTAATACCGCCTTAAGAGACTGCAGACAAATGAATAAACATGAAAACTGAAAATGCTGGACGACACTAAAGGTCATTTACACCTTTGTCATGTGCGATTTGCTCTGTCCCAAACGCGCGCACACACACTTTTTTTTGTGTTTTTGTTGATGCCACGTCTGCCCGCCTCATGCCCACCACCTCTGAAGAGCGACCGTGTCGGCGGCGGTTAGCCTCGTCCGTGCCTCCGCGGTTCCCCCCCTCGCGTTCTCCGCTCCTCTCCCCCGTCTGTCCCCCTAGTGACTGGTGGGTTACTCAGAGTTGGTCCCAGGCCTCATGTGTCACCACAGCTCCCATCATCCACTGCCTCTCTGCCGCAGCGCAGTCTCTGGCAGCGGCACTCTGCCCTACAGTCATGCAGTCACATGCGCATGTATTCCCGCATGTGCACACTTGCTCACACACACGAGCCCACCCTGCAAGTCCCCTTATTCTCTCCTCTTAACATATGTGACATGTCCCCTGCTGACATGCCATTGGATTAGGAAGCTTGGATTGACAGGCGCTCTCCTGTAGTGACAGCTACTGCTGCCTGGCCCAAGGGCAGGGGCAGGGGCAGGGGCAGGGGTGGGCAGATCGACTGAGGTTATTAAAGGGAGAGAATGAACAGTTGAGCATTGCTGAGGCGAAGCCCTCACTTAGCTCTATTGCTCCGTTTTGATTTTGCTTCTTTTCTTTTTTCTGGCTAAACATCACCCACCCCCCCCATGAACCCCCCCCTCCCCCCTCCCCCTCCCCCCTCATGCAGTTTATGAAAGCGCTTTAATTCGATGACTTGCCTTTGTCATAGAGTGTTAATCCACGGGCGGCTGTGACCCTGCTAGCTGTCAAATTCGGGCTAAAAGGAACCTTTTCCAGAGGGAGGAGATGAGCAGGTGGGAGACGTGTTTTGACAGGAGGTGTGTGGGGCTGCACACTCGCCCCGTCCGCTTTGGTGGGTTTGATCAAGTCACATGTTTAATAACGCAGCCTTCCAGGTGTGTGGAAGCACAGGGGTGATAAATGTTAGACAATTAAAGAATTCTAATAAATTCATGATGTCTTTTTAATTGGTCTTGATCTATTGATAATTGGAGAGACAAAGTGAGAGGATGCATCGAATCATGACACTTTCTACCATTTTTAATCTTAATTTTTTTTTTTGATGAAATGTTATTTTTGTCTTAAATAAAATAATTCATCTGTTTATACAGACTTTACAATGTCTAAGCAAAAATGCACAAAAAGCTTTGCGGCAGAAGGATGCAGTTCTTGTGTCAACAAGCTCATTTATTAAATTTCTTAATTAGCAAATCCATGAACAGAAGTTATTTAACTGTCATGTTGTCTGTGTCATTAAATTAATGCACATGAGAAAGGCTACACTTAATATATATTTTTAATCTATAGTGGAAATGTCCATTTAAAATAAACATCAGATTTCTTGCCACTTGTTGTAGTCATAAGAGATCATGTAGAGAAAATTGAGTAGAATATGTCTTGAATATATGTGATTTAAACAACACAATGCAGTACTAATGTAACAGAAGCAGACATTTGATGAAAGAGTGAATTATGACCACTTTCTTTTGCTACTCGAGATGCCTTTGGATGTTTAAAGAAATCATTTGCAATCTTATCTTTCCATTTTGTTTCTTTGCTCAAATTTTATTTTTGAAATACTGTCGGTGTCATCATCAGTTCTTCAACCTCAAAACTTAAAATAGATTTTTAAACAAAATTGAAATAGTAGCTGTCAGCACTCCCTCAGTTGGCTGTCAGGGTGAAACCCAAAATATTTACTGCGCATTATTTACACTGAGCTACTTGCGAGAGTTTTACGCATTATTTAAATTGTGGGTCGCTGTATTTACATTGAGCCGACTGAAGAAGTTGCGGTGTTTAGCTCAGATTTAATTCCGTCACATTGGATTTGAGGCCTCATTCGAAGGGTACACGTTTACCTCGTAGCTATCAGCGCTCTGTCGGGGCGCTCCGGAGGATGCCACAGCACATTTATCCACATCTTTAATGTGACGCGCTCTGATCAAACAGTTTAACGCTTCACGTCTGGGGCTCGCCCGCAGAGCAGACGTGGTTAATGGAAACGTTTCATCGGCCCGACGCTTTGTTTTTTTGACGGAAAAGTGGAGGAAAAGCCTTTTTCCCCCGCTGTCGCCGCGGCGCGTCTCTTTAACGTCTGGGCCAGGTCAGAAAGTCCGGCGTGTCTCAAATGTGTGCCAGCGTGCATGAATCACATTGTTTATCCCTGATACGTCAGATGGATGGATGTGTTGATGATCGTCTTCCTCCACAGAAATGATGAGACAGAGATGGAGACAGAGAGAGCGGCCACTGGCCGGCTGCCCTCCCTCGGGGGGGGGCTGGTGGAAGGACGGAGGGGGGCCATCGAGGAAAGACGTTCTGTCTGCTCTCGTCAGGCTTTGGCCAGCGCTTCGCTGCATGTCACTTATGGCCCGTCTGAGACACGAGCACATGTTTCTCACATCACCCTTCTTCTCAGATCACCCTCTGTGTCTCACCACCGACCCAACCCGGGCGGACACTGAGAGACGGAGAGACACTTGCCTCTCATCTCCAGGGACGGTGGCCAGCTAGAGGAGGACAGGCAGCGCAGTATTTACACTCCCTGATGTAATTACAGGATGGATGCTTCGGTGACTAAATTACAGGGTGCAGAAAATATACTGGCTGGTTTTTTTTCGATTGTGTGTTTTCAAGCGGACTAAAATAAGAGAACTTGTTTTATTTGAAAGAAGTTTTAATTCAGAGTTGTCTCTCGTGTTTACACATGGTCACATATGGATTCGGTGAAAACATTCAACATGCTGTTATGTTGGTGATGTTGGGTCATTTCGAGAAATACTTAGCTCATCCTTCTTTGCCCAAAATAGACATTTAAACTTTACATCTGAACAGCGACCGCGCAGCTTTAATGAGGCCCGTTTCTCTTTTCCACTTAAATTTCACTGGTGGGCTTCCCCTGATTCTCAGGAAGCGGAGATTTGCCTCCTCGTTTCCTACCCGTCACGTCAGCGCTTTGACGGAGATTGCTTGAGAAATCCCCTCGCTGCTTGCGCCGCAGCCGAGAGCAGAAACATGCCAACGAATGAAAAATAAAACTTTTAATCATAATCCGAGCAGGCTGGGTGCATGCAGCCGGCGCCATTAGCTGTGTTTATTTTTGTGTGTTCCATATGGGCGAAGCGCATCCGAGGGTGTCGCTGAGTGGTAATAGTTGTGGCACCACATGGGCGGCTGTGGGTGGGGGGTAGGCCTCGCGGTCTCAGCGCTGATGGTGGCGTAGTGGTGGCATTTGTCAGCTCGTTTCTTCCGCTTGGTTTCCAGATTGACGTCTTGTTTCTTGGCCCTGTTCTGTGGCGGGCTAAAGGTTCCCCACTGAAAAGGTCAGACACTTACTACTGTTTGCTTAACAGCATGTAACAGTTCCTCTGAGGGGGGACCAGCGCGCAACACAACAGGCCTGGCCACGGGATACACTCCTAGGCCCACCGCGTTTACACGCATGTGTGTCGACGCCGAAAGATTTCATTGTGTGCTTCTGCAGAGGTTTGGCTCACTGGTGCTCTTTCATACGAACAGTGGCCTTTTAAAGATGAATTAAGTTAAAAGTTGTAAACCGCCCTAAATATCTTTAGGGTCTCTGGAATGCCATCAGTAATCATCATAAAACTTGGTGAAGAAATTGAGTCTTTTTGTACAATTATAATAATTTTAACATATTAACAAACATCTGGATCTCAAAACTAAAAAGCTTTTGCACATTTATATTTTGGAATAATCTATATTGTACCGAGTGGTTCCTTTTTATGTTCAGATGTAATAATTTATAGTTTATTGATTTAAGGGACCTGCTTTGTGTTTTGTGCTTCCCTCCTGAGAATAGACGCTGGCTATTAACCGAGGGGAGAGTCTGAAGATTTTGACAGTGAAGGTGAACATCCCTGACAGGGTGAAGAGCGACTTCAGCAGGTGGTGCATCAACAACAGGTCAGAAGTGCTGCTAAATGCATATGGAAATAAAAATGTTGGTTTTGTTCCGTCTTCATATGTAAACAGTCATAACCTTATTGTGATTGTGTGTTTATCGGTGATATATGTAAAAAGAACACCATTATGAAGCTTGCATGGGCACATGCAATGGTTACAGTTGGATTACAACTAAAGTAAGTCAACGATTTCTACTTTTCTGCAGGTGGAGGCCAAAAATATCTCCAAGAGAAGAACATTATTTAATCATCAAGAACGCAGTGGAGGACTCTTATAAAAGACTTATTCTCCCGTTCCTCACCAGGAGTTACAGGTATGTTGGTCCTTTGTTGCTCTCTCTGACCTGAAGTCAGTGCATTTGTGTCTCCTTCCTGTCTTTGCGTTCACATCTTCCCCTGCTCTTCTCTGCCCCGTCCTGCCCCTCAGGACCAAGCTGACCAGTGCAGCAGAGAAAGAGTCCATAGCCATGTTTGTGCGGAACCTTCGACAGCGGCTGTTGGTGGGTCCAGTCAGGGGCAGCGTCATCATGGGGGTGGACCCTGGGTATAAGCACGGCTGCAAAATAGCGATCCTCTCCCCTACCAGTAAGTGACCTCAAACTGCAGCAAATACCATCATCAGGTCTCAATATCGGTTGTAGAATTTATATATTAAAACAATAAAACAAAACACAGTGTCTGTAGGGTTCAGGGAGCACTTTTCAAGAGACTCAATATCTGCCAATTGAAGTTCACTCGGTCCTGAGCCATTTCTTTTCTTAACCTTTATTATCTTTGATTTAATGGTCTTCAGGTCAGATTCTGCATACGGATATTTTCCACCTCCATAATTCAAGTCAGCAAAGAGAAGCCGACAAACTGCGTTACCTTATGAGCAAATACAGGTACTAATCCTGGGGGATATCTAAGATTAAACACTTGTTTCTAAAGTTAACAGTCTTTATTGTGTCGTTAATAGCTGTACTAGGATTGTCATCGGGAATGGGACAGCGTGTCGTGAAACCGAGTCCTTCTTTGCTGACCTCATCTCCAGAGGCCATTTTCATCCGCTGGACGTATCTTACTGGTAGGTTTCAGATCAGTCCTGATGGAATGTTATCAATTATGTCTAACTGAAGGCTGTAGTGGACTCTGTGATGTCCATCAAGGACGGGGGTTTATCTGCTGCTTTGTGGCTGTTAGATCCATTTATACAGGATTATTTTTATTTCAAGTCTGTCAGCCGTCCAAATGCTGTTGAGTTTCTGACAATAAAAACACTTTCAATAAAATGGCTTGAATTACTAAATGATAAATGCCATATTTCTGTAATATATCTTCAATTAAAGCTGGAACTCTGCACAATTCTACTCCTCTAAAGCAAATACATATATTTTTGGAGCTGGGAAAAAGTGATGGAGTGGGTGAGACATAGATTGAGAAAGAGACAAATTTAAACGTGTCCTTTAAGTGAATCTTGTCTATTATTACATATTAAAACCTATTAAAACCATCTGGACTTTGTTTGAAGTGGGCCCCATTAGAGAGCCATGCTGTGGTCAGCGTTGTCTCTGTGCGCAGGCCTGGTCCAAGCTGCAGAACACGACGGTGCGGAACCCGAGTCCAAGCATAACAACCGCTGTTCTCTCCTTTCTCACTCTCCTCCTCTCTTTGCAGACTTCCATGTGTGATTGTTGACTTGAGGTCAGAATAATTCTGAGCTGTGGTCCCACTGCTAACCGCTGACCTTTTGTGTTACTTCGAAAAGTTTTCACAGTATCTTTGAATTTATGCACAACAGGTCATACCTAGGGTGTACCTTCAGGTTTTTTCCCCCAAAAAGTTTCATATTCTGTTTGTTAGAACCAAATTCTGAAGTTGGTGTCATTATTAAGTTAACTCAATACTGGAGCTCATAACATTCCTACCTTTCATAACATCTGAAAACGCGGGCCAGACTTTCTCTTAAATGCCGTGCTATGTGAGGGTTGCCTGATGTGATTAGCTGCATTTTTGAGTAACGGCACATGTCCGTGATCCATTGCTTCAGGAAGACTTGCAGAGTGAAGGAGTTTGACTTTGGTTTGGTGTTTCTAGGTGCTGCTGAGATGATATCACGTGTACCCGTCTGGCCTTTTGCCCCGCTTTGGTTTCTTTGGACTGGGACCTGTCCTCACTCACCCTCTCTATCCTCTCCAAACTCACCACTGTCCTGTCTTCATTTCCATCATCTGGATATTTTAATTCCTTCATAAAAGCTTTATTAAATGAATGTATTTCCAGGCTGACCTTAAATCTAAGCCTAGAGAGGGAAAGAGACCCGTGTGTTTTTATTTGAGAGTAGATTTTAAGTGTTGTTGAGCTGCTAAGACCGCTGATGTTTTTGAAAGGCAGTTGTTCCTCAGCGTGTTCCTGCTCTTTATTAAATAACGGAGGTAAGGGCGGGATGGCGACGTCACGGTTGTTTCCTGCATTGTGGGGTTTTTTTTTCCTCCACTGCTGACTGACCTGTAGCTGACCCAGACCTGCCATTAGGGAAGCATCATTATCCCAGCTACACGGGTGATGGCCCCCTCTCCTCTTCCTCTCCTCTTCCTCTCCTCTGCCCTCCTCTCCTCCTCTCCCCTCCTCTCCTCTTCCTCTCCTCTTCCTCTCCTCTGCCCTCCTCTCCTCCTCTCCCCTCCTCTCCTCTTCCTCTCCTCTTCCTCTCCTCTTCCTCTCCTCCTCCTCTCCTCTGTCCTCCTCCTCTCCCCTCCTCTCCTCTCCTCTTCCTCTCCTCTCCCCTCCTCTCCTCTTCCTCTCCTCCTCCTCTCCTCTGTCCTCCTCTTCTCTCCTCCTCTCCCCTCCTCTCCTCTTCCTCTCCTCTCCCCTCCTCTTCTCCTCTCCTCTCGTCTCTCCTCCAGTTCATTAAACACCTCCGTCCCATTTGCACCATCTGCTTCGTGTCTCCCTGTGAGGCTTCATTGCCACCACGCCCACCCACATTCTCCACCCACTCTTCCCCAACTGCCTGTCCCTCTCTCTCCATCTCTCCCTCTCTCTCTCTCCCTCCCTCCCTCTCCCTCTCTCCCTCTGTCATTCTGCCTCAGTGCTCAGCTGGAATGACAGTCAGAAATGACAGCCTGCGGCATCCTTACTTGTTCTTGTGTGCGTGTGCGTGTGCGTGAGTGTGTGTGTGTCCAGTTCATATTGTCTCTTTTTTCCAAATAGACTTATCTCGGCAGTTCCCCAAAATTTGTGTTTTATCTTCAGAATAACTTCAGTTCAACAAAGTGCCCACGTTTCTTTGATTGACTTCATTAAAAGACTTAAACATTTACATTATAGAACAGAGGGACACGGTGGTCTGGATATAAAAATATGTAATCTGGGTAAATCCTGGATACAAGAGAGGCAAAGTGTTAAAGAAAATCCCAGCACAGCTAATCTCCTACAAGATTTAAAAAGTGCTTAAAAACTAGCATCACCTGAAGCAATTATAGTCATTGAGCATATAAATATATAGAAGGATTTGTTTATTTGGCCACTCCTAAGGCTTTCTATGTTTGTACGTTCCATCCATTCATGACGATCTGTTCATTTTTTGCCGATCTGTGTCCCTTAAGCAAAATGTATGAAAACCATCTGGACCTTGTTTGATGTGGCCCCATTACAGAACCACAGTGTCTCTGAGCAGGCCCGCTCCACTCTATAGAATACCGCAGAGATCCAGTCCAAGCATAATAACCACGGTTCTCTCTTCACTCTTCTCTCTGTTGAGTTCCATATGTGAGTGTTGAGCTCAGTGTAAAAAAAATGAATCAAACAAACAAACAAAAAGCCATTATTGAAAACTGTAGATTCAGGAGAGAGTGTTAAAGGGTGTTAAAGAAAATTCAATCTAATCTTATATTAATGCATACTATAATGACAGCTGAAGAACAAACACACTCACATTAAATCAAGATATAATTCAACTCCAAATATTATGAAACAATATTGGAGTCCACATGTTTTACTGATATTGTGCATTCTTATCTTGTACCCAGACATAATATTTAACAATTTAGAAAACAAACTCCTCAGTTTTCATTTCAATTATCTTCTCAGTCATATGAATTTGTTCTGTATGCATATGTTTCTGTTCTGATCATTGCCCTTGTTGGTTTCATTAACATCTGCTTATTGTGAGCATTTTCTGGTTTTGTTTTGATAAAACCAGTAAAACCTGACCTTGTCTGTCATTGTATTTTAACACTGACTAGTGGGGCATCCAGGCTTTGTCACAACTCATATGAATGTTGAACATTGGCCAGACAGATACGTGTGTGTGCGTGTGCATGTGTGTGAGATGCGTGATGCTCATATTTATTTATCATTCTACAATCAGAATCATTTTAGAAATGGGCGGGGGCGTTAATTCACTTTCCATTTATTTCCAGTTTGCATTTTACAAAGAACGTTTCTCCAGCGCGACACCTGAAACTATACAACAAACTATTTATCAATCATATATGTCATCTCCTTTTGGAGAACAAGAAAGCTGATGTGATAGGCAGGTCACCGCTCTTGTACAACCAGTCCAGGCTTGTTTATGGTTCATACTTGAGTTGTCCAAGAGCGATGCAGCAGTCCTTGACCGCGTTGCCCTCACTCCTGGTGGGATGAGATCATTATTACTGGCTTGCTGATGGACCTGCAGGACAGGGGGTGTGGAGTGTATTTATGACCGTGTGTGGGTGCACTTGTGTGTATCCCCTGTCACGCCCTGTGTCCAGGCATGCTCCCAGGGCCAGAATTGGTGAGTGATGAACAAACAGTGGCAGCAACAGGGATGACTGGGTGAGATTCAGGCCTCACTGAGGGTCTGGAGGAAAACAGGAGATAGATTTAGAGGCATAGAAAGGCCGCAGTCAGGCAGGGGGGTCAATATTATGCTCATTTCAAATGTGAAAATAACCTGATCATTATACACGTATGGGGACATGTGGACGTAGTCCTCTTTCCAAACGTGTTTCTATTGCTTCCACCTCATTCGTCTAGTGACGTCAGGCTGAAAGTCTCTGGGAAATGCAGGTGGACAGTGATTATCTGCCACCTTCGTCACCCGGAGCCGCTGCTTTCCTCCCGCCGTCCTCACTCATGGTCAGATTGTGGACCTTCCTCTCCCCTTCTGCCGTCCAGTCCAAGCATCCTCCACAGAGACACAATCGTGTGCAGTAATTCTTTGTGACATACCATGCATGTAGTTTAGATTTAGAGTGTGTGCGCATGTGTGTGTTTGTGTGCGCGTGTGTGGGTGTGTGTGAGGCACAAGTGTAGGCCATTCCTGCTCCCAGATTGACGTGAGTGTCTGTGAGGCTTTGCTCTTTTCAGATGTGCCTCGCACTGGCAGCTGCAGTTTATGTGTGCGCGCCTGCCTGCCTGCCTGCCTTCTAGCGCCACTCTAGAGACTGACGGCCCCTGACACCTGCCATTTGGACGCTTTTCTCTGTGAAAAATGTCATCTTCTTCAAACCCGACGTGTCTGTCTGTGTGAGCATGCGTGTGTGTGTGTGTGTACGTGTGTGTTTGAGGGATGGTTCATCCCTCAGTTTGCTTGCCCGAGGTCAGGCTTTGCAGCTGACTGAACAATGGACCCAAGCTGTTTGAGCAGCTGGGACAGACAAACTTGAGTCTGTGCATATGTGTATGTTGTATGAATCTTTTTTGGGCTGGTAATATGACATCACAACTCTTTCTGCGGTCCAGAAATGAGGCCAAACCAAGCGTACTTCATTTTAAGATTCTTATAATCACACAGTTGTGGGGCTGTACTGTGTTCTGTATCTGCCCTCAGTATTTATCATGATGAAAACATCACTTTTTTTAAAAAAAAAAACTCTTCTGGTTTGACATCCTTGAATAAGAGCACACAAGTGTGCCTTCATTACTTTGTCTTTTGTAGAGTGAACTATTCAATCATACAGTTCTTTTAACAATTGGATAAGCTGTGAGTCACATTCAATTAAATAAACATGAACATTTCTACAGGCTGCCATCAAAGGTGTGATCTGTTTTTTTAGGAGCACTAACGCACTTCTTCACACTCTAACACCCTCCTGCAGTACTACATTATGTAGTAAAAATTGCTCCCATCATATTTGGTGATCTAATAAATATTTTTTATTTTTTTTTACAATAGAGCTTCAGGAGTCAGGAGGCTGTAATGAGGTATCAAAGTGTGTATCCGTCTCCTCCAACATGAGGGCTCTTGAAGGCCATCAGAGGGCCAGTCGTAATGAGTGTGTTTGCATTTCAGGCCTGAGGGTTTGTCTCAGAGACCAGCAGATAGTGGAGAGTTTGCGACTTTGCCCCGGGACGGGACGGGATAACCACAACATTGCCTTCCACCAAGAGGCATCCATTGACTTTGAGACTGTGGGTCCATGAGCTGACCATCCTCCCACTTAGGTCAGAGAACAGACAACCTTCTGTTGGCTGCCAGGATGATGCCCTAACTGTGGCTATGGGCACCATGTTGATGAGGGCTTAGAGCTGTATCCATGACAGTGCTATTACCTAGCTGCCCCAGCGGCAGCCTTAATTAAGTTAGACATGATAGGGGCATGTGGCCTCCTTTTCTTTTCTCCCCTTATTTTCTTGTTCTATTTTTTTCACTTGTTTAAAACTTCTGACTCCCTATTGTCTCTCAGTTTTATTGCATCTCTGTTTCCCAGAAAAAGGATTAGGTTCTTTCACTTTCATTGTTTTATTGTTTCCATATGACAGCTGTGGGCGGGGCCGGATTATGCATTCATCCTTAATTATCCCTATGCAGCGTAAAATAAATTCCAGTTTCTCTTTAATCTAAGAATGTGTTGTTGAGAGGAGATGTTTGTGAGGCACTTTGTCAGCACAGGTCTCTGTGTGTGCGTGTGTGCGTGCGTGTGCGTGTGTGTGTGTGTGTGTGTGCGGGACAGGTTGTGTCAGGTTAATGACCAGCTCTTTTTTTCTGACCCAATCGAAGGTCATGTGTCTCTGCTCGTTAGCGGTGTCACCATGGCGATATGTCAGCTGTCACCACGATGGACAGTGAGCTGACGAAAAGAACAGTGAGGCGGAGGGAGGGATGAATAGAAAGGATGGGCAGAAGCAGGAGGGGAGGACAAGTTCATTTAAATGTGATTCTCATCAGAAGGCCTCTGCCATCCCTCATTAACAAGATATTTGTAATTGGCAAGGTTGTTGTGGCAAGGTCCAGGCCTCTGGGACTGTGTGTGTGTGTGTGTGTTTGTGTGCGGGTGTGCGTGTGTGTGTGTGTGTGGGGGGACATTGGGGAGATGCTGACCCACCATCGTATTGGCCAGCCCAGAGGAAAAAGGCCCCCCTTTTGATTTTGTAGCCCCCAGCCCTTTCTTTCTCCATCCACCCGAGAGAACAGAAAGACCAAACAACATGACAGTTTTAGTTTTGTGACGGCGGCATTAACGCGAGTATCAGTGCCTTTGTGGTACCAGCATTCTATCTGTGTGACAATCGATGATAAAGCAGCCACTTAAGACCGAATATATTAACATGAGAAACTCTCATTTGTGGTCATTGATGTATTTATTTTATTTAGTCTCATTTAATTTTGAGCTATGTTCATCATGAATATCATGTTTAAGTATTTTTTCACATCTAAACACGGGCACCTTTTAAAAGTACATGTATTTGATTTTCATATATCATATCGAAATGAAATATATCAGCAATGAATGTTTGATTCCCCAAATTGCTTTGCCAGTTCATGAATAATTCATAATTCTGTCAGGATACAGTGTGTAAGTGACTGTTCCCATGTTGACCTCTAGATGGAAGTAGTGCTACATAAATTGAGAATACACCATGGTCCTTCTAAATTGAGTCTGATAAGAAACAGGAAATGTGTTATCAACGACATGATTCATGAATAACCTTGCAGTTTTATCTGTAGTATTTATTTATTTTTGTTCGTCTTTTCACTTTTTTCTCTGTTTTTCCTTCTCCCCCCAGCATCACCAATGAAGCAGGAGCCTCTATTTACAGCGTGAGCCCTGAGGCAGTGAAGGAGATGCCCGACCTGGACCCCAACCTGAGAAGTGCAGGTACACTTTAACAGAGTTGACAGCCAACTTCAGGGTTTATGGTGTATTTAATCATCAAAGTGTGTCATCAAATCAACCATCTTCTTTAAATTTGCCAGCAACTAAGCCTCATCCTTGTGTGTTACATGTTATTAAGTAATAACTGTGCAGCTTTGGGTCCTTTAGGTGGCAGTAGAGTCGTTTTTATCTCTCCGTGAAGTTTTTATTTTTTTCTTTGGCACAGAAGAAGGGATGCTGCTCAGCCTGGTGGTGTCAGAGATACCTTTTGGAGAAATGACACTCTTTTTTTTTTTTGATGCACCTTTTTCATTCGCAGCAGAGTCTACGCAGTGCTGTTACAACTGGCCTCCTCACCCTTCATAGTGCTGCGCCTCACCCTGCTCCATGGCTCCCTTTATTACTGTGCTGTGTATGGTTAATAACCATTGAGTATGTGGTTGTATCTAATACTTGCCACAACTTTTTTTTTTTTTTTTTTTTTTTTAGATATATCAGGATACATGGAGATGGCATGGATTGAATGGGTACTGGGGCGTTTGGTGGTGGACTGTGCAAGGCCAGCATTGAAACTCCATCCCTGTCTAAATATTATCTCAGGCAGCCACCTCTCACCACAGCCAGAATGGAGAGAGGAGAGAAGAGCCATTGATTCCAGACATGCTTCCACTATTGCATTCCCACCCCACTTTTTTTTTCTGTCTGTCAAATCCAGAAAATTACGAAGCAAATCAATGAAATTTGGACATGTGTCATGCACAAAGCTGAGACGGTGTCCACATCTCCTTAGCTGACCAACACCACAACTAGTTAGTAAGAGGTTTGCAATAAAGAAAAACAGGGGGGGTTGAAATTAACAAAAATACAGAACATTGCATTTCAAACCAGACCAGATTCCGTTTTGTTATTCTCATTCATTCTTTCCTCTTCCCACTCTGTGTGTTAATGAGAATGATGTCATGTATTATGGAATGTGAATCAGGTTGTTGGTAATTTTTCTCCCGCTCACCAGTACTGCCAGTATGATCATGGAAAAGACATTTGGCCTCATGTGTGGTAGCAGGCTGAAACCTTACAGACTCCATAGTTAAGTGCAATATCGCTGTGGTGAGCACAGCGTGTGTTTATGTGTGTGCAAGAATTGGCTGCATGTACATGGTTCTTGTTAACTTTATGGATTCAGAGGTTCATCAGGAGGCTAAGTGACAGGTGTGAAGAATCCATTTGGAAGCCAGCCTTAATTATTGTTATTGGGGGTTAGAGGAATACAATTAGGCTTGGCCTGCCCTCGGGCCAGAACTGTAATATGGGACATTTGCATATTCAGTAATTATAACTAATATAGATTTGCATATTCAGCAACTGTGATTAAGACTCCATATTGAGATGCACTTTGTGTGTGTGTGTGTGTGTGTGTGTGTGTGCGCGCGTGTGCGTGCGCGTGCGTGCATGTGTGGGTGTGGTGTGGTGTGCGGACTTTGACAGTGTCTATTGCGAGACGTGTCCAGGATCCCTTGGCTGAGCTTGTGAAAATCGATCCCAAGCATATTGGCATTGGAACCTACCAGGTCAGTGTCTAAATGTAAATGTTAATTTTATTATTACATATATCACAAGGTATGTATTTCTTGAAAAAAAAATGTATGCTGCAAGTTTTCTCATTATTTCCTTGGGAACCTGGAAACAAGGATGTTTTAGGAAAACTTTACCTCAAATTTCTGTGCAAGCAGTAAAATATAATAGAGACATTCCGTGAGTAGTTCAGTGATTATATTGGTTATTAATTGGGGCATTTAAAACTCATTTATTTCTATTAGCCTAACAAAAACAAATATATTAGATCCTGAAATTCCCAGTAGAGTTTCACCATTTTATAAAACACTCACATCAGCCTGTTTGGGACCAACAACTGCAACAAAAGTCCCTTAAATCCCCTTTCTTCCCCGTTTTGATGCTCGATCTGAACTTGACCACATCTACATTGAGTTGCAGCCATGTGATTGTCTTATTAGTTATTTGTGTTAATGTGCAATTATGCATTTATTGGTTTATGTACTGGTTTTGTAATTCCATTAAAATCAATCATGTGACTGGACAAACAATAAAAAGGTGCATGAACAGAGAACTGGATAAATATGCCTGATAACTGTGTCAACAGATGATTCTATGATTGACAGCCGGTTTAATTAACAAACTAAGTGTGGCAAGTGTGTGCTGTTTATAGGCCCTGAGACGAGTACGCAGAAGAAACAAGTTAGCTCAGTGTTGATTTTGTTCACGAGTCTGTTTTCTTTCTGGGAAAGCCCGAGTCTCTACGATTACACCCGTTATTAATGCAGAAACCCTGTCCTCATGTGGTAGTTGCTGTGTGGTGTGCATGGGAAAAGGCACAAAGGAGCGAGGATTAGGAATTACAAAGGCGAGTAGAGGAAAGATCGTAGGTTGGACAAAAAGTAAGTTATTGTGGGTTACAAAAGTTATTTTATGGTTTCACTGACTTAAATGTTCTGTAGAAGTCCTGACATAATGCTCTTTTGTTTTCACTTTGTTGCCGTCATCGGTTTTTAAAATAAAGTTTTAATCTTTGTTTTAACGAGCTGTGCTGTAGGAATTGTGTTCTCTGGCGGTGGCGTTTCAGGGTCAGGATTCTAAACGTGATGTGAGCGTTCATGTGCTGTGCTCCTATATACGTGTGACTGAGGTCACAGGCCCGTGTCTCTCAACACTTCCTGACTGGGCTCTCTGGGGTGCCTGTGGATCTGCGCCTCCCGCTCTCAGATCATGTGACTAGATCAACAATTGATAAAATAACAGGGTAAATAAACAGAGAGTGCTGACAGCTATGAGACGAGACATCACTCTGACCCGTGTCAATCCCTTCCCAGAGAACGGTTTAATGTGTGTGAAATGATGTAAAGGAGGCTGGGCGTGAGCGAAAGTGCACTTGCTGCAGGGGCTACGTGTGTTCTCAGAGTTCCTTTGCATGAATCATTGTATTTTGAACTTTCTGGAAGTTTATTGCTATTAGACCCAAAAGGCATAAGAGCAGATGTAACTCTAGACAGCTGGCACAGCAGGAGCTCCCCCCCCTCCTGCCCTCCGCTGGCTGAGTGAGTGACAGGTCTGACAGGAAGGAGGAAATGAGCTGAGGGCTAAAAAAGTGAGGCCCATTAAACTGGGATTGATCATAACTGTTGCTGTGGGAAACGTTTCTCTGCAGTGGGAGATTTTTGCGGACGCCAGTTTACTGAGATGCACATTTGTTGCAGAGAGAGTGTTCCTTGTCTAATTTGTGGTTTACTGTGGCACATTATTTTTCCAAAGGCAACTGTGAAGATTTATAGATTTTGGACACTTGCGTGAACAAACACGTCGGGTTTTAAAGAGTTAGACGCTGCGAAGGCGCGGCTTTGGACAGCTCCTTCATCGTCAGTCACTTCTTATGCTGTAGCCTGTTGACAGGTGGGTAATTCCCATGACCAGCAGTGTCTCCAGGCTACAGCGCGCGTGCATGCTCATTAAGACACTGCTGTGTAAGAAAGCAGATATTAAAGAAACCATCACTCTCCACTTTCAAAAACTCACATTCTCCTGCTCAATTGTTGCAGTCAGTTTTTTTTTAAAAATCTTCTTCCGCATTGATTTTTAAACGGAAAACATCCCTGTGAAGGCTACAGTCTGAGGATGGGCTGTTGTTTCTTTTTGCTGTTGTTTTGTTTTATTTTTTTTTGAATGACAAAAAAAATCTGATTTATCCACAAAATTCTGCATGTTATATTTTATATATCTGCAATCATAACAATTTTTTTTTTTTTTTTTTTTTATCAGAACAGCTTCAGCTGGCTTTGCTAATAGAATCATATAATCAGGTTATCTGATATTTCCATTTAAAAATAAACATTATAAAAGACCCATAAACACTTGCATCGTCCCTTGGTAACTGGCCTTTAGCAGACTCATCAGTACTGTAATAACTCTAAATCACATTGTGTCATTTGTACTTCCTGTGGCTCTGTTGAAACTCACGCTGCTCTTTTTTCTCATGCTCTCATTTGCAATCCCTCGCATGAGTGCATGTGAGCAGATTGTTGTGCAGGAACTTGAGAAATGGCCAATAGGCATTCATGAAAACTGACAGAAGAGCATAAAAAAATCACCTTACTGTCAGATCATTTTCAGCTGCAGATTTACAAGTCGTCTTCAACTATGCATGTATTCACATGCAGACAGACACGCACACACGTACATGCCTGGATTGGAACAATCCGCAGAATTCTGAGTTTAGTCAGGGAATACCTGACCTTTTGTTAACCTCGGATATAAGATTTACGTTACATGTTTTTTGGTTATCAAACCAAATGCAACATGTAAAGCTGAAGCTTCAACGCAAAAGGAAACACGTTAAGAAGTCCAACACGCCTAAAAATTTTTTTTTAAATGTATGACACCTTTGTAGGTATCTACAGTTGTACACATAATCTATTATTACTATCATCACTGTGCAATTCAGAAGCGTTCTCACATCCTAGGAATGACAATTACCATATTTAAACTGCACCAGACTTTATTAAATACGTATAATAGTCCCCATTTTCTTTTATCTTCTCTCAACCCACCAGAAATATGATAGAAATATGAAAATTAGTTTGTCATGTGCCAGGCAAGCTGTGGTGTGGAAATTTGATCCTGTAGTTTATAGTCTTTTTACAGTTATCCTTCCATCATTCGCTGCCCTCGGGCCCTGAGTAAACACAGCCATTCTGACTCCAGCCCGGTTCCAGTCATATTGGCATCATTCATTATTGCCACCTCATCCAGCTGTTAGTATAAAGACCTCTGCCTTCGCTTTCACTGTTTTCAACACTTCACATGTCAGCACTCTCTTCTTGTCTTCCTCTCTGCTCTTTTTTTGAAAACGTTCTTTCTAATATAAAGTTATGTTTGTCTTGTCAAGATTACAGTCAGAGCAGCAAATCTCCTCTACAACAAAAAGAAAGAGTGTCTTCTATGACGTCTATCTCTGGTGTCCATCTCTGTAATTGGAATATGGCAGTAGGTGCTGGACTTGGCGGGGTTGATGGATAAGCTGAGGGTGAGAAGGCTGGACAGGTACAGGAGTCCTGCTCCATTAGTTTAGTTTGTGAGGTCATATTGGAAGTGACACATGTTTGCTTGTGCACGTGTGTTTCTCAGACCAGGTTTGGCTAGTTACTACTCATCATTTACTTCTGTAGATGTTTGGACTCCAAAAAACATGTGAAGGATCAGTTCCACAAGAAATTTTGAAAATAATTTTGAAGTTTTGTTGTTGTTTGTTTGTTGCTGTGTTCCAAAAAAAATCACAATCTCCATATTGAAATCTGCTCTTTGGGTTTGGATCACTGTGTTGGTGAGGTCATAAGCCACATTCATGGTTTCAACTGGTTTGTTTTAGCGGGTTTTGTAATTGGATGTGAATGTGCTGCAGGAGGAAATGTTGAATTTGTCATCTGTTAACAAATCATTATAGAGTGTTCAGCAAGCATGCAAACCTTTTTTCATATAATAGAAAACAGAAATCAATACTTTAGCCCTTAGGTCAGAACATAAATGCTAGATAATGTAAATAAAGTAAATTCACATTATATACATATATATTTACCAAAGATGACACACACACACACACACACACACACACTCTTTTTATTTTGTATTTGTTTATATTTTTACATATTCCATATAAAATTCTACAAAAATTATAAAATTATATTGCTTCTGTTTGAAGAAAGAAAAGTCATTAACTTCTGTTTTGTTAATAAAACCACTCAGTCTCACTTAAAATAAAAATAATGCCATACCTGAATATTGACATGACACCTTGGTAAGAAAACATTCCAGATGTGTTGTTCTTGAGTGCACACCTCACCATTATGATCATTGTCAGTTATGAAAATGCTGCATCCACTGTTGGTTTTGGCACTTTTTTGAGTGACATATTGGTACAATGGTTTTAGTGACATTATACACTTGCACATTGCTTTTAGTAATAATCATTTTTACATTGTGCTTAATGCAGCGTAATTAATGAAAACTTGTCCAGTCGTATCCTCCTCCTTCGTCATAACCTGGTTTTGCTGGCAGACAACAGTGCACTTATATTCAGAGCTTAAACATTTTAGTGGATGTGTCATGCTCGTCTTTCTCACAGCTTACGTAACAGACGCACACACACACACACACACACACACACAGTCATAACCAACAGTAGTCCAGTTTAAATGGTCAACTAATCCTCCAACAGTTGCAGTGGCATCAGTAAGAACTTAGCAGCTGAACTCCTTGGCCTACATCCCTTTACATAGACTAGTGCCTTTGTGTGTCTCTTAGACCAGTTGTCTGTCATTTTTATGTTTGACTTTAATGAGTTTTTTTTTTTTTTTTTTTAACCCTTTCCAGCATGATGTGTCGACCAACGCTCTGAAGGCAGCACTAGATGGCGTGGTGCAGGAATGTGTGAGCTTTGTGGGTGTGGACATCAACATGTGCTCTGAGATGCTGATGAGGTAGATGGCACATCGAGACTGAAACACACACACACACACACACGCACACACATGCACACAAATCCTGAAGCACAGTGAGGTCAGTGCAAAGCTTCAATCACACTGGTGCATATGTGCAGATGCACGAGGACCACGGTGTCTGTTGAGTTCTTTGCACCCTTGCCTCACACTCTGAAGTGTAATCAACAGCGAGGAGTGCACACATGCTGCATGCATGTCTCTAAGTTTCTGCACACTGAATATAAACAGTACAAAACGAGCTGGCATTAGCTGCAGCTACAGCATCAGGTCATCTGTTTACCTGTCTGCTCTGCAAGTGAGTTTTTTTCCATTCCTGCAAAAGTTAATGTTACCCCTGCATACACACACATTAAATACACACAGACGTGTTGATGACTGAGGTATTATGTTGAATGTTGACATTGCCATGTGCTTTAGTGCGAGTGAGTCACTGTAGACATTAACAGAGCAGACCTAATTCAGTTTCAAATCACCTCTTTTCGTTGCCAAAACTGAATATAGAGTTTACACTTACTACATTTTGGCTCATGTGTCTCTGGTGCCTGCTGCTCCTGCTTGGTTAATTGCCAGCTTACAGCCTGCACAACATGCGCTGGTTATGTGCACATGGAAATCCTGCTAAATGTAAAGCACGTATGACAGAGATGTTTGTCGGTATACACTATTTTGTGACTAAACTGTGGTTTTCCCAAGGTTTTAATTTCACTGGAATCTTTCTCACATCATCATCCAGAGACCTGAATCAAGCACCCTGACCTCAACCACATTTCTATTTTTTTTTGAGTATTTGTGTCTGCATACTGCATAAACTGTAATTGTCCTGTTTCCTAGGCACGTAGCAGGTCTTAATGCAGGCAGGGCACGGAGTATAGCAGAGTGGAGAGAGCAGAACGGTCCCTTCATCAACAGGGAGCAACTCAAACTTGTCAAAGGCATGGGGCCCAAGACCTACCAGCAATGTGCCGGCTTTATCCGAATCAACCCAAATACCAGGTGTGCATGCAAACATGTCCAAACCCATGGAGACAAGCATATAACTTAGCTTTAATGTTGTATTTATGACATATTAACTAACTCTTCAGAGTAGTCAGTTTCAAATCAACAGTGTAAATATCAGATCATGAAAGTAGTGTGTGTGTGTGTGTGTATAAAGTGCAGACATGTTTCAGTGCAGGTTGTTTTATTGTGTGTTATGCTGTGAGTGAGACAATCATAAGGCTTGTTAGTGCAGGAATCAGACTTTGAATCTCAGGGTCATGCAAATGAAAACTGACTCGTATAACATTTTATCTTGCATTTTGTTTTTTTGTTTTTTTTTAAACAGTGCCGTATCTTCACTTCCACGTGTGCCAGAAAAAACAGCAGCTAAGAAAGGCAAAGGAAAGGCTTGTGTCAGTGTATCCTCATCCTTCAATCCTCTGGACCAGACCTGCATACACCCAGAGTCCTACCATGTAACACAGAGGTACAGAACACTCCTAACACCATTTCCAGAAGTCCTCCTGCGTGCTTACCTGTAATGGTCCTTATTTGCCCGTGTTATTCATTTTCACATGTACTTCTCACACAATCATTTCTGTGTGCGTCCATGTGTGCATTTGTGTGTATGAAAGGGGGGGCTCTCTCCTACAGCTGTAGTCACTCAACTGTGTTTAGTCTACATAAGTTCTGACAATAGTGTCTCAAAGCATCGTTCCCCTTATGTTGATGTGCCTCTAATGGCCTTCAAGCATGTGTGTGGGTCAACGTGTCTATGTGTGAAGATGGATTGTTGCACTTGTATGAATTTGTGTTTTTCTGCCTTTATTCCTCATCCACGCAGCAAATGTTTCTTTAAACATCCACCCATCCTTCCAAACTGCCTGTCCATCTTTCTCAGGAGTGTTTGTTATTACATCTCTCAGTGAGGTGCCAAAAAGCTCCTGTTGAAACAGGGCCGTCTTATATGTCACTCATCATTACTGACAGCTGGCAGAGTTTTCCTTGTCCAAAATATGTGTGCCTGTGCCATTAAACCTCAGTTAAATCCTTAAGCATTTTCTCTTTTGCATCACTAAATTTCCTTCTGAGTACAGCATACAATACATGCGTTAAATGCGGAAAAAGTGTCAAAAAAAGATGCTGTGGACAGCATTAAATACAGCGAGAAGACCTCCTGAGATGTTTTCCCTCTTCTTATATCTTCACCTGCAACTGATAAAAACAGGATGTACAGAGGAGAGGACTGTGGACGAATGTGTGTTTGAGTGTGCCGTTTATGGTGTATAAAGAATATAGTGTTCATCACATTAGTGAAACTGAATCCTCCATTACTGCTGGCAGCCCACACATCACCCTCTCTTTGTAACCAAATACACACACACACACACACACAGGCAAAAGCATTCACACACAAATGGTGCACCTTTATTTCAGTGGTGGGAGGTGTTTGCTTCAACACTTCACAAATATATAATACAGCAGAACGTCTCTGGCTGTAATATTTGACTGAGGGAGAAAGAAAAGGGGTGTTTGGACACAGCTGCGATCCTCTCCAGCATAATTTCTCTGATATGTACCAGTCGGGGCCCAGTATTGCCATAATACAAGACAGAGTAGAACCTCGCTGCTGGCCTGGATAAAATCCTAGTCCTAGCCCACCCAATTCCACACTGATACACACACACATATACACACACCACACACACACACAAAATGTTGGTTATAATTATGAGTGTGAACTCTACAGAGAAGGAGACCTCCAGACTGCTGGTCTCCCCTAAATGCTAACATACACACATACACCCTGAGAAAAATGAGTTGGGCAATACGCACACACACACACACACACACACACACACACACACACACACCTGTTTAATCCATCCACCATCAGATCTAAGACCCAGAGCCAAAATTCTGCTCTATTAAATATTAATTTAATTGGGATGTCATCATTTCTCAAATGAAAGAAAAACCCACTTTGCTGGCACCCGTAGATGGGTTCTGCTCGTTTCCTTCTTGCAGTAGAAGATGAGTTTGCTGGCGGGGGCCTCTCTCCTCACAGCTGTCTCATACATAGTTTGTACACAAGCCGTGTCCTGTTACATCCGCCCTGTCCCTGCTATAGCCAAATGAGCAATTTAGGAAAACATGGGAGTGAATCAGCGGTGTGTGTTTGACTGTGGGTCCCTCCGTGTGTCCACCTGTTGCGTCCATCATGACGTGGAGGGATATGTAGCCTATTTGGCGTCAGGCTGCCAGTCAGCGACATCCATCATGGACGCGACCCAGCTGGTGCACACATGCACGGAGGCAAATGCATCCATGTCCATCACCAGCTGTGGAAAGTGCCTCAAATAAATCATATTTACACGCCAGTCACACATCGCACCCCACCCCCCACTTTGCTACTCCGTGCTGAAGCGAGGCTGCCTAGAACAGCAGAATAGCAAATGAATTTGGATTTAAAATACATTTTTAAATGGTGGGAACTGATTGACTGTCTAGACTTGTTGGAGGTGGGATGTTTGACGACAGTAAGGCCACAGAAAGAAACCTTTTCAGGCCGTTGATGGATGGACAACCTCAGCGTGGTCGAGGCACTTTCATAGGACAAGGTGTCAGGGTGTTTACAGCCCACTGTGGATTTTCTGGACTTATTAGGGAGTCAAAGAAATGTGCGTGTTTGTCCTTGTGTGCACTGTTTAAGCAGAGAAACCCCACCTTGTCACCTCATGACTTTGTGTACTGTAATTACTCCCACACCTCTCTTGGCCTTCTAATTTCAGATTCCTCTTACTTCTCATTACCTTTGCTTTGCAGAGTTTTCTTTCTGTTTGTCCTAAATTCATACACATTTTTTAATTTGGTGACTATTCTGTCAAAAGCAGCAGTCAGTATTTTTTGTCCCATTTTCTTTGTTCTCTTCTTTTCTTCCCTCGTTTGTCTTTTTTGTGAATTCAGTCTCTTGCACTGTGCAGCAAAAACATAAAACATAAAAAAATGACAATAATTAGACAGTTTAAACAAAGTACTGGTGCTATGTAATGTAAACTGGTGTCATGAATATAAATGTATCATTTCTGTCTCAAGTGTAATTGAGGGAGATGTATCAAAACTTTGTTTTGTCTTCTGTCTGCAGCTTATTTCACTTGAATGTAAAACAAAACCTAGATTTAAACTGTTTCATACCTTGCATCTGTCCTTACAGATACACTTTTATGATATAATTACAGTCAAAATCTCTTTTCCCCAAACCTCATATTCATTTGATACTCTAACTATGATCGGGGGGATCAGACACAAGTACAACTTCCTTTCAGTGTAAACATTCTATGTACAACACAATCTTATAATATACAAAAGCGGCTTCCTCAGTCTGTGATTTTAAAACTCTAATTCCTTATTTTATATTATTTTGTTATGTGCAAATTTCCCCTCTAGGTTTCTCTCCATTGTGGGTGGCACCGCTGACCTGATCGGGAGTTCACAGCTACGACAGCCTGTGGAGAACAAAGTCAGGAGCAGCAGCATCGAGGACCTGGCAAAGACGATAGACACCAGCCCCGAGACCCTGAAACTCATCATCGATGGCCTCACGCAGCCCCCCGGCTTTGACATTCGCCAAAGTAAGAATCCTGACACACGCTACAGGAAACGTGCGATTCAGTGTAAAATGATGAGCACGCAGATTAGTTAGAATCCAAAGTAAACATCTGCTCAGTCTAACTACAGAACTGTATTGTCAGGTAGAACACACACCGAGTGTTCCTCTGCCATGACTGCAACAGCCACATCTCACGGTGTAACTCGATAGGGTCTGACAGGTCTGCGCCTTCCTCCCCGCAGCTCAACAACACAACCGTTGTGTTTCTGACAGATTGTGATGGGTGCAGTGGAGTGAGTTCAGACAGAACATCAGTTACGTGGTCTGTCGGTAGTTTAACTTCATTTTTTTATGTTTAAAAAAAAAAAAAAAAAAGACACGTATGTCCCTGTAACCGAGTGTGAAGACTTTCGCCTCAGGGTCTGGGACAAATAATTCACCATTTACAGCAATGAAAAGTGTTTTCACCCTCGACTGATGATAACGCAATAAAAAAAGAAGTTGAAGGTTAAAGATTAAAACCATACCCAATCAATTAATGACACTTTTAAAAGAGAATGGCAACTTAAAATATACCACAAGCAAAAATAGGCCTTCTTGGCTGATGTTCTTATGAAAACAGAATTAAGTTTTATAAAATATTTGGTGAAGATTAATGAACTGAGGATTGTGTGACAGATAATAAGGCCTGTGCTTTACTTCAGACCTCTCCCTTTTCATTCAGTATAATGTAGGCGGACGAAAAAATGGATACAAAGTTGGTGCTCTCTTCTCAAAATTAGGGAACATACCTTCGAGGTTCATTTTCAGGTTGGCCCTATTCGGTTGCAGCGCAGTGCAGCCGGCCTCCTTGTCACCGCTCAGCTGAGTAAACAGATGGGCTGAGGCTACTGCATGAAATCAGTGCTGTGGGAAGGATAATTGAACGGGACTATTTCCTGGGGTGCAAACCTTCCTTGTTTGTATTAATGCTACAGAAAGGAAAACGATCTCTCCTTGAACAGGCCAAGTGGAAAGTGGTGTAAAATAGAATGCTGAGAAGAGCCGAAGTATGCTGACACAGGTGTTGGGTGGCTATATGACATCCAATATGTGTTTTTCACGACTGTGCTAACCCTCGCTGTGACGCATCACCTTTCACTGCCCATTGTATAGGATGCCTGTGCTCACATCATACAGGAAGTCACCTTGTTGCACACTGGAAAGACACCAGCAGCAGTCATGGAGCACGGAGGCGTCTGCTCTTCATTCATCTTTCTTTCTCTTTCTGCCATCCTCAGATTTTGGGCAGGCAGATTTCAAGCAAGGCATCGTGTCAATGAGCGATCTGCGGGTGGGTGCCGTGTTGACGGGCCGGGTGGACAACACGGCCCTGTTTGGGGCGTTTGTCGATATCGGCGTTGGCCGGGCAGGACTCATTCACAAAAGTAACATCACGCCAGACAAGCTGCCTGTCAACCAGCGCCGCCGCAGCCTGGCACTGGGGCCCGGGGAACGGGTGGAAGTCCGGGTCTTGAATGTGGACCATCAGAGGGGTCGTATCGGACTGGATCTAATCAGAGTCCTGCAGTAGAACCACCTCATGACATCATTACCGTTAGCAGTTACATAAGATATCTCACTTACACTTATAAAAATGCTGCTTGGCATTTTGAGTTTCAAATGTACACGTCATTTTATACATTTAAAATCGAATGGTGAGAATCAGTTCTTATTTGTTCTTTCAGTTTCGGTCAACATTATAGCGACTTTCTCTTTCCTGAACTATTACGCAACCTCTCAAGCTCTGTTTAATAACGGTGTGTCAGCACATTCCTCTCAATTGAACACACCAACGCCTCGTCCAAGGTGAATTGTGTAGAAAGAGTATTTAATAAATACAGGTGCTCCTCAACATTTCGACTAATTAAAAACACTTCTCTTTCTGCAGGTATGATGGAAATTCTGGCATTTACACATTTGCACTGTTTTCCTTCTTTCTGTCTCTTTGCTGTTCAAAAACCTATTTTGTGTTTTTGTTATTCAACTGCAACCTTGAAGCATATTTGATGCTGATAAAGAAAAGAAGTTTTGAAATTTTAAATATTTGTGTTTTTATGTGGGCTTTCTCAGAATCAGTGACTCAGTCTTTGGTCAATCAATAAGAGAGGAAGAGAGGCAAAGGAGAAGGAAGCTAGAGGAAAAGAAGACGACAGTTGGTGTTCTTTTTTTTTTTTTTTTTTTTAAATCTTCCAGGCAACAGGAAAATGGGAGAAGACAGCCCAAATGCTTTAGCAGTGGGTGGAGGAGTGGATTTCAGTGGGAGGGAGGGAGCGTTTCCATCTCCCAGACTGCAGTAAAGCCTGAAGGCTTTTTAGGCACAGTCCCAGACACAATTATCCCAGGACACACAAACACACACTAATCAGCTGCTTCAAAATTAATCCCAGACTCCCCATCCACATTATCTAATTTGTTTGTTTTTATGAAACTGGAATAAATAAAATAATACATAAAGTAATGTTGGAGAAAGCCCCCAGTCCCATGTGAGATACCTTCAGAATACCTAATCACTTATAGGACTGCTGCTTCACTCCCCCACGGGGGGACCAGCAGAGTATTCTGGACACACACACACACACAAAGAGATGTTCAATCAGTATAATCAGAAGTGGCAGGTTACTTCTCGATTATCTGACAGAGCACACACACAAATACACATATACACACACTCACTATATTTGCATACTATATTTCATTGTCTGCCTCTTGTTCTTTTCCCTCCCTGGGAGGAATTCAATTTTCTCATCAAGGTGTTTTATTTTATTTTGCATAAACTCTCTTTTTCATTGTTTTGTCTGGTGTTTGTTTTCATCTCTGCAGCCTCTCCTTCTAATGTTTCCACTGCTTTTGTTTTGGCGCACACACGTCGTCGTAACGAGCGGACGCAGCATCCCTCAGCATCCTCCTCACTTTTTTTTCCACGGCCCAAATTTCCTTCCCTCTGCCGAACGTGAGCTCACGGACGGAGCAGCCAATCTGGCCGCCGGCTCCGGCCGCCCTCTCGGAGATCCTCTCGGATATTGAGCGGAGGCGAGGAGGGCGGCCGCAGGAGGGGCGGCGCTCGGGAGCGCTTGTGCTGCGGCGCGTGCTCAGGTGCGCCAACAGCTTTTGGAGATTGGTCGCAAGTGAAAGTGTTGGAATTAACACACAAACGCCTTTCTAACTTCCGCTACATGCAAGAGGGAGAAGTGTCCCACCATCCTGTCGGGGTTTGCTTCATCACGTTTGATCAGAGCTACGCCGTGACGACACGTGCCACACCGAGCAGAGGGAATGGCTTTCACAGCCAGTCAACGGGTCCAGCCAAGTGAGCACTGAGGGGAAGAATAGATTTCCCTGTTTATCCCTGAAAAAAACAGTAAACATATCAATCAACAGCTCACTGGTAAAAAAAAAAGAAGCCACAAAACAAAGATGGTGCTGGGGAAAGTCGGCGCGTTGGAGCAATTTTACCATCATATAAAAGGATAAAAGTCCAGACTGGACCTGCCACAGGTGATGTTTGTGTGTGTGTGTGAACCCTCACACACACACACACACACACAGGTGATGTTTGTGTGTGTGTGTGAACCCTCACACACACACACACACACACACACAGGTGATGTTTGTGTGAGGGTTCATGCAACAACGCATTTCAAAGGATCTTGTCATGAGTGTGGCTGTAGACCTGCTGTCTGCCTCTTAAGGAAACAGCACCGACCCGAGTCCTCTGACGAGAGTGAAGCTGGGCCCAGCTCTGCCTCTGGTGCCTGAGCGCTCTTGTTTTCTTTGCTTTGTGCCGTTCCGTGGTGATGATTGTCACGCGGTGATTGCAACGGTTAGTGTTTCTCCTTCCAGAAGAAAATTGCTCCAGGTTAGTGGTGTGACCACTGACATCAATACACTCTCCCTCTGGCTGCAGATGTGAGTTCTGGGAGAGCGAAAAAGCTAAAGTGTAGACCACAGGGCTCTAGGTACGTTTACGAGACTGACAGTCTTCACACAGATTGGTTTGAACCGAACATGTTGAACACTCTGATCATCATAAATCTGTTTGTTAAGAAACTGAAAATAATTGAGTGAAATCAGAAAAGACCGCGCCCGTGTTGGTGCCAAAGGCAAACAGCCACAAAAGTTTTATTGGGGTTTTTTTGTTTTTCTTTTTCAGTATGGCATTTTGCTAGTTAGTGACAAAAGTGTAAGCTTTCAGCATGTTTCAAAAAAACAGCTGAAAAGAGAGGAAAGATTGATAGATGGAGGTAGGAAAGAGAGGGATGGAATCAGACAGGAAATGAAAGGCTTTCTCCGGTTTCACTCCCTGTGACCTCATCAGTGTGATCATGGGTTTTATGAGCTTTCCCTCTCGACGCCCACACACCACCTCACACGTGCCAGGACACACACACACACACACACACACGCACGCGTGCGCACACAAACACACTGTAGGCCTCCTTTTTCATTCATTGGCTCAAAGATGAACACGGTGCATGTGTTTTTGTCCCTTCCTGTTCCTTTGCTCACACTCTCTTCATCAAACTTCCACATGCACCATCGACGCAGCAAGACGCCGTTAGATGATAGCTAATTCTGCCGAGGAGTAACAGATAAATAAGATGTAAGCGCTGCGACATGCAGGCACCCCCCCAGAGAACGGACGGAGACAGGCAGATGTTGTATCAGCTGTTTTTCCTAAAGTTCGTGTCACCCTTTGCCAGCAGAGCCAAACGCTCCCCGAGCGAGCAGAAAATAACGTCTAGGAGCGAGGAAGCTTTTGATTAGTTGCACCGAGCCAAGCATACATTAAAAGTTGTTCCAGTGCACATAAGTTTTTACCCCCGCTTCTCCTTCCTCTGGGTCGTTTCTTTTGCCAACACCGACCACATTTTTGCACACACGACTTCCAGTGTTGCAGCTTCTCTCCTCAGGTCTTCAATGTTGTCCAGTCGTCTTGATTTTGGACCAAACGTGTGTAACATAGACAGATGCCATCTCCTCTTAGCACCCTTATCTGTCTCTGCCACTAAAAGCTTTCCTCAGTTCCTGACCAGTAGACTCCAGTGATCCCAGTGCCGCAGACTGTAGCGTGCTGATGCAGCTCCTCGAGAACACACACACACGATAAAAGAACAGATCACAGGACGTGATGTGTGGGGCCGGAAGGAAGCCGAGTCGCGTGGGTGATTTCACCTTTTACAGTCGAGTTATTAAATGTTGAAAATGGTATGTTTCCACAGGTTTCTTTTTATGAGTAGCTGGGTGGAAAAAGTATTTCGGTTTTGTTCTCCAGCTCTAACTGTTGTGTTTTCAGTTTGAGCCACCGGAGGCCAAGAAAGTGAATAATGGTCTGTCCCCTTGGATAATGTGATATTGCACGCTATATTAATTATGGTCCCCTCCAAGTTATTTAGTAACATTTTTCAAAAGCAAACTTTGGATGTCTGACTCCATTACTCACCAGCCCTGACGCACCAGAAAACATTCAGGAGTGTTTCAATCTGCATCCATCAAAACCGCCGCACATTCAATGGAAATTGATGTCTCATTAACTCTCCTGGGGAGTTGAGAGAGCTCATTAAAAGCAAAATAAAATGACACATTTGGCCTTAGTGTCACATTTATTCGATCACCTTAAGTGACCAGAACGTGACATTTGATGATGAGGTGACGGTTGGTGGCGGTGCTGGGTGAACCCCCCCCCCCCCGTTTTGTATTTAGGATCAGGAAGAACCCAAATTCAAAATTTGATTTTGAATTTTTAAAAGCTTCCATTTTTTCCCTGCGGCTGCAGGAGAAGCTGAAATGTTAACTGTACACCTCTCGCGCAGCTGCTCCTGTACGAGGAGCGAGTACCATCCCTCGCCTCTCTCGCCCCCTCAGGGCAGCGACACGGTAAGCCCACTATTGTTTGTTTAGCTGTGTGTTTGAGCAAGCCATTAATACTGAGTCCTAATCGTTATGTCAGAAGCATTAACACACATGGGAGCAATTTCCTTGACACAGATTACACATGGATTTAGACATCCAAAGTAGAGCTTCCTGAACATGGATTTAAATTGAAGTTAAAATCCTGAGGGTGTGGCGCACCCATAATAAAGTCGGTTAAGTCATTGTACAAATTCCCAGTAACAGATTTTAAATGCACGTGTAAGAGGAGCACTTAAAGGGACTTTACGGCGTCGTCTCATTTTCCAAGCATTTTGGAGTGGTAATGTTGAACCCTGAACATTTATTACCACGCTAAATGAAACGTACTCCTATTTTAACGAAAGGTTCGTGGCAGTTTATTCAAGGAAAACTGCAATTTTGTTATTGTCCTTTAAACATTTCTGGATTTTTTTTTCCCGTAAAATTGAGATTATTTTTCATGCACACACACACACACACACACACACACACACACACACACACACACACACAGATTACGTCAGCGTTTCAATAAAACTTTCAGCAGGTTTTTTACTGCTGCAGTGATGATGCTGGAGTCAAACAACGAAAGAGGCATATTTTCTTCTGTGATTATTGCCCCAGCCTGCGACCCATTTCTCTCCTTTCACCTGCTCAGGTAGCTCAAACACAAACTGTTTCAGTCATTTTGAAGGCATCAGTGAATTCACTCCCTCCATTGCTTAGCATGACCAGAAATACCGAAAGCGCATCAGCAGCTCAGACAGTTGCCGTTGCCGTGGCAGCTGGGTTTTATGTGCTGTTTGACAAACACATACAGATTATGTGCGCAGAGCAGACTCCAGCACAGTAGGTGAATCCTGGGACGGGAGGTGGCATTCTTCACACGTGCAGGAACGCGGTGGAGGCAGCTCGTGGGCTTCAGACCCGCCGGGCGGGCGTTGATTTGACACAGGTAGTATCAGTCAGCCTTCGCTGGGCCATGGCATCACAAACACGTGCTTTCAGCTTCACAACTAGTAGAAAAAGACGCATTCAAATAAAAATGCTGTGTTACAGTTGTAAAAAAGTTTACATCTTTTTGACCCGACATCGCTTAGAGAACCTGGAGGAATGATCAAAAAGGGGAATCTTCCTCACAGAGTTTGTTTTGCTATTAGCCTCAGAGGTTATTTCCAGTTGCTTTTGTTTATTTTCCCCCTTTTGGTTCCTGCATAATGCTGGAGAAATATTCCCTCGGAGGAAAAATGGAGCTGTTGAATGAACCCGGAGAGCAGACAGCTTTTCTTTAAAGTCATTTCTTTAGTAAATATTGAAACATATACCGTGTCGTTCACCCCGGAGGGATGAGATGAGACTATTTTCAGACCAACGGCTCGGATTTCTTTGGTAAATAAAATCAAGCCTTCCATCTTCTTGAGTGGTTCTTCTGCCTCCCGTGGTGTTTCAAATCTGGACTGTAGCTCAGTTGTGCCCCGAGTTTTGTTATTTTGTGTGTTGCTGTAAGAAAATATCACAACTTATAGTGTTTGTAATCTCTACAGGGAAAAGTAATAAAAAAAAGAGGCCTGAATCTTCTGTATTTATACTGCAGGTGATTAATTCAGGACGGTGTTTGAGCTCACATGTAGGGAGAGCAGCACAGCAGTCTCAGTGTTTTATAAGAGCGGATGAGATGAAGGCCAGAAGTTCACGCTGTCTCTGGTGAGCTGGACTTTGTAGATCTTCCAACGTCAGTGCAGATGTTGGATGGCTATCAAGCATCTTGTTTTTGCAAGTTTCTTTTTTTTTTTTTTCTTAATATAATGAGGTTTTTAGTCCATTATAACTAAATGGATAAAATGTGTAAATCCCCCAGGGGGGTAAAATGTATCACAACGCTAATTTGAACTTTTAAAGAAAGTTGTTGTTTAATTTGGATTCCCTGTGGTTGAGTGAGTGAGTTTCATTCATCTTCTGTTAACTGCTGCTTACACCTAATCTGGAGCGGATACGCACACACACGCATGCGCGCGCACACACACAGACACACACACACACACAGACTGTGTGATTTAGGTGCGCTCTGACTGCAGTCAGACTGTGGGACGGCCATGAAGAACCTGGAGGAACGCCACACAGATATGTGGAGATCATGCAAGCTCCACTTAGAAAGACAGAGAATCAAACCTGTGACCTTCCTGCTGTGATGTGACAATAGATGGAGTCCAGACTGTCCCACCCATAATTTAATATACACAACAATTTCAGTTGAATACTCTACAACAACCTTCGCCTTGTATGTTTAATCATGTGGTTTATACTCTATGTGAGACCTTTTTCCTTCCAACATTGGCAGCTGTGTTCTGTGTTCTCTGTGGTCAGCCAGTAAAAGTCTTGTCGAGTCAAAGCCGACTTCAAGTATGATTTTTATGTTTGGATCCAATGTAAATCTCGCCATCGGAAAGAATGCCAATTCAGCTTTTTTTCCCCAATCATTTATTTATGGTACCTTTTTTGTCAGATTAAAAAAATGGCTTTAAAATCTGCGTAGTAAAAGCCCCCCCCACCCCCACCCCCCCATCTCGCACACTCATGTGGGTTCATTCCAGAGAAACCTGAGAAGGTAATTAAACATAATGAAGATCTATGCAGAACCAAATGGGCTGTGAGTGCTGGAGAAGGAGCCGGGGAGGCTCTGGGCGAGTGAGGGAGAGGTGTAGCTTCAGGAATCTTCCCGTGACTGTGTCAGTGTGTGTGTGTGTGTGTGTGTGTCCACCTCACCTGCCTTTGGAAAAACCAAGTTGTTGGCGTAGTTTCCTGGGAATACACTTCCTCTCTGTTCCATCTGTTTCACCACACGTCACCCAATCAATCGCTAACCTGATACTCTTGCCGTTTGCCAGACAGCCAATCGCAGGAGCCACTGCCGATCATGTGGATACTCCAGAGACGGTTGGCAGCCCATTTGTAATCTACAGTTAACTGTATAATGATATTTTTACTCTGCTTGAAACCACGAGATTTATTTCAGTGTGTGTGTGTGTGTGTGTACGCACGTGCATGTGTGTGTGTGGTGGGAGGGTTAATGATTGGTCTACTTTTGCATTCTTCATGATTGCTCTGATGTTCTCTGACGGTGTGTGTGCGCGTGCGCGTGTGTGTGTGTGTGTGTCGTGGTTGCCTGTTAATGTCCATTCCTGCTGTACGACATTTAAACACAGCACTGGCATCAGCACTTTGTCGATGGGGCTCGAGCTCAGCTGCTGCCTCTCGGTGTAAACGTCTACGTCGCCGTAATGGCGAACATCTCACAGCCGCGTCCTTTCAATCACGACTGTTGTTTCACTCACAATTTGTAAAGCAAACAGGCTGTGATTGTAGAAAAATAGCTCAATCTGTTGTTAATGGTTTTCTCACAGTTTCGCGGAGGGTTCTGGGGTTGTGGCTGCACACAGCTGCAGTGTTCCTTCAAGAGCATGAAAATGCTTCCACATTACTCAGTGTCCTGACAGATAGGTGCTGGAACACTACCTGAGACTTGCACTTTCCTTGAACTCTTAAGTTTTAAAGTGTTCATTTGTACAACTTCGCTTCATTAGCTGCATTTCTATAAGATGTGGAGACCATTGCTGTGGCCCGGCAGCACTTTGCAGTGCTATTGGTGCTGTTGCTGGACAGGATGATGTTCAAGCATTGCACATGGTAGCTACTCAGAGCTTGACGTTTTATATTTTTATTAAGTACAGCTTATATTTCCATATGGGGCAACATGACGGCACATTGTGGCCGAGAATGGGCCGCCTCTGGCAGGCTTTAAATGACTCTGCTTTAGCCTCCTAGAGTGAAGCCGAGGGGGAAATAGATTTTCTTGGACCAGTGGTATTTATAATGGACGACTAAAGAGGCAAGAGAGGGTTGAGAGGGTGATGAATGAGAAACGATTTCGCCATCACAAGCTGTCTCTGGAACACGCTGTGTTGGGTTTTACGGATCCATTTGGTGATAAGGAAGGAGGTGTGTGTGTGTGTGTGCGCTGGAGCAAATGTTGCTACTAATGTTCTAGATTACAGACTGAGTCAGACTTATTAACGCTTCCAGGAGCCAACAGGATCCACCATTATCAATTCTTTAGTGGGAGGCCGTCGTGTTTCAGGCCTACCTCTGCTCATAGATCTAGCCCAGAATCCTCCACAAGCGCTGGTTGTGATTATTTATTGACAGATATTGACTTGGTAATAATCATTTGTGTAACATCTTTCCCCCCATTTCCCCTGGAATCGAACGTTCACTGCTGCTGACTTTAGGAAGGTTTGTGTGTTATTATATTGTCATATTAACTTGTGTTGATGTAAAAAGTTGACTTGTACTAAGGAGTCAGCTTTTCAGATGGAAGATGCAAGTTTACACAGATGTGATTCAAGGAAAATTGAGATGGTGTCAGGTGGACGAGGGTTCCACAGATGAGGAGCAGAGCAGATGAAGGCTCTAGTTCAGTCCAATGAGAATCTGGATACATAATCATGATAATCAGTTTTTTGTGTTGCTAGAACCTTGTGGAACAAATCAGATTAGCTGTGGACCCGAGGGAGAGATGAAGACACGAAGACAAGAAAATTCCTTTAATGAGTTTATCTAATCTCTTAAATTCTGCTTCAGCCTTTGTTCCACCCACACACTGATTAATCTGTCTGTCCATGAGAAGTAAATAACAGCAGAAATTTACAATGTTGTGTGTGGTTGAGACCACAAAATGAAATGGTCTGTGTGTCTGGGTGCATCTCTGGCTTCCTGTTGCAGAATTATGCAGCATTTACACAACATCTTTATCCTCCCTGAAACGTGTCTGGACAAAACAGCATCAGCAGACACACATCAACAGTTTGTGGACTATAATTCAAAATAATTATGTTGATAAATGAATAAAACTGAACTCAAACTTGGCTTGTGTGGATCATGATGTATCGTGCGCTCAGTGTGTGGATCTGGTTTCATAATATTTACACAGATACCTTAGAAATGAGCGGACTCAAAGTATTGCAGGTTCATTCATTTTTGGCATTTTCATCCCAGTGGAACTTAATCCAAGCTCATTATGTGTCTCTATGCTGGCTTTTGATTTATCATTGAACCGACAACAGCTTCTTAAATCCCACCTCACTGAGGGTTTTTGATCAGTTAGTGAAAGCTGATGGGTTTGGCCCCCCGAGGGTGTGAGATTTTTACACAATGTCTTTCTTCTTGCTTTTCTCACCTGGGAAAGGAAGCGTAACTGTAATAGAAACCCTACTACCTCAGGCAGGGTACACACACACACACACACACACCCAGAGGAGGTGTATCATTTGGAGTTTTAGTTACAGCTGTGTTTTGGTGATTTTATTAGATTTTATATTTTAACACCCTAAATGTCATGCTGAGTCTATTTGCTGTGTCCTTTCTGTGGGAATCACATGATTACACGGTTGAAGGACTCCATCTTTGGCCACTCGTAACAATGTAGATCTTATATTTTTGGGTTTGGCAGCTGTGTGTGTGTGTGTGTGTGTGTGTGTGTGTGTGTGTGCATTGTTGTGAGGTGTCACAACTATCCTGGGGGTAAGTAACAAGAAAATGAGAGCAGGAGGGCAGAAGCACGCCATGAATGAGGGGGTTTAGGTGGAAACCCGAGTCCGACAGACCTCACCTGGAGGCGGAGCTGGCTACCTTGGGGACATGAGCTGTCACTCACCACAGGGGTAATCGTGTTGTTCCCAGGACCTTTAGCACAGGTGAGACAGAGAAGACAAGTGCGAGGGGCAAAAACACAGAGACTGATTTGTTTTCACACATACCACAGAGATAATCGCATCCTTTCTCTCGTCATTCGCCAGTGCTTCCACCTCTGCTCGTTATCATTTATACGAGGCTTTATGAACAATACTCCAGCCAGCCACAAGAGGATGATCAAGATTCCCTTACATTTGTCCTTTACAGTCTCTGGGAAGATGGTTCCCCATGTTTTCAGTGCAATATGGATACTGTATATAGTGTATGTGTGTGTTTGTGTGTGTGTGTGTGTGTGTGTGTGGGGCATATTTCCATCATATGCTGTGTGTATACATTCTGTCTGTGCGATGTGTGTGGGACTTCCCAGAGCTTTGTTTTCCCGCCCATGTAGCCATAAATACCAAACTGTCCTCTCATGGAGCGTCTCTGTCTTTCTCACAGTCCTTCGTGCACTTGTGTTGTGTGATGTTTGTCACCGACTGACTGTGTCGCTCGCCCTCGTCTCTGACTCATCTTTGTCAGCACATGTACTTCCCTTTACAGCCCTTCCCTTTACGGAGTTTTGTTCAGGCTCCAGTTACGATTGTCCTCCATCTCAGTCTCTCCATCGTCACAGCAGAGAAACCTGACCTGCGCAGTCTGGATGTTTGTATCATGTTTATTTGTGCAGTAGTCGTGTATCCTTCCTTCCATCTTTCCACCTCCTTCCGTCTTTTATTGTTTGTAACATAAGCTCAGGCCTGACTGGGTAAGATGAGTATAAAGATATTTAAAAAAAAAAAAAAAAAGCACGCTGCCTCTGAGCATGTATGAGATGTGTGCATGATTACACGCACGATTGCAGCTGTTACAGTGTGTGTTTTCTGTTCACTAATGGGAAAATATCTGGAGTGAAATAAGAAACACTGACTGAATCCATCTGATTTAGACTTTATATTTCACCATTACACAGCACTTAAGATGTTAAAGAATACATCATCTTACACACTGTGAATCATGTTTTTCTTCTTGAGTAACAGAGATATTCTTCCCTCTTGACTGATGTTCATTTTTGTGCACAAACATCCAGAAGGGCGGCCGTGCCAATGCTCTCGCCCCTCATCTGGGTTCAAATACCCTTTGTTGTGTACATTGTTGTGTGTTGCTTTGAGGTGATGTTAAAAGAAAAACCACCATGGTATAATTGTAGGAAAGAGGATTATGGATACTTATGCTCCATATTTATACTTGGATTGTGGATTTGTCCCATAAATTATACAATGCAGCTATCTTTTTCAAATTTTCTTTAATGACGATCCTGTATACTTTTTACATGCAGCCATCATATGGAACAAATCAGACAGATTTACAGATGGAAATCACTCTTGTTTGGTTTAGTAAGACTGCAAAGCGATGGTGGCCTTTAGAAAATAAATACAAATACATACATTAAAAAAAAAAATTAAAACATTTATTGTAAATGATGCTACACATCACTAGAGCTTCAGAGATGTTTTCTTTATTAAAATAATCAGAATGAAGCAGTAAGTGTACGTTCATTTAGAGGTTCTCTGTATCCTGTGTTGAGCTTATTCTTCAGAATCTGTTTACTTTTGAGTCCTATTGATATAAAATCCGCCTGTTGGGTGTACACACACATTTACCCTGGAATTCCCATGGGGAATGAAACATCCAGTCCCGATTGTGACTTCACATGTTAACGTGTGAAGGATCGTGTTAATGTGCGTGTGCTTGGCCATGCATACTACACAGTTCTAATCGTACAAGGCCGACTGTGAGCTTGCTCGTAGGTGTGAGTACGCAGATGACAGCTGACTGTGAGTGTAATGAATGAAGTGCTGAATATATTTCTCTCCAGGGTCCCCTCTAATGGGGATGCTGTGGGGAAGCACACACACACACACACACACTCTCTCACTTTCACTCTCATCTCCCCAGCACCTACAAATAACACACAATCATACACACATAACTGCTTTACACAGCCCGTTCCCTCCTCTCCCACCGTAGACATTCTTCTTCTCCCCAGTGAGGGAACCATTAGTCGTCCGGCTCTGCATGCTCACTTGGCTCCCCGCTCACTTAGCACCTCCTCATTCTAGGTCCTTCATCCATGCCACCATGCAGCCTGGTTGTGGGAGGCCCAGAAACTGGACTCTTTCAACCCCTGAACAGAAGGCCTTTGATGGGGATGGGCCAGGGGAATGAAGCCCTGACCAGAGCTTAAGAGACCCATCCCCTCTCAGCTTTCACAAGGGGGACTTCCAGAAAACTCCAGGGATCCATGTAAGACTGAGGGGGATCAGTTAATGTTTTTCCAAAATATGTGATGTTGTATCTTTACTTTTTTAGCTAATACTTGGCGTCACAAAGCATTTTCCCCTCAGAAATGATTGTTAACAGAATTAACCGGTTGACAAATAAAACTGAACGTGGGGTTTTCAGACCCTGCTCCAACTGGAAGGTGGAATATACGTTTTTGAGTGAGATACAGAGGCCA
Organism: Lagocephalus sceleratus; assembly: GCA_911728415.1. Lineage (NCBI taxonomy): Eukaryota > Metazoa > Chordata > Actinopteri > Tetraodontiformes > Tetraodontidae > Lagocephalus > Lagocephalus sceleratus. The sequence continues at coordinate 11,474,469 of CAJVRN010000040.1, forward strand.
GCTTTCCCCCAGCACAGGCAGTTTTCCTGTAACACTGCCAGGACACAACAGAGTAGAAGACATTCAGACACGCTGGAATCTCTCCGCAGAACCTGACTTAGGAGTGCTTGTGTACATGGATGAATTTAAGTGCAACACCGAAGCCAAACCGATGTCTGTATCGCACTGGTAATGTTGTTACGCCAGTTTTTCTGTGTAATTAACGCACATGAGTGACACATAAGCGTTCCCTCTCACTTCCTCCAACTGGCAGAGACAGCACTGACAGGTTCTCTCACATTGAAAGGTTTAACAGTGACACACACACACACGCACACACACACACACACACACACACACACACACACATGCACACACACGCATTCAGTTGACAGTGATTGACCTGCCCTGCAGGGAAGAACAGATTATTATTTTTCTGAAGTCCTGACATGTCACGGAAAAGGTATTGTTTGCTGTGTTGTGCTATGGGAGCCTCTTTCATTAGCAATCACTTTGCACATTTTTGGTTTTAACGTCAGCTGTTATGTGTACCTGCCTACACCTGTGAAAGAGTTAAGGCCAACAGTGCTTTTCCTGAGTAGACTGTTGACAGATGACTGTTGAAGATCAACAGGAAAATGGGAACAATCATGTAAAATTTGAAAGCCTGCATGTAAGAAAACAGAGTTTTTGTTAATAGGGAAATAATACAAGAGGTCAGGAACGGAACAATAGCTCCATTCATTCATTTAATTTGCCTGTTGAGAAACGCAGACACGCATCAGTCAGGAAACAGGTGTGTCACGTGTAAGGAAATCTAATGTTTCAGAGACGTTTTCACAGGTCCCCAGCATGACCTTTAGTGTGTGCTCACGGCCTTTGGACTTGGCCTTGAGGAAGAAGGCAGCACCTGTTGCACAGGAGCAGAAGTTCCCGTGATTTCCTGACATTTGCAGCCCAAAACGCTCTCACCTGTACTCGTCACTGTCAGATGACGTTCACTTGTCTGCTTCTGCCTGCTTCTACCTGTTAATGCCTGCCACCTTCTCCTCCAGCTTCTCTCTGCAGTTAAATCAAAGCCTTACAGACTAAATGAAACAGTTTATGACATCTCCATCATCATACATCATTTTATTTATTGCAGTTAAAACGTTCAGGCTTCAAGATATAGCTTGTCCAAATGATGTTTACTCACTCACTTATACCATTAAATCATATACGACCCACTTTATTCATATAGCATGTTTCTGAAAGGTCGTTTCGTAAACACAAGTTTACCCAAGTGCCGCATGGCGCTATTTTAATAAAACAATTTCAGAGCAACACACCCTTGTTGTGTTCATTGTCAAACTTATTGAAGGCAGTCGCAGCTGCTTGGCAGTGGTGTGCGCTGATTCATTAAAACACAAAACTCCGACCTCTCAGCCTGCCTCACCTTTCAAACCGTGTCAGTGGTTTTTGTCTCTGTGAAATTGCTGTTCGTTCTGCACTTTTATCGGCGCGTCATCCCCACACACCCGTCTGGATTTTTCTCAAGTGAAGAACTGGTGTGAAAAGGGCAAAGTGTCACTCAAGAGGTGACCGAGAGGTGAAAAAGAAAAGGGTGAGAAACAGAGACCCACAGTGGAAGTTGGTGTTCCTGTCTGCAGGGCAGAGAGTGTGTGTGTGTGTGTGTCTCTCTGTGTGTGTGTGTGTGTGTGTGTGTGTGTTTGCCCCCAGGCAAAGAATTAGTAACAGGATACGGCTGCAGCAGAACGCTGGAAACTTCTACCTCCTTATCTGGAGGGCAAGCAAGTCTGTGTCTCTTTTCTCATACATACCTGATCATCGCTGGGCTCCTACGTGTGTGAATGTGTGTGTGCACGTTTCGTTTGAGAAGTCTCAATTTTCTGTAAAGTCCCATTGATATTGCTCATGGCCTCAGGCAGGACAGGACGGGGCCTGCGCTCTTGTCAAACGTACCATGGACATGACCTTTGGAGCCTCAAATTAAAGTTTTATTTTCAATATTACGCTTAATAACAAGTCTCATTTCCTGTCGATAGGTCGAATGAATAACGACGCAAAAAGAGACGCGTTTACAGGCCAGTCTTCCCACAGCCTGTCTGCTCTACTGCTGTTTCAAATGATCAGGCTGAAACCAGTGACCTCATTTAATGTCGGAAAAATTACAAGTGCAACCAGATTATTAAGTCAGGTCGGGTTATTTATTCGTTCAGAAAGCTGGGACTTCAGGGGGTTGTGAATACTTTAATATCGCGTAAAAACAGAAGTTTCAGCAGGTAGAAGAGAAAATAGATCAGAAATTAAAAGGCTGACGAAAGAATGCTTCAGAAACATTGATGATGAAAGCAAATGGAAAATGAAGAGGTCACAGTTAGTGGATGACATTTTGTCTTTAAACTGAAAAACAGAAACTTTTTAGGTTTTCTCTTGGTCGTTATCAGCATGTATATGCTTGATCTTTGTGGAAAGAAAATTACTTCATTAATGGTGATTTATCAAACCTTTCCCTTCCCAGCTCATTTTAAGCGTCTAGATTTAAATGTACTGCAGATGCTTCCAAACTGGAGCAGAGATTTGTTTAATGGATTTGACTTCACAGAAGATGTAATGTTTGCTTCTTTCTATCATTAATATCATAACTCCACAGCTCTCACACTCATCTATCAACCCTTCCTCCTCTTGTCACGCCCTCTCTTTTCTCCCCTGTGTTTTTAGGGAGTTTTGAGCCCTGACTTTTTTCCCTCTGTCTTCCTGAAAGTGTAAGACGATCCATCTCCTCTGTTTTCCCAGAACAATGATGGAAGACGTTGGAGCTGGCACAGATGAAGGGAGGACAGAGGAAAGGACAGGGGAAAGAGAAAAACATGGTTACAGTCCAGCCATTAAAGGTTTAAGACGGTCATGGTGTTGGCCAAACCCAAGGCCCAGTTCTGTAAATGTCTCCTCTTACATTCTCTGCATTTGTTACTTCTGTCATTATTATATAAGCGTATCATTCATTTAACTTATACATTCATTTATTTAGAAAATAACTTGTAGGTTTTCAGTTTAGTTTTAGTTTATCTTTTCTTATAGCCAACTAGGCCGATTCTTATATGGGCCTTGTTGGCTATATGTCTGTGGGAACGGGCTGTGGGTGGAGGAAGGGCTACCCAGAGAAAAACCCTGAACCCTGAACCAAGCCCAGAGGCTCTCTGCTGCGAGGGGACTGTGCTGAGCACTCCACCCCACCAGTGTCATGACAGAGGAAACAGAAAGCTGAACAGTCACCCGGTATCACCGCGCTTGAGGCCACAGTGTTATCCGCTGGGATGCTTTAAATGACACCATTTTATGGATTTCACTCCGACAGAATCGTCACAAAACGCTCAAAGCGTGTTAAAATGTCTGTTTTCATTTATGCAGATGCTAACAGGAGCAGCTGATGTGTGGATATACGCTCATCTATAAAGCCCTTCTTGGTTAGCTGCGTAAGAATCCAGATGTGATTCAGCAGCCGTGATTTCATTTCAGTCACTCTTGTCACAAAAGCTTACTGCAGCTCCCAACCACCATCGGCCATACAGCGTTTTATAGGGATCCGCTAAGCGTTTTTCATATCTTGAAGTCTGTCATGTCAAAACAGAAGGAGACGACCTGACGCGTGGTGATGATATTCCGCTGAAGCTCCGCCCCTTTCCTGGGATTCACATAACTTTTGTGCTCTCGGTGTTAACAATGCCTTTGTCCTGGTCTCCATTCATTTTCCCCTGCTGAAGCTTTCAGACGTTCCTTTCGTCAAATCTCAGCGTAGGGCAAAATATCATCGTGCCTTAATGGTAAATCGATTATCGACCCTGGCCGACTTCTCCCCCTTCTGTCCCTTGCGACCTGATACGGGTGTCAGGCCATTGATGGCCGTGACTCGAAGACTCGCCTTATAAAGCTGCTGCCAGGCCGAGTTACTGAACACACAAACGCGGGACCGGCACAAAATCCATTAGCTGTATTGATAAACACACGTGCATGTGTGAGGGGGTGCAATGAGACGCAGGTGGAGAGGCTCTTGTTATTGCACACGTATGCAAACACGCACAAAATGGTGATAAGACATTTAAGGCGCCTGTAAAAACACACATATAACATATGCAGTCATCAACTTTATCCCATTAGCTTTGTCAATAAACAGAGGATTCTTGAATTACTGGCTCCAGGTCTGTAATGAAGCTCATGTGTCTTCCTGTTTCACACTGTTTATCCCATATCACCGAAGTCTCACTTCAGTCGTCTTTCTGAATTAGTAAAACAAACTCCAGAAGATGTTTTTCCTATGGACTACAACATATCGTGATCAAACTATGCAGAGACAAAGGCATGGTTGTGGTTATGTTTATGGTGTGCGTTTGCTTTTGCAGCATGAATACATGAGTGCTTTCATTTTTCTTTCTCCTCTTCCCAGTTCACAAAATTCCCACATGGAAAGAGTGATCCTGAAAATCAGAGGGAAACGTCTGCTGAATGACTTTTGCATAAATTCCGCCCAGTGCACAGGCCAGTCTGCACTGGTCAGACACACTGACACATGCAAATGCGCACGGACGCGCCGCACGCACGCGTCTCTGTGTGGTTAACGCAGTGGTTGTAGTTTGCTTTGGTTTTCCCTCAATTACTGCCACTGTAAGGAGCCTTTCAGAGTGCGTTAGCCCGTCGGTCAGATTAGTGAGTGGATTCATTCCAAGCGTGAACTTCTCAATGTGTCGGGAGGCACCAGCAATTACAGCTGTTGGGCTCATCACCCAACTCATCACCACACTGGCTGAAGACACAAAAAAAATTAGGTTAGTGTTTTTGGAGACCACTGAAAAGAAGATCAACCTTGAATTAAGAGTGTAATAAACTGAGTATAAGGACCATAGTTTTGATCATGTACTGTAATATTGTGAGAGTATAATATCTGTACCTCTTGAGCATAATCCCAGTCTCACCTAACACACCGTTTACAGAGGCTGTGCACACAAGTGCCTGTTTGAAAACTATCTGTTGTGTCTGTAGCTGCACCACTGCTGCGCCTGCTGCACGTCTACTGTACAGTGTGTGTGGAACATCTTGCTGTGTGTTTGTGTGGTATTTATCTCAGCTGTGCCTGTGTCAGTGCAGGAAGGTCAGCACTTTAACCACTTACTTGGACCTGCAGGATCACTGCAGTCGCTTCCTCGCCGCTCGGCCTCCTGGAACAGAAGTCCGGACGATACAGGAGGATTTATCTCCTTCCAAAATGAAGCAGCGTGCCAAATCAAAGAGTTCAGTCAGTGATAAAGTGAATATTTGCCTGCTGTCGTATTATAGTCTGCTTCTCCATCAAACCCCTGGTGAGTGATGTGAAGTCTAACTTGTCCAGTGGGAGTGTCTTATTATTTTGGATTCATTTGCTGGCTGGATTCCTGGTGACACAAAAGTGCTCAACCACATGTCATTGTTAGCCTTAATCATGTGTTTCATTCCCTCGATCTCTGCTCAGTGTTGTTATTAAAAACACCAAATGTTTCCTGGATCATCTGATTTCAATGCTGGTTGGATTTGTTTGTTCTACTTCAGATGTGATTTCTTTTGTATGACAACATGGGACTCAATTTTCAGCTATTGAGCTGCTTTGGACTGTGACTCTGCAACCTTTATCCACGCCTGCACATTGCAAAGCTGAGACGTTTGCTCTCCATCTCCAATTGTTCTGTGGTGAAATTGAAAAATGAGTGTAACAGTGATAGGCAAAGTTAAAAAACAGACAGTATGCAGGGGTGGATTTAACGTGGAGAGGCTGAGAGAAAACGAGTGGGAGGACAGACTCTCTTTTACTCTGCATGCTAACTCTCAGACGTTCCCTGAAGATTCGGTTCAAAGTGTCATCTTATTGCTTTCCCTTCTGCATCTTTACATGACAAATAACTGCAGATTTGATAAACAGGGCGATCGACAGGACTCACGGTACTTTTTGAAACGGGGTCCAATGTATCGGATTACATTAGCTGTCATTTAAACTACAACAGGAAGGATGGGGGAGGCTTTACTGGCCCAAAGCAGACTTCAAACAAAGTCTGAGAGCAAGAGAGAGAAAATATTTGGTACAAAATGAAAGAACACAGAGTTTAACGGCAGACGTGGGAACAGTCTTTCATCGTCTGGAGTTGAATTTCATTTTGGCAGCTCGATGTGCATTTACATTACTTTTCCAGGGTCATCACGCCACACGATTGCTACTATGCCCCGAGGATAAAACCTCAATCCACCCGCGCCTTATGTATGGATACTGTCAAGAGATCGCTACGACCGTGAAACAGCCAGACAAACCATCTGGAAATCAGCCCCAACGATTGTGAAAGGAGCACAGAAGAGTTTTTAGCAAGGGGGGGTGAAACGCTAACGTTCAGGGGGAAGTACACACGAACAACTGTCACACACACATTGTAATTCTGTCAAGGTGAGAAAACACTTTTTAGGACACGTTCTGCTTCCTCCTGCTCATTTTGATTGGGCTCACTTGCTTTTACGAGGGCTCGGAGCAAATCCAGCTGCTTCGCCGAGATTGGTTCCCCGCCTCCTTCCTTTCTTTTTCAGGCTTTCTTTTCAACACATACAGACCCAGTGCACACACAGCTCTTAGTCTTTTTCGCTTTATAGAAGTCAAATAAAGCCTGACTACATGTTCCATCCAGCTGGTTAACATTGAGGCCGGCTCTGGTATGAAAAAGGCAGATAAAGAGTCGAGGTATTTTCCAGTCAAACCAGTGGATGGCTGGTGGGCTGCGATTGTTATCAACCCAAACAAATCACCAAACCGCGGCCCTAATGCAGTCTGAGAGAACATTGGATTTATTTTTCTTTCAGCGATACGAATGGTTTCGTAATAAAATTTCAGCACAGGCTTACGGCCCTAATGGCCCCTCCTGACAGGCGTCAATGAAGGGCAGCAAGGGAGGAGGAGGGAAGGACAGGAGAAAGGGAGAGTAGCAGTGGTGGCTCTTTTGAGATGAAACATGCTGTTCTCACCTCTCTCTCTCACACACACACATGCACAGTTTGCTGGCACTTTCACAATGCAAGGAATTCTTTCCCTTGTTCAGCAACAAATTTGCATTCATATGCATGGCTGATACACGTGTGTGTGTGTGTGTTGTGTCGTGGACTCCCAGATGTATATGATAGAAATGTGCAAGATGGGAGCCTCCAGGAAACTGCAGCTGTTGAGCAGAACAGGTTCAGCGATGACTGAAGTTTGTCTTTGTTGGACCTCCTTCCTTGTTCAGGCCGTGTGCAGCAGTAATCTCTGAACTCGAGTGTTCAGCCTCTACAGGTGCCTCTATGAGGGGGGGGGGTTGTCTGTGAATTAATGGATGTGCCCCCTGGAAACCTAATCTGTTCTGTCTGCCAGTGATCACGTGACTTTGGCTCAAACAAACTACTTGAGGTTTATCCAATAAATTGTCTGACATGTGTTCACTTTGCGTTTTTGGGAATCTGAGTGATTAGATTGTTTTTAATCCCCTCTCTTACACCTCTGCTGTCTGTCCTCACATACATGTAAAGGTCAGCACACCACACACGTGCACCCCCCACCACAAAAACCTGACTGTATTCACACAGGTGTGTACATCTGTGTGCACATCTTCACACGTCAGGGCACTGCACCGCTTGTAGGTGCTTTCCCAACATCCAAGTCTGCCAAAATCAAGTGAAGTATTGTCAGGCAGCCCACCACAAATCAATATTTGATCCAGATAAAGTTACCCTCTGTGACCTGACCCTTTCCCTCTGCATTTTTTTCTCTCTGGAACTAATTTCTCCCCTGTAGTGACTCTATTTCAGGCCCTTCTGCGATGTTTACGAGCTAAAGCCACCCAATAAACACCCACATGTCACAACTATTTCAAAAGTGACCTTGTAAACATGTTTAAGAAGTGCACGGCTGCAGATGAGGGGAGCTTTTCATTGCTCTGAGATTTAATTTCATCTAGTGAGCAGGAAGCCTCTTTAAAACGTAGAGAAACACACACACAGGTCCATCGAAAAATAAACGATCCCTTTGATAAAACAAATAATTCAGAGCACCTCAATAATTTCTTATCAGAGAAATTTGTAAATAAGGCTGTGGAGACACGCTCGCTCCCATTTGCACAAACAAGCATGCGTGTCAGCTGCAGCCAAGTGAGCCTGAACTGCAGAAACACAAATACGCACAGGTTTGATGGCTAATGTGAAGTGTAAAGACAAATCTGTCAGTAACCTGCACACACAAACTCACACAGGAAAAATAGACTCCTTGGTGTCACCATGTTTAGTGTCCAGCCAAGAGACACACGGGGAGAATCTGAGGCTTACGTTTCCAGTGTGTTCCAGGCAGAGAGCAAAATAAACATAATAAATAGAGGGATTGACATCATGTGTCTGCAAGGCACGCCAATTTAAAGGAAAAAGAAATGTTGTGGGACTCATTCAGGAAGAGCTGAGAGAAACAGAACGACAGAAGAGGAAAAAGGTTTATTTTAACAGGGATCTTTAACTACCAACACTCCCCTGCTGATGACTGATTCATGATTTACAGAAGGAGACGAATTTCATTAGAACTTCGTTTGTTAATATCAACATTCATATTGGCCTCTGAGTTTGACTCAGACCTCAGATACATACGTGATGCTGGCAGCTTTTTGGTGTAAAAACCATCTCTGGGATGGGAGGAGGGTGTGAAGAAGTGAAACAAACCAATAAAATAGTCAGAATATCCCACCCAGGCCCCGGATCTTTATTTTCACTCATTATGCATATGAGGTGTAACAGGATCCTGTGTGCTGTGGGAATGCCACAAAACGAATTATGCTGTAATTCTGATCCTAATTAGCCAATAAACACAGAGACGGAGACACGCGTACGTGGGTTGGAAGTGTGCTGCCTCATTTACAGTTTACAGCTCAAACATGGGCTGTGGTTTCTGGTGCTGAGGCTGTAAAGCTCATGGCTGCTGTTCAGGTGAATTCAGACGCCTGAAACATCCCAAAAGTTCTGCTTTCTCTCACTATAAGCAGGTCATTTTGTGTTGCAACTCCTAATATTTCCTTCTATTCTAGGTAACAATTTTTAATTTGAGAGCAATTTCCTAAAATCATGTGCTGCACTTGTGTTTTCTTAAGCTAATTTAAAACATATTGCTTTTATTACTGGATACACAATGAGATGGTTGCATGTGGAAAACTGGATGGTGTGATCTGTTTTTATGGTATTAAATATATATATAATAGAAATAAAAAAACTGTAATATCATCAAACATGAAATCAGTATAAGCTGTAAATGGTTGAACTTTATGTTCATTAGAGTCTTTTCTAATCCCTGAAACACTTCAGAACAGGAACAATAGTCATCAATAATGTTTTGGCACTTTAGTGAGAGCCACTTGTTCCTGTATGCACAACCAGGTCCCCAGCAGTTAAAATGCAACATCCAAACACACACGCACACACGCACACACACACACACACACACACACACACACACACACACACACACACACACACTCTCCCACTGGAGATTTCCGGTACATCACAGGATCCTCTCTCCTCTTGTTCTAGACAGTCCCAGCTGACATTTAATCCCGCGGTGTCAGGTTGCTGACCTGAACTACACCTTGATGTTCCAGTCCCTAATTAACCAAACAGAGGACCATGAATTGATTTAATTAAGTTGTTTATAGAATATCCCCGTTCTGTTGAACGTGTGTTCAACAGTAGAAACATAGTGTTTTGAGCGTGGATGTTGTAAATTAATGTTTCCAGGCTTTAATTGGATTTCCTAAGGACCACAGCTTTGGCCGGGACACACTGGTGGACTGTTGAATTCTACTTGTTATGCATTGAGTAAGCAACATAATGTAATATAAATGCCTTGTTGCACATGCATACCCAAGCCAATTTCCTGTGTTATGCTTGTGTGTGCACGTTTGTGCCTTTAAAGCAAGATAGACTCAAATTTCAGGACCTAATCCTTGGAAAACTTTTAATTAAATGTATACAAGGACTCGAAGATTCACTCCAGCTAAAATCATTTAAACAAATCTGATTCAATTCAGTAGATAATATTCGTCCTCAGTTGGATTCCAATCTTAAACCCGAACACATGTAAAGAAATATGGCAGCATAAGGTCTGCTGAAAGCTAGATTGGGTTAGATTAGAGGCAAGTCATTCAAAGGGGGGCACAAGGTGTGTAATTGTAGCCTACCCCCAGCTCTCAGCTCCAATTTGACTTCAAAAATGCTGCTAGGGAAAGACCCCTGTGCACAACCCCGACTGTGTAACGGAGTAAGGCACACCAAACACCTTTAGCCTCTTCCAGGCACCCTCTCCCAAATTAAAGTGGCACTTATGAATGATTACCTTGAGTGTTTATAGACTGGAATAAAAAGGAAAACAACAATTAACAGAGGAGGTTTTTTCTCTCTCTCTCTGTTCTAACCCCACACCCGCCTCTCCCAGGCCGTTTTGGTGGCGTGTGTGCCCTGATAGCTTGGGGAAGTATCTATTTACTTAGTGATTAGGACAATTTGACTGTCGTAGGCCAGTAAATTCAAACCATTCACTCGGGCAGATTGGTCCAGACAACATCATCAAGCCACGACGTGAAGTATGGACACACGTGACCACGCACGCCCACGACTGAGCCCACTCTGTTTGACACGCGTGCAAGACCCTCCTCCAGATCTGTGTCTGTCTGCCTTTTTTTTCCCCCTCCACGTTACCCTTCAACCTAAATAAACCTTCACATATAATTACCGCCAATTCTGTATATTTTCACGTCCATTTTCCTGAAACACTAGGTGCAGAAGAACACCCCTGCTCCTCAATTCAGGAGGGAAAACACTGAAAGAGGGTCTTTTATTGATTCTGGGGTGAAAAGGTAAGAGCCTCATACGGTGTTCTGTCCTTCAGAAGCCCCCTTAGATTTGGGCTGCGCCATCACCCGATCTGCTGTTGTCACGGTCTGAAAACATTATCAGGGTCGATGTTCTGACTGAGGAAATGCTCCTCGTGTACCAAATGTGGGATTGTGGTCACAACCTGATGTCTCACGAGAAGCAAGTTCCAGAGCTGGTGAAAAGGAAACAGTCACGTTTCAAATCTTATGTGTAATTTGATTTCATGGCTTGTGACCTACGCTTTCAAAATAAATCCAGCCATATCTGCCTTTTTAAAGGGTTATTCATTTGTTTACATTTCCTGCAAAGTGATGAAAATTCTACATAGATTCCAAACAATGAGGTGTCCAAATGAGTTACTCAAACACATTTAGACACTGAAGACTTTTTCACAGTTAAAACTACATTTGTAAATATAATTCCATTGATTTGACAGGATTTGCTGAGATTAAATCAAATCCATAAAAACCTTTTGGATACTATCAATAAATTATTTTTTAGCAACATGTCAAATGCATAAAGTTTATGTACATAAAATATAAAGCGTCTAGACTCGACATTCTAATGACTCAGTTGTCATTAGAACGTAGGAACATGGGTTCACATAAAAAAGAAGCAGTTAGATTGTCACTTCTCATTCGGTTCTGAGTGAATTATTACATGTGAGAACACACAAATAAGGGCATGTTTTCTAGTACAACAACACAGAAAATGTAATTATGACAAGGCTCCTCAACTGTCAACCATGAATATATTCTCTATGCAGCAGCCAAATTGTTGATTTAAAAAAAATTTTTTTAGAAGCTGCTGGTGGGGATTAGAGTGATCATTCAGATATATGATTACACAAACAGCTACACAACAACAGAAAAAAAAGATATCTACAAGTTAGAACTTAAAAATGATATAAATAATAGATCCCAAATTTTCTTTTCCATGAAATTGCTTCCAGCTTGTGCAGCAGCCAACAATTGTAGAACATTGGGTGTAATCTTTGGTGAGCTTTGGCCCTCTTGTGAGGACCACAGAGTCACTTAAAAATGGAAAAGAATGTTGTCCCGTTTATAAACACACACTCTATATGTGGCTTTTGCCTTGAAACTACACACACTCTGCCTTTCTGTGCGCTTGCTGGCAACTATTAATGGGCAGAGAGGCTCTCTGGTACTGATTGTGGATTTGCATGCTCTACGTCTGACTGGCTTTCACGTGTGTGTGTGTATGTATGTGTGTGCATGTGTGCTGAGCACAGGGTGAGATCTGGACAGTGTTCGTATGACCAGAGAGGGATGTAAGTAATTACCAATTCTCCAAACACTACTTTGCCCTATTTAAACATATTACATGCCTCTCACAGCCACCGCAGGCCACTCCTTTTGCACTACAATCTGCGAACAACACCCACACACACACACACACACACACACACACACACACAGAACTTCTACGCTGCATCTGCAAGCTGCCTGCAATTAACCAATCATCATCAGCGTCATCATGGCCATCACCATCATCATCATCACATACACACACACACACACACACACTCTCACTTACCCGCGTGCCACAGAGAGCTATGTCCACCCTGACAGTGAATTTACTCCAGTGTTGTTTTTTGTTTAGTTTTTATTTTCTTTAAATTCCCAGGAATGTAATCTTTTTAAGAGCGATCACAAGCGTCCGTCCACGGAGCTCTGATGGCATCAGGAGGATAAATACGTGACATCATTTCTGTGTGTGCAGATCTCTGCATGCTGCTCACGTTGACCTGTGGGAAATTTTGAAGTCTCTGAAAGTCGTGTATAACCACACCTGGTGTTTTGTGCATATTTGATTCAGAAGCAAAGCCAAATGCAGCACATGTGTACGACATGTCCAAGCGGCCTTCAGAAACTTGATCAGGAAGTTCATCTGTGTCTGCATGACAGACAACAGACGTTAGAAAGACTCTCTCAACTTGTGTCTGCACCCCTGTTGGCATCTTTGAATTCAGCTGTTCAATTCACAAACAAACAGTTAATATGCATGTTATTTCAATTTTTTTCAGATTATATTACATTTATTATTATTATTATATTACATATATTATATCTATTTTTTTATCTTTTGCAAAAAACATTGAGGTAATTAAGACTAAGTAACAAAATTATTACAAATCTGCCTCCTCTTTCTTTTTATTATTGATATTAAATAAATGTAGCACCAACATCTGTAAATATGTTTGTGTAAATGTTCAACATTACAGAATAAGACAATGAATTAAAACATTCTGTTGTCATCAGAGTTCCAGCACACTGGGAGCGGCTGTGTGTTGAGCTGCAGCTCAGACAAAGAGCTGGTGTTGGGTTGCTGCTCAATACTCACCACGCACCCACACACAGGAGTAACCTTTAACTCAGTCACAGCAAAGGTTACGTCCCTCACTCCACTTAACTCTCATTTGCAGGAGCCAGACTAAAACAGCAGCTCATTCATACATTCATGTACCCGATAACGACTGTAAATAATGTTGTTTTTTCCCCCTCATTTTAAGCAAAAACGATGACTTTTTAAAAAATATATATGCACATTTTTCGAAACCCTCCAAACCTCCTCTTACTATTATTTTACATTAAATTAAATATTTTCCTAATTGTCTGAAATAAAAACTTTATCCTGTATGTGAATGTCTGCTGAACTGATTAATAATACAGAATTTATTTAGTGCCCTCCTCACTGCTGGCCCAATTATCCACCTGACTAACAGCAGCCCAAATGTATTAAAGGTCCCTAACACGCTCATTACTCGTCAACATTGTCCAGAGCTGTTGTCAAACTGATGATTAATGACCCTCACACCTAGACAATATTGTTTTAACATGATTTCTAATAGTGAAATTTGAACTGCCAACAATGCACAGAACAAATTGGAGAGTAATGTTTGGATGAAACGCAGAACACGGACGTGCATGCAAGAGTGAAACCTGCATGTAAAGCACAGACCTGCGGCTCAGTATGGGCTGAGTTAGTGGTTAATATCTGTGCGTCTAAAATGCCAGGCGAGGAGCCACGCTTAACCACATTTGCTGTTCCTCCTCTTTTTTTAAAAAATATATTTCTGATGTTGAAAAACTGCTATAGCTAAGGAATCAATTTGTGTCTAGCAGTTTTATTTTTACAGTTAAAAAAAATACACTTCAGTTTCACATACATTTCTTATCCATTTATTTATTTTATAATTTGTGCAGAGAAACGACAACAACAAAAATGAAAACACAAAGCAACAATAAAGTGAGTATCAACTTTTAAATATAGGACAGTAAAGTTTCAGATGCAGCATCATGAACACTTAAAATATTGTTTTTCAGCTGCAGTGGGATCAAGGTGGATCTGGCCCCATATTTACACTTTTCTCAGTTTGCAGTGTGTGCGTGTGTGTGTATGTGTGTGTATGTGTGTGTGATGGAGCAGTGTAGGGTGTTAAAGGCACTGGTTGGGGGGCTCAGCGGGGACTACAGCATGGAACCTTAATTCAATTTAAAGCTCCGTGTTTTGACAGGAGTTAAGAATTAGCTGGAGTGGCAAGAAAGTGCTATAGTCCTCTCCGCAGCACCTAGATTAGAAACACACACTGTATCCGTCCACCAACACACGGACGCGCCTAATGCATCCTGGTCAGACCTGCCAACCGCGGGTACACACATCATCCAGGGGAGAGCGATTTCAAATAAATCTCTGGGATCATATTTAGCGCAATCTTTTTATATAATGAAGTCTCTGCTTCTCTTCATTGTATTATCAGTGCTCGTTTCATAACTCTGCTGGAATCTAATACTGCATAATTTAATCCAGAAGAATAGTGTTTAGACAACCGGCAAGTACTTGTGCAAATGTGTGGCTTCAGGAAATAGCTGCGGTGTTGTCCACTGTAAAATACTAGTGAGAAGTGCTAATAAAAACACCACAAATTAATGAAGTGAAATGAGACAGCTATGCTCTCTGTCTGACCTAATTACACTTATCTTGGCTGAGATGTATGTGTTCATGTTTGCGTGCATCTCTAAGTATATTCATGCATGGGAATCTGTGGCCCCCTGGAGACTGAAAGCAATATGTTTGAGATTAGCATAAAGCTGGGAGGAGAATATATTCTAATTTTGGATGTTAATAGTCATTCTCCCATAAGCAGAAGTAGATAAATGGGCTCACTTGCAGCCTGAAGGCCCGCTGCACATGCTCTCTGTAAACCTTTGTGTTTCTGTGTGTGTGCGTGTGCGTGTCTGAGCATGTTTGTGGTCAGATTTATGTTTCTGTGTGTGTTGTCTGGACTCTGCCCCACTGTGTGTGAGAGAAAAGAGAGAGGAAAATGATTGCTATATCCTGGTACGTATAGGTTATAGAGCCTATCTATTTCACGTCTTCCCATCCCATCGTCTGGTTTCCTGCCATTGATCACAGCAGCCCCACCTCCTCTTCCCCCTCTCCCCTGATAGACAGAGAGTAACCCGATCATCAAGAATAGGGAGGAGGTGGTTGAGGAGGGAGGGAGGAAGGAGAAGAGAAGGGTAAAGGCATCAGTGTGCAGCCTCCTCTGTCAGCAGCGGCGCTGCGGAGTCCTGCAAAGAGCCACATCATAAATGGAGTATCTTATTCTGTCCTAATGTAATTTCTCCATTCCTCTCGGCTTCACTGTAAAATAAAAAGATCATCTGACTCTCGTCTACTGGGGGGGGGCAGAAAGGAAGGGAACAGTCAAGGAGATCGTTAGTGAGAAAGAGAGACTTTTCCACAGAACAGATGTTGGAGGAGTGTCAGTCACTCATATCAGGGGGACCCTCAGAGCCATAACATGGCCCCCCACCCCCACCCGTCATCTCCTGACACACAAATCTACACTCATGCACAGACCCACATGCTGGGATTTTGAGTGACAGTTGCACTGCTGCTCCAAGGGGGAGGGGGTCATCACCCTATCCATCTGTTCCTGATTGGCCCCTAACGTGGAGCGCCGTCACCGCGCGAGGCTCTGTCCCCGCCGAGGCAGGGCCGCACGAAGACGCACAAACAAAGTGGAATACAGCGTCTGACGTTTTGTTTTCTCCCTCTTTTGAGGCGCTTGAAAGTCTCCCAACAGCGTGCAAACGTAAAGCCGAAGACACGAGAAGAGGCAGCCACGGGGATTGGGGTCAAGTGAGCCTCCGAGCACGGCGGCGGCGGCTGCTGTGCGGAACAGCACGTTTTAAATCAGGCTCAACAGGTCTCAGCCAACAGAGGAAGCCTCCTCCCACCGGCGCCATGCAGAGACGCAACACCAGTGTCATCGTGGACTGTGTCACAGGAGCAGAATCACACTCGCCACCCAACCCCCCACGCCATGATTTTTTTTTTTTTATTTTTTTTTTTACATTTTTAACACAACTCAAACACAACGTTTCATAAATGTCCTCTTCGCGTTCAACTTTCTCGTGTGTCTGAGAGCTGAGGTCAATGGGTCCTCTCACCCCCTCCACCTCTGCTGTGACCCACCAAACGAGTCCAGTTTAACCAGCAGGAAAGGACAGTAAAGACAAATGGACATGTTGGACAGGTCATATTTAAACCTGCTTTCATGTATTCAGTTAAACAACAATCTAATTTTTATATATCATAGTGGTTTTTTTTACCTTCTTCAACAGGGAAGTCCTTGAGTGCAGATAAAAAACACCCAGGCTTTAATAATTCTGTGAGAGCAGTGAGGAGAGAGAGACAACACGTTCAAGCAGTAAGTGTTTGCTGCTATCTGCAGAGGAAATCTCCCACAGATGTGGACGCTTCATCCTGCCTGCCATCGTGCTCCCGCTCCGGCAGAGCGGCGAGGGGATTATTGTGAGCCGTAAAGAGAAACAGGCCGGCGGAGAGAGCGCCGGGGAAGTGGTGGGAGATGATGGGACGGAGCGGCTCAGACAGATTTTTTTTAAAGCCAAGAGAGACAGGAGGATGGAAAAGATGAGCTGCTCTCCCAGATATAAGTGACTGTATGTGTCGTTATGATAAACGATCAGTCGGGATCACTGGAGGTGCGAGGGCCTGAACATATGGGGCATGTAAGCGCAGACAACTCACAAGATAATAGAGACATGTAACACCTTTGAAAAAATGTGTTTAGAAAAACGGGTTTTCATCCCTGTGCTTTTTTTTTTTTGCCTAAGAAAGTTATTTATTGCAAAGTTAATCTGCTCAAAAGCAGCTTGTATGGTAAAAGCAGAATTAGAGCGGCTGATCTAAAGATTCTCATCTGTTTATGAGCCGCGGTAAAAAAAACGCCCGGGGCTTTTCTGCGGCGCCTCGTCAGGACTTTATTCCCACTCTGCCGACTTAATAGAGTCAGATAATGAATTTACTCCCAGCCACCAAAACAGTTTTTAATAAAAGGAAAATTCCTGCTCTGCGAGCGTTATTGCCAGCAGTGTCCTTCCCGCCTCAGAGACCAACTATTAGGCCCTAATGGCATCACGCTGAATCACTTTATTGGCATAAAATGCTCAAACAATTTATGCAAAGTTATATTTGCCAGTGTTAAAAAAAAAGAAAAACAACATTTACATAAAGTTATAGTTATGAGGACAATTTAGAGTTAAACATCAGACAGCATCGCGGGGTTTTAGTAACACGATGCATATTTATTTTAGCTCTTCTAATTTGCTTTTAATTAAACCCTTAACCCCCTGCTCGTATTTAAAGTGAATATCTAAATGGATTTGAGTGCATTAAAGCACCCACACTGTGCTGGTCACTGGTGGAAATGGAGGCTTTTTACTGTGTAAATAAATGATTCAACGCCTTCAAACCTTTCCGTTAATTCAACTCAAGCAACTTCACAAAAAGACAAGGTTGTCGAAAGGAAATGAGATGATTTCATTTTCCGTGCCTTAAATAATAATAAAATAAGGCAGCTGTTGAATTTGTAGGAGTTAATAAAAGTCATGAGCAATTGAAGTTTATAGCCACGAGCAGCTCACATCATTAATGAGGGCGTTGTGCAGAGGCAGACACATACTGTACTCACTGTATTTCCTCATTCAGACACACAAAATCAGCAAACTTTGCTGTCTTTGCTCAGAATGCCATTTAAATAAGTAAATAAGGAAAAGGGTGTTTTTATTTACAATATATTTATTATTCAAAATCTGCTGTATTTTGATAAAATAGTGATAATTGTATAAATTATAGAAGGTGTTATTCATTGGTTATTTTCTTTCTCGTGTAATTTGAAAAACACTGATTTTCAGATTAGGTTGAATTCAGCTTTGACTGAACACGCAAAATGATTTTAATTTTAACGACGGACTTCCACGTATTTCTCTCTCAGAGCCACACACACACACACACACACACACACACACACACACACACACACACACACACACACACGCGTCTCATTTCCATGAAACATCCCAGTATCTCATAAATAGAGCCTGCAGTTAATCACAAATTATTTACAGAAGATCCCTTTAACAGCTCTGGACTGTGCATCACTCAGACCGCTGGAGCCTCATTTACTTTCTGCACTAATGCAACACTAATGCAGTGAAAGGAGAGCTTGTTTTTATTAGTCGGTGTCTCACTGTTTGGATAATCTCTCGGTTTACCGAAGCCCCTCGTTGACAGGCTTCCTTGTTCAGTCGCGGGCTCCTATAGGTGTCCAAACATCAGCTAATGCACAGGCCAGAACAGAGAGGTGCATGAAGATTCTTTATATGGACTCTTTGCATCGAGCTGCGGTTTTCCTCGGCAGGATTGGAGCCAGAATCCAGCTGCTCACGGAGTCACTGTGGTCACAGTTTTGGTATCGACCACTCTGGGACCTGCTGCAAACAAGCCCAAAGCACGATAATATAGACAATGTGAAAACCAAGATCGTGCAAAATAGGGTTAAGAATCTTGGGGTAAGGTTCTTTTCCACACTGGCTGTCGGGCAATCAACGCATGTCAGATGTAATGGGCATCATGTGAGCCTGTGGACCAGGACCACGTTGTGAGAGGAACTCTACTTTGATGGGAGTATCAGAGGGGTTTCCTGTCATTTAAAAAAAAAGTCTGCCACATTAAGGACTACGCTTTTATTGTTGAGACAGAACCAGGAAAATGATATAAATCAAGACTAAAACATTTGTCTGGAACACATAGATTTGGCCTCAAAAGTCCGGCTTATGTCTTTGCTTGACATGGCCAAACCTTTAGCCTTAACAGGCTAATTAGACTAAATGTGGAGGGGCGCCTGAGCCTGCGGAGGCTGCGCGGAACGGCTGATGAGTTCACACCAACCGTGTGCGGGTGTCGATGCGTCGGTGCTAATGTAGACAGCTATAAACACAGCGGCCATCTCTAATCCTGAGAGGCTCCTTTGTGTACCCCGCGCTGCGTAAACTGTTTTGATGAATCCTCCGACCCCTGACCCTTTGATGACGGATGGCGCTCCGAGGGGAAATGTAACCGGGAGGCTGCGGATCGGCTGGCCTTCCTGTTTGGGTGATAAAATGGCCTCTTGTTCATCATTCCCATTTTTCCCTTTTTTCCGTGACGTGACGAACGGCCAGCGGCGTAAAGCCCCAGTCTAGATTGAAAGCATCCAAAATCCGCTACTAAGCATCGAAATCGATTTTTAAAAGAACATTTTTCACCCCGCATGTGCGTCATATACATCATGTGCACATTAGAGAAGAAAAACATCTCCTCTGCAGTCAGCCTGCAGATGAAAAATGTCTGCTGAGGGTAAAAAGTGCAGCGCGATACTGGAGCGGTTAACATCTGCGGCCCAGACAAAATCTCCTGTCATGAAAGCTAAACTGCATTTGCACCACATCATATACAGCATTATTCTGAGCATCAGTCAGTCAGTCCAACAAGGCTGGTGCTGTCAGCCCTTCACATCTTCATTTCACTCATTACACGCAGCTAGATGACATGAAATTATGTGATTTTATTAAAAATAGCAACCCGAGTCCAGCTGAACCAGAATGAACCGTGCTGTTCACTCACCTTAAAGTGAACACAGAGCCATCTCTCTCTCTCTCTCTCTCTCACACACACACACATGCACACACACAAACAAACACGCCCATGCAGACGCGGCCACAGTGCAGAGATCCACTGACACACATAGGTCACGTCTCCCAACACAGAGCCTGTTTGTGAGAGCAGGCGCGTCTGTGAACCTGACAGTGGAAAATCTGAGCTGCTCCCTCAGCCCTCGTTTGGTCTTGGCATTTTGATTTGTTTGACATGGGAGAAAATTATAACAGCGAGGGGAAAGAAATATGAAAATATGACTGGTAATACTTTGAAAACACAGATATTTTCCTTGCAGAAGCCATAGCTGGTGTGTGTGCGTGTGTGTGCATGTGTGTGTGTGTGTGTGTGTGCGTGTGTGTGTGTGTGAGCACATGAAGGTGAATCATCTTTACTGATGACTGGATGCTCTAATTGTTTGTCTATATATTGCAGCTTTATTTCCATACAGTATATCAAGAGTTTCTTGTGGTCTCTTCACCATTCCTCCGTCTTGATTTCATGGTCTTCATTTCATTCATTTATTTATTTATCCAGCCGGCTTTGTTGCTTTGATCCGCTGGGCCGGGGGTTATTTTCATTTAATGAACGCCTTATACTTTTCCTTTGTTAGAGAAGTCGCCAAACTTTTTTAGAGTAAACTGTCTCATTGGAGATGATGGTTCAGTTGAGGGGAGCAAACACAGACCACGCTCTGATTATTCATAATTCTGCTTGTTCGTGTGGGAGTAAACCAAAAGCAAATGACACCACTAGGAGGAAACATTCCTTGTGTCATATTTATGCATCTTGAATTTTAATGAGCATTTTTTCGCTGTTTATAAATGCCTTTGATTTTAAAGATGCGGAAACTGGCGGGACGCTGCCAGAAAAGAGAATTCATGGCTTCGTGAACCCTCTGACCTGCTCTCGGCTACGCTGAAGCCAGAAATCAGTCCAAGCATATTCATTTCCCTCGGTAATTTATTGCACCACAATCGCCACTGCTGATAAGGTAGAAAACAGAATATCACTTGAGGGGGAAAGGAGCGTGGTCCTGCTGTAGCCGTGTTTGCCTTCAGACCTGCTCTATAATCACTCATCAGCTCACAGCCGGCGCTGCAGCTACTGTGCACATAAAAACTCTCCTCCCCTGAGATTATCGAGATACAGTCAACCTCAAAGAACCACACGGGCCGACTAATTGGCTGCTGGCTACAACACAAATCTCACTTTCACTCAGCGGAGCCATGTGCTGAGTCGAAATGTGCCGTCGCTGTGTTATTACTGTGGTTAACTGGTAGCGCCGCCTGCAAAGTTAAGTGTGTTTTGACACAAAAATTGTCAGATGGTTTCATAAAATTATGTTTTTTAGTAACTTGAGGATATACATAATGAAACAAACCTTTGTCTTGTTATGGAGACCAGACAGGCGAATGATTCATGCAGCAGTTCTAACCTTTATGCCAGAGTACCAGCTAATATACGAGACAAGTCGTCGGTGCCACGAGTCGCAGAGATTAAATGACTGTTCTATATTTGCACTGGGAGGGTTGTGTGTTGGCCATTGCTCTAATGCCAGAAATAAACTTAAATCACACAGAGGCAAAAATCACTGCGGGAAAAACACTGCTGCTATTGTGCAACGTGTGCAAAAGTGTGGGGAGAGGTAAAGAAACAGGAGGAAGACAGATGAAGGATCTGAGGGGAAGGCAGGAAGGCGGAGTAATTAAATGAAACAAAGGAGGTGTGCAAGAAATGTCAGAAATGTGCAGAGCGACATAAAGAGTCCCAAAAAAAAAGGGAAGGAGAAAAGGGGAAAGAAAGAAGTGAGTGTATGAGGAGGAATTTTTGGAGAATCGATGCAGCGTTTGTCTGCTGGGACCGAGCTAACAGCACAGCAGACCGTGGATCTCAGGTGTCCAGTCGATGGCTGATGCATTAGGCTGCTGATACCCACCGCTTCGGGTTCAAACACACATTTTCTTAATACAACATGAGCCCATTTCCCCCCTCATTAATCATGTAACCTGATTAGGACTGGGGGTCCTGCTTGGACCCAACTTTACTGGGCTAGTTGCCTTTCATTCTGTCAGGCCTCTCATCACACGCACACACACACACACGCACGCACACACACACACACACACACACACACACACACACACACACACACACACACACACACACACAATGTTCCGACCTTTAAAAGGTTCACATGTAAACATAGTCAAACATTGCACGCGCTCAAACACGGTGTCGTACCTCTGCCCTTTTTGTTATGACTCCATCATTTTAGGAAACCTTTAGTATTTTTTTCTAAACAGTCTTCGTCTTAAACTGATTAATATGTCACTAACGTGTATCACAGTGCGTTGGTGTATGGAGGAAGTTTACCCATGCGTTTAATGTAAGAGAAACGTTAATCACAAATTCTGATTTGACATCAGAGGCCTAAGATGATGATTGTGGTCATGTGACCATAAGGAAAATACAGCCTGGGACTTATTGTCAAAAGATGAATTAAGCCGAACCTCTGATTAATTATGTCTCTGGTCTGATTCTTCTTCATGTGCACCCTGTAACTTATGTGTGTGTGTGTGTGTGTGTGTGTGTGTGTGTGTGTGTGTGTGTGTGTGTGTGTGTGTGTGTGTGTGTGTGTGTGTGTGTGTGTGTGTGTGAGAAATGCCGCAAAGACCACTTTGAGATCACTGACAAAACCAAAGTGTGGTCACAGCTGAATCAGACAGCGACGCCAGTGGTCTAATCATGACTAATTTCAGCTGCTCGTCAAGACCCCGAGTATGAAAGCGAGGCTGACAGAGCCGGTTAAACATAATACCGCTGAACTAAACAGCGCTCTGATATTCACTGACAAATGACATGTCCAATAATTGATTGGCTAAGGCTGAAGTGAGCTGTAAGAGATAACCAGAGTTGAGTTTCATGTTTTCTTTTTGTTCTGTTTCTCACCTTCTCCCATCTAGACCCCCGCCCTCAAAAAAACCCTTCATAGATGCGACATACCTGCCTTCTTTCCCCATCAAAAGTACACACATTAATTAATTGCACAGTGAATGGATGTGGGTCTTACACTTGTGAGGAAAATCAGAGTAAAATGGCTGTCAGCAAGAATTCTGGCCCTGACGCAGACATTTTCTGAACACATTCACAGACCTCTTCAGACTATTGTGTGCTAAAATACTTGTTCAGCTTTTGTTTCATACGCTTGAAAATCTGCTGTTCTTTTTTTTTTTTTTAAATGCATGCGTGTGCAGCAGCCACATTTTTGACTGCAGACGCGCCATCATGCATATGTTCCATTTTTAAGCACCCAAATGTCAACATGAAAAATATTTTATCTATCGTGGAATTTTTCTTTTCAAAATAAAATAGCTGGAACAAACATTAATCCTTTATTCTTGTGCTAGATACATTTTCCAGAATAAGTCCGACTATTTACAATATTTAGAATTAACAGCTATATTGATGGAACATGGAAAATTGTGCGCATATGTAAATTAAATGAACTTTTTTCTCACGTACATTTACCTCGGTATGCAAAAAATGTTCAGAGCAATTCAGGCGAAGTCAAATAATTTCAAAATGAAAGCTTCCAGCGAACTTCATTGTTGGTGCAGCCATTATGTGAATTCAGAAAAAGCTTTATTAGGGAGGAGAACAAGAAGGGGGTGGGGGGTCCAGCTCAGTTCAGCCTGGGTTTACATGTCTAACACAGTGTCACGGATACCCCCGCTGCGTCTGTCACTCAGCACGAACACGCATAGACCGAGACGGTGACACACAAATACAAACTCTCCCACGAACACTTGTGCGTTTAAGTAAACACCACCACTTTCCGATCACTATCTGTCACTAAAAACACATTCACGAGGAACAGGAATCCATCAAGGGCTCTTGACAGATTTAGTATTTCCAAAATATTCCTAAGTGCATTTTTTGTCTGCAGACAAATGACTTATTTTTTTCCACGGCGAGATGGCAGCAGTGAGATAATATTTCATAGTTTTACAGAAGAAATACATCTGTCATGGTGAGCAAAATTCACAGATGCAATCACCTCAGGCTGGAACTGCCTTAATGAGGTATGTGCGAGAGATTGGGACTGGTTGTGGTGGAGTCCAAGCATTTACAACGCCGCATGTTTGCTGCTCTGACCCTCGGCTAATGAGCCTCTTTGGTCTGCAGATCAATAAAGTCTTAAGTGGCCCTTTGAAAATCAGATTGCACACTTGAGTTTGTCTGTCAACTGTGTAGTCCACGCGCTGGATTACAGCACTTAAACTGAAGAGCTCCATGTTGTTAACGCGGATTTGCTCATCAGCAGGTTTCAGAGTCTAAAAGGTGAATGAGATGTAATTTAAACTGCAGTGGATTTAAATATTAAAAAATATATATATATTTGGGTAATGCGGCAGACTTTAGCTGTCCACACCGCATCTGTGGAGGGTGCAGTGACGTTTTTCTGACTGGAAGTTGCAGCTTCGTGGACCAGTTAGAGACACACGTTTAACGGGGAGACTTATGTCACAGAACTGAGGCCAGGAAAGGTGGTGTGTCCATCCAGGAAGATTCCACCTCAACTGGTTTTCAGGTAGGTTTTCCTCACAAAAAAAAAAAAAAGTGTATGTGGGGCCTGATTAAGCATATTTACACATGACAGAACTCCAGAAGAGAAAATACTCCCTGATTATAGAGTCGATAGACAAGAATCATCTCCATCCGCTTATTCTCTTATTTAATCTTCTCCCAACTTCACCACAACCAAATCCATCTTTTCAAAGAGTCATATTTAGCCTCAATGCCTCTCACCCACAGCCTAGCGACACACACTCGCACACAGACACACACACACGGAGTCTAACTTTGAGGGCGAGCTAGCGAATTCCTGAGGGCTATCGGGTTTCGTGTTGCCGTGGTGACCAAGCACGGAGGCAGATCCATTAATCATTGAGGGCAGTTCACTCCAGAGTGGAGGTCAGACTGATTGCTGTGGATAGGGTATCATCACACACACGTGCACATGCGTACACACACATGAACCGAGGACCTTCATGTAAATGAAAAATTACAAAGATTAGCTGCCTCCATTTTAAAGATCAGTGTGAGTACAGAGAGACCCAAACACACAGATGGAAATATAACTACACCTGCACTCCTGCATTGTCTGAAACACACACACACACACACACATTTGCACACTTTATCCCCCCAATGTTGTCTGGGCATCAGGATGGCCACGGCGGTGTCATGTGACGTGGCGGCGTGGAGCCGAGTGGATTAAGAGATTGGAGCTCCACATTTATTTTTCAGGGACTCGGCTGAAACACTACACCTGCACAGGTGTGTCGAAAAAGACGAGAAAGAAAGAAAGAGAGAGAGAGCGAAAGGAAAGAGAGAGAGAGAGAGACTAAAATGGAAGTAATAAACTCTGGTTGTCTTTTAAGTTTGTACCAACATGTGTTTCATTTATGGCTCCAGATTTGTGGAGCCGTTGGACGACTCGCTCATGTTGGGACAGTGATGCTGGAACTGGGGCGGACACGAAGGCTGTTGGGCTGCGGTGCACCCATGTTGATGGGCCATCACAGACCTGATCACAGTTTAACAGACCGACTTTTTGCTCCCGTGACCAGCAGGGATGGGAGCGTCCACAGCAGTGATGAGACGGAGGGTCTGAGCATGGTTGTGGGGGTCAAAAGGTCAAATCCACAGTCTAAAATGGGGAAGAGGTCCACATCTGATCATGTCTGACATCAAGAAATGATCATTTATGCTGCTTTATGTATTTAACACACCATAAATCAACATGTTCCGCAAGTAATGTGTGCATTATTATTATTATTATTATTATTATTATTATTATTATTATTATTATTATTATTATTACTATTACTATTATACAAGCCCACTTATACAGATTTTTATATTTACAACAATTTTCATTTTAATAATATGTGTAATATTTGCATTATAACAGTCAGCCATTTTCCCGATTCAAAGTTTGTTTATAAAGTAAAACAATTACATAAAATAAAAGAATAAGACCCAGTTCAGAGGGCACATCATTGTGCTTCTTCTCCACCATTAACAGCCTCAGTAGAAGCTTCCCTTGGTAGAAGATGCATCTTTTTCTTCGACCAGATTTCATTTCATTTATTATTCTACATCTTGTTTTCAGCAGTAGCCTTCTGAGAGCACACTCGTGAAATCTGTAGAGTTTCAAGAACTTCTGAAACAAAGGATCTGTGTAAGAACGTGACAGTTTTGGGATGTGAAAATAGATCAGTTTTTGAACAATCAGCTCACATTAATGCACAAACACATAAAAGTGTGTGTAAATACAGCATGTCTAATGTAATTTATACTGCTTTTGGAAACCTGATGTAGCCACAAATCAGTGTGACTATGAAATACACACACATCAAATTAAAGCTCAACTGCACACATAAACATGAGGGACATACACACACAAATACACACACATGAAATATTGGTGCAGCCAATGCACCACTGAACCAGTTCCCAAAGGTGCCCACTAAATTTACTGGTTCCCCCGTCACTTCAAAAGACCCCCATAACTTAGAGGCCAGGCGATTTTATTGTTTCACGGAAGAAAGGACAGTGAGGGAGAAAATACTGTAGCAGTGAAAAATAGACGTACTGGGAGGAAATAAAAATGATCTTTTGTGTCACACAACTAAAACTGCTGCAAGGCGCACGCACTCATGCACACACACACACACACACACACACGCACGAACATGTAGGGAAGTCTGACTGGAACTTTTAATAACGTTTTTCTATTTGTCCACTGATATGTTTGTGGTTGTGTGTTTGAAGCAGTTGTGGGTTTTATTGTTTCAAAGATGAAGTTCGAGTGAGAGTTCTAAGGCTTTATAACAGAGTAATAAAACCTCTTCTGTGTGTACTTTAGATGTGTCTTCATGCATCTGTGGGATCTTTCTCTTCTGTCTGGTCTCTCACGTGTTACTACATAAAATTATTACAATAGTAGTAAGCAGCTTTCTTTTGCAGCACCTCAGTTTTCAGGTAAATGGCAACAAATAAACACACATGCGTGCGCA
The DNA here is from genome assembly GCA_911728415.1 of Lagocephalus sceleratus. Classification (NCBI taxonomy): domain Eukaryota; kingdom Metazoa; phylum Chordata; class Actinopteri; order Tetraodontiformes; family Tetraodontidae; genus Lagocephalus; species Lagocephalus sceleratus. Next base: position 11,501,504 of record CAJVRN010000040.1, read on the forward strand.
CACACACACACACGCGCGCACAATTATTTGGGTCAGATGAGGCTTTGTGTTTTGCAAACTGAGCTTCCCAGCAGGTGGTCCACCAAATGTTATCTCATTGACCTCTGTACTTACACACACACACACACACTCACACACCCGCACACACGCACATGCACACACACACGCACACACACATGCACACTCATGCATGCAAACCCACACACAGCAAAGATGTATAATTCAATAAAGAGCGTTTTAACAGGAAAATGTGTTATTTGAATAACCAGTCTGAAAGAACAAAGGAAAGAATCTCACACACACACACACACACACACACACACACACTCACATTAGTGAGTGCATGGATGCGTTGCTGCAGCCCACCATGTCAGAAAGCCCAGATGGGATGAGGGATCATATTCTTGATTAATAATATGCTGATTTTCTGACCACACACTCTTTGGTGTTGGACCTTCTCAAACAAACTACAAAATCGTGTTCATTTCTGAAGAAGCTGGTAAGTGTAAAAAAAAAAAAAAAGTAAATTACAGTGAAGACATGAAAAGTAAAATCTAAATCTAAACTAACTTCACTGTTCATGTAACAAATCTCACTTCATGCTGAAGATACATAACTGCATACTTATGTATTTAGTCTTGTCAAAATCAGCATCTCTCAGATATGAAGGTGTCTTTTTTCCAGCAGCCATCCTGGGTGGAAAATCTGTCTTTTCTTGTCAGATGGATCTTTGGCCTTCTCTGCCCTGTACCCACTCCAGACTATTTATGGCAGCAGCCTTTCTCAGTGCTCTGGTGAAGAGCTTCAGCAGCAGGTGAAGTGAGAGCTGCGCCGGAGAAGCACAGAATAATTCAACAGTACAGACAGGGAAACTAACCCAGGCCAGCCTTTCCAGGGTTAAAGATTAAAATGTGTGTTTGTGAGTGTTTAGGGCCAGTAGTTCAATAGCAGATTGATTCCAGACTGGTGTTTCTGTGGATTTTGGAAATGCAATATGCCCTTCCCTCCTGATGGACATCCCCTGAGAGCCTCGCAAACACACTGCAACCTGCAATGTCTGGACAGGAGACAGCAGAAGAGAAAGCAAAAATAGGTCTGCGCTTCCTGCCAAAATAGCCGTTATTGTTGCTCTTTTGATTACAGGAAAGTCTCACCCCATCCAGGCCCCATAGCTGAGCATGTCACATCACCTGCTGCCCTGTGAACACGGACACCGTGTGCTAGATGCATGTCAGTGTCTCATCATTCTTCATGTCACATTTAATCTAATAAAACAATCAATAACTGGTGTTTTTTAATATGAGGATCACTTGTTGGATTCAGTCTTGACTAAAATGCACCACAGGTATTTAAAAAAAGATCAAATATGTTGACTAAAATGCAGGTAATTTTCTGACTAACGAGTGTAATAACGTACATCTGATGAAGCAAAACAACCCTCAAACTGAATATCACCGCCACATTTGAAAAGAATAAGTCAAAAGCTGTGAATAGTTGCATAATGTTTGCTAAATTGGATCTGACTGGCCAATAAAACCTGACCGTCTGTTCCAGAGGGGGCACTCGAGGGTCAAGGTCCCAGCCCCAGATCCAGACAGACAGCCTTGATTCTGTGTTTTCCGCAAAACACGAGCGGGTGAAATGTATACTCCGGCAGCGTCGACTTCCCCTGCAGCTCTGTCAGTGACGGGACAGGCCTCGGGCTGCTCAGAGAAAGAGGAGATATATCCTGTATCATTTCCTCTTCCTCCAAACGGTGACCTTGTTCGTGATCCCCCCCCCCCCGTCGGGGCTGTAGTACACGGTCCCATCCCCACTGATGCTCTCTTCATCTGGCTCTTCCCTCTCTCTACCTGTTTTCCTCCTTCTTTATCTCCTCCTTTCCACCCGCGGTCAGTCGCTGGCAGCCGAGGCAGCTCGTCGTGGGCTGACTTGGGCATATTTGCTCCCCCTTCTCTCCAGGCCCCATGCCAAATGCCGCCTCTACACTCATTTTTGACCACACGGTCAAGAGGGAGTGTTTTCTGTTGCTCTTGGACTGCACTTTCAAAAAGCCTTTCCTTCACTCTGTCTGTCTGCGCCGCACGTCTGACGAAAACTCCAACCGCTTTTTTCCAACCAGAAGTGCTAGTTCTGGCAACGTAAGCGGCCCTCTGCGCCCCCTCGCCCCCCCTCCGCCCCCCCACCGACCCCCAGACTCTTCACTGCAACACCAAATATTTCATTTTCACGGCAGAGTTTCAGGGTTGAGAAGGTGACAGAGGGATGGAGTCAAACCAAACAAACTGCACGTTTTGATGGACAGGGGAGGCGAGAGGCAGGTGAATGTAAATGTTCATCAAATTACCATCGACCCCTGGACCTCTCATGTATGTTTTCTGGTTTCTTAAAAGCTGTAATCTGACCAAAGTCCGGCTTCCTCTCATTTTCCTCCCAGAGCTGTGGGAATTTATTCAATTACCTAAAATGATCAACCAAGAAAAAAGACTTTATGATCTGCTGAGGTCTGCAGAATAAGCTTTCAAAGCTACAGAATCGCTTTAATAGGCTCAAACATGGATGTTTTAAACCGTCAAAGAGCCTCTGAGCAGCTGTTTTTGCTGAGTTCATTAACTTCTCACCCTTCCCCCTTTTTCATAAACAGGAAAATGATTTGATGTTGAAAATGATTCCATGCACGTAGATGTTAACACTGAAGGAAGTATTCATTTCCCCACTTCTTATTTTAGTTTATTTCCAGGTTCTCTTGGATGTTTTTCAGCGCAACACCTATAAAACAGCTGTTGTTAATAAGCACAGAAAGATTTGACATATTTGGTCTTAAATGTTTTTACTCCAGTGGTCTTGAAGATTTGATTGTTTCACCCTACGAGGTCACACATTCACCATCAATGACATTTTTGTTAGTTATGACATTTCTTTTTTCAAATAGTTTCAAGTACCTTTGTAATTTCAGCCAACAATACTCTGTATAAAAACAGGAACTGGATTGAAAAAAGTGGACTTTTTCTCCACCACATTTGGTCACATGCTCACACACACACTCATGTTAAATTCCAGACACACACATAAAAAGAGTAATGTGTTAATGAGAGTGTACTCTGCCTCTTATTGCTCTCTTTTCCATCCCATTAGGGACTATAAAATTTAACAGCCGTTTTGTTATCAGTGACCGAGAGGAGGGACCCCTCCTGCTATCACAAGAACACTAATTACCCCAAAGTCTGGCCGATGTGTGTATGTGCGTGTGTGTGTTTCACAGTGACACAGGCTTGTTCTCTACTTCTGCATATGAAACGGGTCCGGAGCTCTAACCAGGGTTACAGGCAGACGTCTGGGGCAACAGATGTGTGAGTGTGTCTTTAAGGCAGGACTGATGTGATGGTCGGGCTGAGATATCTGGGTTGGGGGGCGCGGGCTTATTTATGTCAGCACTACAGTCGTCTCTGAGATTTATTGATGGTAAGGCAATACGGAGAGATCTGCTTCTTCAGAAATGCTCCGTGGCTACACACACACACACGCATGCACACACGCAAACACACTTAATGTCCTCCCCTCCCACCTTCTATTATACAGCATGTCTCTCTTTCACACTCGACCTGACTGTAACTGTAGAGGCCGTGCTGCTCCTGCCGGGCTGATGCAAAGGACTCACGGTCCTGGAAGAGGACTCAGACGCCCCCGACACACACATGACAAAGCCCCCACTTCCATTCGTCCTGTGAAATCCTCCAATATTTGATTTGTTAGTAACAATAGGGAACATTCATCTTTTGACTGTTTTACATTAAATCGGCCTCCTAAGGTCGACCCATGTGCATGATCCGTTTACAGTGTCTCTGTGATCTACCGTATACGCGTTGGTCCAAAGTGTCTCCTCAGATGAGATGAAGCAGAGAGACTTCAAAGTCTTCCTCGATAAAGAGCAGGATTTTTATGTGAAGGCCTGCGTTCTCTCCCAGCTGGTGTAAGAGAGAGCAGAAGGCGTATAAAAAAATCATGTTAGGGTTACTATGTGTACCCCCCCACCCCCCATATGTGTTTGTGGGGGAAGGGGGGTGTGGTCATTAGCTACAATACAGTGGAATCCATTTATCCTCAATAGTTTTGCTGGTTGGTTTTTGTGAGTGTGCTAAGGAATGAACATCCTGAGTTTATTGGCCATTAGAGAGTTCTAAACATGTGTGTGTGTGTGTGTGTGTGTGTGTGTGTGTGTGTGTGTGTGTGTGTGTGCGCGTGCGCGCGCGCGCGCATGTGCACGTGCGTGGAGAGGGAGAGAGAAAACCAGTTTGTTTGGTTAAGTGAGGCAATTTTGGTCTTTAAGTATCTCATGTCACTTCCCCTCAAAAGCAGCAAGTGATACAAGCACCCCATTCTTAGCAACACACACGCACACACGCGCACACACACAAATACACATGCACGAACAAACAAAAGACATGCATCCATGACCAATTCAATCCGTCCATACAAAAGAAATGTACTTTGACTTTCAATAGCAGAATCCAAATCAAACAAGGGGTGATGAAAGACATGTTGAACTTAAAGTATTAGATTGTTTTAAAATTATTCACTTGTTGCTTTAAATCAGAACGTGAAAGTTTTAGCTTGTCCAAAGCGGCCTGATTCTTGGATGGTACCTGATTGGCTCGTCGGGTGGTCTGCTGATTAACCTGAGCAGCCAGAAAGCGAAGGGCTTTGATGTGTGATTGGTGAGGTCTGCGCCAGAGGTCAGCCAGCATCTGCACTGAAAACTGAGACGGCCGACGATGAAGTATTTTGAGGAGCATCATTCCAAAATGAGATGTGACACCTAATTTCAGCAAAAAGACAAACAAAAAGACATGATTACTGGCTGGAGCTTGGCTCAGCTTTATTCAGCCCATTACAGTATTTTCCTCCACAAAAGTATCCAGTTTTTTTAAAATCAGAAAGAACTTTTTGGATTTAAAGTTTGGTAACGGAGACCAAACAATAATTATGATAAAAAGTTTATTTTAATTATAAATATTTGCGTTACAGTTTGCAAAAAAAAAAAGGGGTTTAGATAAACCTCTGGATTCTTTCAGGATAACGTTTAGCCCCCTTCGTCTTCCATCATTTCAGAAAAAATTCGATAGGAGGGCTCGTGACCCCTGCCTGAGACTCTGGGATGTCGTCCTCTTGACATTAAACTGGCTGAATTTCCATATGTGCAACTTCAGCAGAGCCTGGTTTCAAACTTCCTCACGAGGAAGATGTGCAACATCAGACCTCATGCAGCGTGCAGGAAACACTGAACTGAGATCCAACATGATAAAATACTCTGCAGCACATGTTGAAGATCCCCTCGTGTGTCCACATGTGTCTTTCTGACCAGCTCGCATCCTCACGCTTATATAGAGGTACACAGAGGTGCACAAAACCTTTTGCTTTAGTCTCATCTCTTTTTTTTAACCTGTTACATTATTATTGTTTTAAATATCACATCTGATGTGATCACTTTCTGTGCACTAACACAAAAGCATCACAACAGAACAGACAGCAAACACTTAAGGTTATCAGGCCTGCACAGCTTTCATGGGTTTAGAGCAAAGGTTGTCAAAGGTGGCAGCACAACACACACACACACACACACACACACACACACACACACACACACACACACTCACTCACTCACTCATGAGTCACCAGCTGTGTCGCTGGTGCACGTCAGGTCTTCGGTGCCCTGACCTGAAGGTGTAAATTCTACATTAATGCCTCGTCTTTAAACTTGGCTGACCTTTGATGCTGCTATTACTGAAGACGTAGCACGCATGCACGCATGCGCGCACACACGCACGCACACACACACACACACGCGTACCCACCCCTCACTCTCCCAAATTGCACCCCAGTCCTTAGGGGGCATGCACGCACATATTCAGAGTACATGGAACACCATGCAGCTGCTCTCGCCTAACACCCCCCACCCCCAAACACTCATACACACACACACACACACACACACACACACACACACACACACACACACACACACACACACACATATATATATACTGTACTACATTCACTGCATTCTGCTGTTGCTCTAACACAGACAGGCAGGAAGCAAATGTGTCATTTATTAGGGTCTGTTTCCAATCTGTGCTGATGATGAATATGCCCCCCCACCCCCCCGACACACAGACTGCTCCTGAATATTCTAATACAAAAGGCCTCTTATGAAATTACTCTGCCATATTGAATGACTGCTTTGATTAGATATTGTGGCTGGATTAGCCATCTGCTTGGCTTGTGCACAGGCAAGTGATATGATCACAGCTAATTGCACTGTATCCCTACATGAGGGTTTAGTTTCACAATACAATCTGCTGCATTAGTCCTGAGTGGATAAAGGGAGTCCTGGTGTGATGGAATTTCCACATTTATCACTAGTTTATGCAATATAATGTGAACTGTTGATAGGAAAAACACATAGGAGCTTGCAATGACTGGACATGGTGAAAGACAAAGGTGGTCAGGTATAAATGCTAAAATATAGATTTTATTTCTTTTGTTCTTCTGGTGATGTTCAGCCCGTCGGAGCTGGAAGGAGCGTCTTTCCGGACCCTCGGAGCTTGAGAACAGGCAGTAAGCCATGAATCAGTTTTCAGGACAGTTGCCACTGTGGAATGGGCATGTGTAGCAGTTTATCACTGGACTTTCAGCACATGTATGGGTGGCCCTGCAGTGGGTATTACAGCAATTTAAGAGCAATTGAGAGTAATTCCCTCTTTCTGCTTATGTGAAATTTCATCAGGCCGCCTCCTGTCTTCAGAAATGACCCTCAAAATGGATCCAAAGGTCTTCGGGTCTGTTGTGGCTCATACTGTGTATCATTATCAGTTTGTCTTCTACTTTTTCTTGGTGGTCTGGAGAGCCTCCCAGAGCAAACGCTTCTCCGAGGGAAATTGGCTATAAAAGACTGCAGCAATGCCACAGGAACGCCCTTATCTTCCATCTAAACGGAGCTGCACAGAACTGGTTTTAGTGCCACACTGTAAAAGGTTCTGGTGGACCTGAGCTGGCCTACAAAGCAAACCTTCAGATCAGAGTTCGGTGCCTAATCCCAGCCCACACTTCAGCTTAAGGAATCATTAAAATAACCAGATAAGAATCAAGAGTAGAAGCTGAGAATGCCGCGGAGGAGCTGGGAGAACCTCATGAGCTGAGCTGCTGTTCTCTGGACTGTGTTTACTGGCAACGTCTTTTTCAATCCTGGAAATATGACTTGCTGCAGCTACTGTATAAAAGTCCAGGGGATAAGGTCACGGATGATAGATTGGCTCTAAAAGCAGAGATTCACTTCACATGTGCTGTTTCATTTATGCTTCTGAATTATTTGAAATCTGGGGAAAATGGCTTCAATTTCAAAGTGAAGGACTCCTGTCTTAGTCTTTAAGTTGACGTAGCCTTTTTTTTATATATTTAACTGAGATAACAGTGTAGCTCTGAGCCTAACCACTTATTTTGACCGGTTTATTCTACACTTGGATCATTTTTTTTTGTTCATTTACACCTGATAAGGTGTGAATGAATCATGGGGACTGCTGCTTTCCTCCACTGCTGTTGTCGACCTTAATGCAGCTATTTTCATATACAGTTACATTACAGATACTGTTGGGAATAACGTTATACTATAACGACCATGCGCACTATTATTTTCTGTATTTATAGGCGATTATATAATAGTGATTATAAATGATTATGTTACACACAGGCTGGGTGCTTTAAAGTGTAATCCCATGAATCACAAACACGAATGTTAAGAGAAACAAACCTGAATCAAGTGTCATATCATGATGCATGAGGCTGTCGTCAGCATCAGACAGATAGTTTTTTTCTCTCTTTAGTTATAGTTACCATATGCTCAGGTTAACTGTAACTCTTTGTTTCCTGCACACAGCGCTCAGAAGTCTGCAGGCATTTAATATTTTATATCCTGCAGGCAGAATTAGGATGTAATCATGAAACCTAATTCGCCTCTATAGAATAAATTAGTGATTACAGAACACTTGCCTTCCTCTTAACAGTTTAATACAGGGAAACTGATCCAGTTTAATGCGGCATAATTGATTACTTTAAGAATTCATTCATCCACAAACAACATGAAACGTTAAATTGGCTTCAGCTGCACTTTAAATTGGAGTTTAAAGACATAAATAGACTTAATTGACGCATTTAAATAAAATACACCAAACCTGTTTCCATTGTAGTCTCGTGAATCCAGCAGCACATATTACTTTATTTCAGAGTAATAATACTGCACTAACAGTGATGCTGTTATGTCATCATGACTACACTCACAGCTCGCTGCTGCATACTTTGACATCAAAAGAATGTTACTATATATATATATATTATTTTATTTTTTTAAATTTTCTCATATAATGCTAGAAAATAAAGCATTTCTTAAACCAGTTTCCAGATTCTGAAATTCAAAACTGCATGAATGTATGAGGAGACAATTCAACTAAACCCCCTGATGTCATTAATAAAACCAGTTTGTTGAACACGTTTGTGCAACCTTAGCAGCAGTATAATGTAATGTAAAATATAGTGTTTCTCCCTGACCAGGCATCGCTCTGACTCCTGACTCTATCACGGAACTATTTACTGCCCATATGGTCGGTGACACCAGGTCAAGACTGTGTTTCAAGTCAAACCACCAAATGCTGTAAAAGCTCTGCATACAGGAATGGATACAAATTCATGCATTAGCACGTTGCTAATTGCTCTTGGCCACTTTAATAAATTCTTTCCTGACGTCGAAGGGCCAGCTCTGTAAAGGAGAACGAGGGAAATACATTAAGCTGCTGCTGGTTTTTATATCACTATTTTAGTCACAGTAGCTGGTGCACACTCTAACATCTACTGTATGAAATATACTATATATATATTTCAGGGAGAAAATATATAAATATAAATAAATTCACAGTGTATCATCGGTCCTCTTCCAAAATAGTACAAGTTCAAATTTGGAATTTAGTTACACCCAAACTAGTGGGGCAGCGTTATATCACCATGTTCTTTTTTACTATTTTAAAATTAAATGCTGACTTTATTTTACTAACTGAGCTGCTGCTCATATGAGACTGTGTCAATTTAAAACTGTCAGTTTGTGTTTTTTACTCTCTCACCTGAAGCACATCTAGATATTTCAGGGAGATATTCTTTCCTTTATTTATTATTTTTTATAATATTTCCATTATTCTTGCACAGTAATCAGTCATTTCTGTTTTACTGTATTTAACTAACCGGGTTTATGGGATTTGTGGAGGAATGTTGCATGTCTCTATTAGCAATGCTGATATCCGGCACAGCAGCGTGACCTTGAGCGTGATATTGCTCCATCACACGTCATTTGTCATTGTGAAGCATTGCAAATGCACAGAAATCCTACACCACATGCATTCATTCGAAAACAGATCATGAAATTACAAATATAATGTAAAGGGGGATTTTTTTTTTCAGGTCTGACGACTCGCCAAAACAAACTCTCAGTAAAGCGTAAAACCTGCAGTTTCACCCTGAGTGAGAAAATGTGAGAATGATGTGGGTGCACTCTGCCCCGCGCTCCATTTGCCAGGTTGCTGGTGATATTTGTCTACGTAATTCCTCACAGGGGTAACTGAGCTTGTAGCCATTTAAACCGAGCTCGCAGCATCTCCATAAATCAGCGCATGTGTGAAGCTGGTATAACTGCACGTCTGCACACCGGGAGTTTGATGAGAGACAGGTCTGAGGGGACTTCGCCATAAAGTTTAGGAACCGTGAAATATCCGAGAAGTGCTGGAACCCTTTTCGACTCCAAATTACAGCTGAATGTGCGCTCTGCTCTCTTAGTGTTGGAGGGGAAACGCCTTGGCAGCACATAAAGAGCTCAGTGTGAAGCTGAAATGACCGTCCGACTGGTGAAAATAAACAGGGATCAAATGGAGTGATTGATCGAATAAATTAACTTCAGGAGCAAGCTCCACTCTCTCTCTCTCTCTCTCTCACTCTCCCTCCCTCTCTCTCAATCTCTCACTCACACAAACACTGATCAGAACGTCCTGTTTTTACTCTTCGCTCCGGTGTTGTGGGTTTTATGAACTCCCTGTGAATGTTTTATTCCACGGGTTCTAATTTGTTCTGAATTCTTCACTGAAAATCCCATCTTATCATCTCCCTGCCTATCAGCACCAAGAGTGAAGTCACGATATTGAATATCTCATAATCCATGATTGTTTTAATCTGGTCTTTAAAACAATCTTATAACCCGCTGAATCTTTTGGTGCCTCTGACATCACAGCGTTCTGTGCGGGCTCAGAAGAGTCTGACAGAGGTGGAAATAAAGACAAGGCAGCTGAAACCAACACGCCCACAGCCTCACCTAAACACACCTCCGCTGAAGCGGCCTCGGCGAGAACGAGACCCAGACTGGAGACACGGAGCTGCGGCTTCAGCAGTGTCTCGCTGTCCGTCCAACATTTGGACGTCTGTCCCAGAGAATGTTCCTCATCAGCCCCTTGTTGTGCTGCTCTTACAGAATTAAAGCCGCGTCCCCTCTTAAACGCATATTTTTTTACAACACATACCAAAACACATCTTGCAGTAATCAGGTCAATTAGTGCAGGTCGTGGTGGAAAGCAGCCGAGGTGAGCAGTGGGAGGTTGTGAAAATAGGGGGGCCGACTATCAGGGGAAACGTGATCTCCATTCATCAGTGGCTGTAATAATTACCGTTACAGAGCCGGAGCCCTCTGATCAAACTGATCCCTGGAAACAAGTGGTTTACAAACACTGTCAAGGGCCAGATCGGGGACCTGATTGGCCCTGTCACTGCCACGGCTGCAGCGGCAGCTCAGGACACAAGCTCAGCACAACAAAGACGGTCCCAACCGGACAAAATGCATTCCAGATATGTTTGAGTGTTGCAGCTTCATGTAGAGAATGTGTTCAATCTATAAAGGATCTTTTTTTAAATGCAACAATATTTAATAACCACACACCAACAGTGTACCTGACAGAGCAAATTTACATTTAAATAATTGAATTTATATAATTTTATGATTTATTTAACTTAAATAGTTGTTGTATTGTGTGAATTGTAGAACACATGGATGCAGTATCTTCCTTATTTTTTCTCACTTTTCCCCGTCAGGAGAGCCCCGTCCCCTGACGGGTGCCATCAGTCGTCTTAATGCTGTAATTCCCTCTGAACGGCGCTTCAGGCCAATCCCGAGTCAACGTATTAAACAGGGAAACGCGGGAGAGGGATCAGGCTCCCTCACCACACTCGTCCTCCAGGGCAGCTAACTTCAGAATCACACTCGGATTTATCTTCAAATACACACAAATTCAGCAAATGAACTGAAACGACCATGAAATTATTTATTTAAACTTAAAATAATTTCTATCGTATCTGAATGTAAGGAATTTGGGTTTGGGCAATTTGGGTGAATTTAGACGGTTAGTTTAAATTAAGAATTAATTGGAATTAATGGATTTACAAAATGCCAGAGGATAATAATAATAATAATAATAATAATAATAATAATAATAATAATAATAAAAGCCCTATATAGTTAAAAAGTTTAGATAAAGATTTTTGGATAGTTTTGCTGTTTACGCGTAGCTGCGTTAGATCTTATTTCGTGCTTTGTGTGTGTGTGTGTGTGTGTGTGTGTGTGTGTGTGTGTGTGTGTGTGTGTGTGTGTGTGATGTGATACTGAGCATGTAACTGGTCAATCCCTGCTCTAATGAAACGCTCCCATGATGCTGTCGAGGCGATAGAAATCCGCCGGTTGGTCAATCCCAGACCCCGGGGGTCGATAACAGACGCACTGACGGACACACACGACTGCCTGTCACCGCAACACACCACGTGACAGAGCATCTGTTGCACAGGCCCAAAGGGTGAGTTCTGAAACCCAGATTTTTTTATTTTATTTTATTTTTTTTTAAATGACCCCGGTCCCGTGATCAGCTCGGAGGAAGTGAACGGTTCCTCTCACCGGTGTCGGAGCTCCCGCTCCCCCGCTGCTCCGCGCCGCCTCCTCCTCCTCCTCCTCGGGCCACCTGAGCCCTCTCGGCCGCCTTCCCCCGCTGCTTCTCCTCCGGCTGGACCCTCACGGACACAGAAGACCCGGTTTTTAAAAGCTCTGCATCAAGTGTCAGGATGGAAACGATTTAAAATAGAATAACCATTTTGATTCAGGGACAACAGAAACCTTCATCACATGGGACAATTTCAACATATTGGTTATTTCTTATTATTACGCACACGCATATTTCTATAGTAAATTTTATTTAACTAAATATGATTTTTTTTAAATAATTTAAAATATTTCCTTTTATTTCTCCTACTAGAAAACACCCATAAACCTACATTTATTTGTGCATAACAACACTGTAAAAATAATTAGTATCGTTCCTATAAGACGATCAGAAACACACGTCGCCATGCCCACCAGTCTGACGGAATTAGTCTAAATGTCAGATGAATTTATTTTCGTTTTGGTGCTACTTACATGCCTTTAAACATCGCCGATCGGACTTTTTTTTTTTTTTTGCAAACTTTTCATTACACCGGGCTTTTGTCGACACTTGACAGTTATTACACATGTATGGAGTGATGAAGTGACTGTCTTTAAAGTTCCCCAAGTCGTGGAAATCCTGATTGATTTGCGAGCGCCGCCGGAGGCGCGAAGGCAGACTTGGACTTGAGCAGCCCGTGTGCGCTCTGGCGCCATCCGTCCTCCAGCTGCAGGACCAGCGCGGCTCTCCCGCTGCACGCCCCCCTCCCCCTCCTCACCCCCCCCTCACCCCTCACCCCGCTCCGCTCTCTATGGCTCCCGCACACGTCTGTCAAAGTCAGTGCAAAGGGGGGAGAAAAAAAAATGTTTTAGAAGAAAAATCTGAGCGATTCTTGCGTCGGGAGGCGGGCCGGTCGCGAACGGGAACAGTCGCGTTTCCTTCGCCAGGGAGCCACCTCAAAGGGTATCGGGTTACTTTGAGTGACAGCGTAACCATGGCAAATAATTTGACTAAGGCTATTGTCTTATCCTCACCATCCCCGGGTCAGATAACCGACCAATCAGAGTTCATATAATCGTCTGTCTTGCCAGCTTAGAATAATATTATTAAAACGAGCCAGCGAGCCCGCTCTCCTGGAGAAGGTTATGTTGAAACGGCGTAGAAAAGTTGGAGGAGGACGGTGGAAGGAGCAACTTTCTCTCTTTCTAATCAACTTTGGGAGGATTTGTCGCCTGTGGGGTCTCGCATGGCTGAATGGACTTGAGTTTAACCCACAAGACGCAGCTGGATGTTACCTCCTCGTGGGTCGTTTCGAATTTTAAGACATTATTTGGGAACTTTCGTCGCTTATGGCTTAACGCGATCTTCTTTAATGCGAGACTGAGCGGAAGGCTTGGAAGTCAGGCACAATATAATCTGTACGGATTTACGTTGTCGCCATGTCCATGCTTCCGACGTTTGGGTTCACGCAGGAACAAGTGGCGTGCGTCTGCGAAGTCCTCCAACAAGGGGGGAATATCGAGCGGCTGGGGCGCTTTCTCTGGTCCCTGCCGGCGTGCGAGCACCTTCACAAGAACGAGAGCGTCCTCAAAGCGAAAGCCGTGGTCGCCTTCCACCGGGGGAACTTCCGAGAGCTTTACAAGATCCTGGAGAGCCATCAGTTCTCCCCGCACAACCACCCCAAGCTGCAGCAGCTGTGGCTGAAAGCGCACTACATCGAGGCGGAGAAGCTGCGGGGCCGCCCGCTCGGCGCGGTGGGGAAGTACCGCGTCCGGAGAAAGTTCCCCCTGCCCCGCTCCATCTGGGACGGAGAGGAGACCAGCTACTGCTTCAAGGAGAAGAGCAGGAGCATTCTCCGGGAGTGGTACACTCACAACCCCTACCCGTCCCCGCGGGAGAAGAGGGAGCTGGCCGAGGCCACGGGACTCACCACCACACAGGTCAGCAACTGGTTCAAAAACCGGCGGCAGCGAGACCGAGCGGCGGAGGCAAAGGAAAGGTAAGGCCCCCCCAAAGACCCCCGGATTAATGCCCAGTTCTTATTTTAGGATATAAAACAGGCACGTCAGGGAGAATGCCTCTGCGTTGAGCCGATAGGATTTGCCGACCTACATCCGTCAATTAACAGTCCCCAAATTCAAAAGGGGCTTTTTGCTCTTTTTTTTTTTTTTTTAAAACAACCCTCCACAATTCTACATTGTGCTGTGTTGGGTTTTATAAAATTAGAGTGAAATTCAGAGTGTGTCACGTCCCTCGTAGCTGCAGCAAAATTATATGATGGCTCGCTGAGACCGTGCGTAAAAGTTCATCTTAAAGTAAATTAAAGTGTTTTCTACTTTAAAAGGAATGTTGCCTGTGATCTTATAATGAATTATATTTAACATGACACTTTAAACTATTTGTACATAAAATTAAATTAAATCCAGTTCCCCATAATGTCAGCACATAAACACGGATATTAAATTAAACGTAACAATTTAAACTATTTTCTGTCAATAACGGCGCGATTAAATTGGACCTTTCTTCAATATGTTATTTTGTTGAAGCTAGTTTTAATTTAAATTTAAATTGAGTCGTCAGACTTGCAGAGAGTTTGGAAAGACGTTTTTGAGTCAGGTGTTTGCTGTGGTTGGTGTCTTCTTTCGCCCCCTGGCCACTAATTAGGGCTGAAATCTGCGCCTAAATCATGTCGCTGCATTGATAGAAGCTTCTCACTCAAATGTGGAAAAAAATAGTAAATGAACCAAATAACACGTCCGTGAAGGAAAATTGAATCAGAAACTTTGATATAAATGCAGTTCGTGTCACTAAACTTCCTTCATTTAAACTGGCTCGTGTTTATGACGCATATCTGCTCATTTTGTTAATAATTAGTGGGTTATTCATATTAACGCTCACACGTGTTTGTGCCTAATTTCAGTAAGACTTGATCGATTTCGTAAAAGCTCCATAAAGTCGGCGTGTGAGATTGTGTTCCTCTTTAAGGAGGATTGTTTCTAGTGTTTTCCCACATTGATAGTGTTTTTGTAAACCCACACCTTTGGTCCGAGTAACTTTGTTGCTCCGGGTTCCCTCAGTTTTGCCGTTTTGTTTTTGCAGAGAAAACAACGAGAACAGCAACAGTCACAACCCCCTGACTTCCTCCATGAACGGGAATAAATCTCTCCTGGGGAGCTCAGACGACGACAAAACACCCTCGGGGACTCCGGATCACACGTCCCCGAGCCCGGCCCTGCTCCTCGGCTCTAACGCTGCTTTACAGTCCCTCCACGGCCTCGCTCCCCCTCCGGGACCCAGCGCCATCCCGGTTCCAGGCGGCGCAGAGTCGGTGCACCTTCACCACTCTTTGCACCACGACACCATATTGAACCCTATGTCTTCTAATCTCGTGGACCTCGGCTCTTAGAAGCGGGCCCGGGACGAGGAGGGACACTTTTTGAAAGTCATTTACGCGTGTTGTTAGACCGCAGCTTCGATCCGAGTGGGAAAACGCGCAAAAGGGGGGGGGGGGAGAGACTCGAGCCTGCAGCCACCGTCATAAATCACTTTAGCCTCATACTCAACCTGTAACTCAACAAGTGGGACGGAACCTGCCAGTTCCTCAGATTAAACCTCTGCTCGTTTCTGGGATTATCTCGACACCAGTGTCAGGCAGTGCACTTAAAAAGGAGATCTCTCTCTCTACTATCTCTCTCTCTCTCTCTCAGCGCGTGTGTGTATGTATGTTTGTGTGAGTGTGTGTGCGTACGTGCGTGTGTGTGTGTGTGTGTGTGTGTGTGTGTGTGTGTGAGACAGCTGCGTTAAACAGTTCTGAAGAATGTTCACAGTCAGCAGCTTCTTCAGTGACTTCAGCTCGTTTTTATTAAAACACGGAATGTAATAAGGTTATAAATGAGAAACATTAACAATAAAATGTCTATAATTATTGTACTTTTATTTTAGGGGTTAAGTATATGATATAAAATACAAAAGCCTTTTCCCCAGAACGAGCCATAAGCTTTTCTTTTTTTTTATTTTTCTTTCTTTTCGAGGGTTTGATGAAACGATGGGATGCGTCTGTCTTACACGAGCCGTGACATGTTTAAATATCTTATTCACTTCTTATTATTAATAATATTTGCATTTTTATTTGGAAATAGACTGCATGTAAACATTGCGACAGAATGATGAAACGAGTCACCTATAGTTTCTTATACCCTTTACAATAAAAGAAACAGAAATGCCAAAATATGTAGAAATTGGGCTGTCTTTGATTCTGGACGCTTTCGTTTCGTTTTAACATATTTAATTAACTTTTTAAAATAAATTCGCGAAATTCCCAGTAGTCAAAAAAAAAAGTCTAAATCCTAGATGATTTTTTTTAACCTTAGGTTCTTTGATATTTTAAGTAAGTTTTCTTTGAAATTGTATAATTAATTTACTGGTTGTACGGCTGCAATTTCCTTTTGTCCTTTTCCACATTGATGTAAATCTGTAAATGCAACATAAATGCAACAAGTTGGTAGTTCAATTATTTAATACTAATAATCCCAAAAAAAAAATCAAAACAAAAAAAATAAACCAAACCAAAACAAGGAGCGTAAATGTAAGAAGAAACCGGCTTCAACTAATTAGACGGAACAATTAAATGCTCGTGAATTACTGATCGTGGCTCCAGGTTAGAGAAGAGCATCGGCTCAGCTCAGCTCAACTCTCAAGAGTTTGGGGGGGGGTCAAAACTGGAAAGTGGCGTTGAAAGAAAACACTTTGTGTGAGCCCCCGACCCCCCCCCCCCCCCACCACCACCACCACCCCGGCAGCTGTCGTGAGATTAACACCAAATTTATTACCGCCCTTTTTGAACTTTTAGCTGCGAATGTAACGTGGCGACGGCAGCGGCAGTCTGAGTGGCCTCTTCTGATCCGCTCAGCCGACGTCTCTGGGGGATTAAGAACAAACGGCGCAGATTATAATCCGCGTTCGCAACTGGGATTAATTGGTCGCCCGGGCGGCCTTGGGGACGCGCTGAGGATGCGTAAAAGTGTGAGGATGTCGTGGCGCCGTCATAAACGAGGCCGGCTCAAGTGTGAAGTGTGTGTGTGTGTGTGTGTGTGTGTGTGTGTGTGTGTGTGTGTGTGTGTGTGCGTCAGGGGGGGGTGCTCCTTACGCGCCGCCGCGGCCGGGCGCGATGGCGCACGGAAAGGTCCGCGACACGTGCGGCGCTCTGCTCCTAACGAGGACCTGCGCGCATCTGGATCCACTCAAAACAAGAGGCGGCAGACACAACACGGAATAGTTTCCCACCGAAGCGGCTCTTGAACTCCGCCGGGCGGGCCGCGCCGCAGCCGGCTCCGGGTTGAAACGCGAACCGGGGCTGCGAGTGACACGATTTATGGACGCGGAGAGGAAAAACCCGGAGGAGCGTTCGAACAAGGCGCTTTACTTATTACCCACACGACGTCCTTCCAGCCAAACGGGCTAAGTGGCAATAAGAAACGAGGCAAGGGCTGTCAGGCGGGCGGGAGGGAGCCGAGGAGAAAACTCGCTCTTTCTGAAAGATGTTGAAGCTGAGAAGTCCCGTAACGCCTCAGGAGGGAAATCTTTAAGTCAACCAGGAGACACTGTTGATCCGCAGCCTTTTAAAAATCAATTTATGGGACTTTGAGCAGCTGGTGCCTGACGGATGGTCTCACACGAGGTTCCACCTCGGGGACGAACGACTGTTTCTGCTTCTCCAAAAAAAAAAAAACGTTTCAGCTAAAATAAGACGATTTTAACTAATTAAATTTAAAAGTTTATGATAAAAAAAGCATTGTTTAAATAATGTATCTGAATGCTTTAAATTGTCTTTAATAGTAATGATTTTTCTTTGTTTTAGAAGAGAATCCCAGTTTTAAATTGGCTAATAACGTGAAATGGAAATACGTGTGGAACTATTATTCAAATGATACTGAAATTATTATTTCTGAAATAATCTCAGCTGGGAACATAAAAACACAAAGCTGAGGACGTCCTAACTGAAAAAGGCCTTTAAAGGGTGTTGGGACATGGAAACGTCAGACATGCTTGTTACAGTGTGACACCTTAGTGGCCCCAGAGGAGAAATTCACTTGTCGAGACCTCCTTCTGGGAGGTCAGAGGTCACGCGTTTATAGCCGCCGCCTCAGAAGCGGAAAAAAGCATCCTCGAAGCTCCGGACGGTTCCGTCCCGTTTGAAGGCTGAAGTGATCCGAGTCGTTCCGCAGGTGAAGGCTGCGCGCAGGTGGCGGGGGGGCGCGGCAGCTGGCGGAGGTCAGGTCGGAGACGCTGTTCCGGACCCCCCCGGGCCGGGGGGGTCCGCCGCGGAGCCGAAGCGGGCTGGGCCGAAAACCGAGTTCGGGATCCGGGAATCGCTTTCAGCCCTTCATCTTGCTCAGGAACACAAACGTGAGAAGGTGAACCCGATCTTCTGCGGCCCAGATGGAAAGACGGAACCCTCCTTAAAGGCCAGCTTGGACTGGGCTCGCGTGGCTAACACTGAACTTCTTCTTTAATAACCCAAAACCCACGACTGGGGGGGTGTTAATGAGGAAAGGAGAAGCCGGGCGGCTATTTCAGATTAAAGATGTTGACAGGTGGGTTTCCTACGTTGGGCAGGTTTTGGTGCGAAGGCCCTCGAACAAATATGAAATGTAAAGTCTTACAAAGGTAATTTTAGCCGGTTTGGCTTTGCTGGTGGCCGTGAAATAGATCCAGAATGTAGCCTCAGGTGGATAAAGCCCGCTGAGCGGAGGGATTTTGATCATTGATTCAAATATAAACGAAAACGGCTCGCAGGCAGCCCTCTCTTGGCTCATCCCGACGCGCTGAGGAGAGAGCGAGAAAGAGTTTCCAGGCAGAGACGAAGCCATGAAATACGCTCATCCAGGCCAAGATCGACGAGGAACACCCAGAGAGACATACGGATGAAATCAGACTTTTTCATTAGGCTGATTATGTACAACCTCTGCTTATTGTTACTTCAGCCGGAATCAGCTTCCTGTTGGAAAACTCGCCTTAATGAAGCCAACCTGGGAGTAACGTGTAAATATCAATAATACAAGCTGCTCTGACAGGATCAATACTGACTGTTGCTACGGCAGCAGCCTCAGCGCACACAGTCTCATTAATTCATCACACATTTGATTTTATAAACCACTTCACAAGTGAATACACTTATTTATTTTACAACTGTCTGTTCAAAAGCTATAATAAACAACAAAGTACCATGTTTACAATGGTTACTCACTTCAAATTAAAAATGCTGGTGGTTTTTAAATTAAATTTCGGAGCTCTCGGAGGTCACAGATGAGCTTTTCATCCTCACCTCAGCCATCACTTTGTGTATCAGGTGTGTCACGAAAATGGGATAAAACAGCGGGGAGTGGAGGGGGAGGAGGAGGAGTGGGTGCGCGGGGGCATACGGGGTGTAGAGTTACCGCCACAAAAGAGAGAAAAAGAGGGATGACCGGGGGAATATGAGAATTAGTCCGCTCCCTGTGTACTTTATGTGTAATCTTACAAAACACACAGTGTCATAAAAGCGCAAGTACGCCGTGGGTTCCCTCCGGGGGGGGTCAGAGGTCACCAGGCGCACTGTACTTTCACCTCCTACATCTGAGGTCTGAGACATGCAGGAAGAAAGCTTCTTCATAACATCTCACCTTTAAACGTTTAACTTTGAACCGGTAAAAAAAAAAATCCACGAGACTCTGAAGCTGAACCACATATATAGTAAAGTGTGTAACGATCATTTACAGGCTGAACATGTGTTTATGTGTGTGTTTGTGGATGCGCAGGTGTGTGCGTGCGTGCGTGTGTGTGTGTGTGTGTGCATCCAGTCAGGGTCAAGAAAAGCTCACCTGGGCTTCTACTGTAAATTCCTGGTTGGCAGGCAGACACAGCCCATTCTGATCGCATTAGGTTCACTCCAATGGCTTTTCCAGCTATTGTCACCTGACACCGCTCCATTAAATCTGTCCAGCGTGAAGATTAACAGCACCATTCCTCCTACTTTCGCTCGCTGTTCTCTCTGAGCACTGAGGGGCATGTTAAATCATGCACCCGGCTCTCGGAGTCTACTGTACTTTAGGTTTTCTGGCCTATACCTTGATGTCATGTCACTAACCACGACAGCATATTTTCAATGTGCGGTTTAAAATCATCTCTTCCTGGCTCAAACACCCTTCAAATGATGATCAGCAAAAAATAAAAACCAAAAACAAATGACTGATGAAATGGAACACACAACTGTCTCGCAGATGTTAAGAAATAACAGGAGCTCCACAAACACCACCGCAGCAGCAGCAGCGTGTTCATGCTGTTGTCACAACCAGCTGAGAACTTTATTGCCATGGCAACATACAGACAAGCAGTCTGTTCAATTCTAAACAACGTAAGATTTAAAAAAAATAAATAGTAATCTGACTCTCGGTTAATTTAATTATTGTGCCTTGACGCGGGGGGAGGTCATGATGGATTCAGAGCTTCTAAAACACGAACATGAGGATAAACAAGAGGCAGGAGCACATAAAAATGCTTGAGTGCTTATCTCACACCTGATTTTTAAAATGATAATTAATCTGGGATGAATACATTTAGGTTTTAGGTTCACTACATGTACATTTTATTTACATGGTTTCTGTTTAGATTTCATTATGACCTTTAAATTTTTATAACTTAAGGCTTATACATGAAAATGCTTTTATTTTATACATTTTCCCCAAAAGAACTTAAAGTGAAAATAAATATATAAGTAAATAAAAATGTTTCAGAGTGCATAAGTCACCTTTATCTCATAGGACTTAACTATTTGTTGCTGTGAACAACTCTCCTGTGACCTGAGCTGCTCCCACTCAGAACGATGTCAAGAACCTCTCTCCATCTTCGACCACCTCTGCTCCTGCACACAGTCAGGCCGTGCGAGCAGGACCGCCGTCCCCGTGAGACACAAGACCGTCTTCAGAGGTGTCCACGACGCCAGATCCACGCACCGCGGTGCTTTCACGCCCCGCCGGCTCCTCCACCTGACGCCGCAGCCGCAGCCCCCCCCCCCCCGCAGCAGCCTGAGCTGAGCACAGCGGCCCTCTGGTGGCCGCGGAGGGGAACTGCAGGCGGGCGGTTCAGCTCAGGTAATGTTGACAGGCGCGTTTAAGATTATGTCAATATTAGTAGAGCATGGGCCGGGACTCGGGCCTCTGCGGAGGGTGGAAAACTTCATTTTATTATTTCATTCAACGTTGCGAGTGTTTAGTCTTGAAACATCGGATATAATAATAATTTTAAAAATAATCGGTATATCATATTAGGGTGATTTACAACACAAAATGTAATTACTCAGGTCAATAAAATAAACCTATAAGACACTATTTGGCTACATTATCCTGAATGTGAATTGACTGCTTTTATATATAGGAGGCATCATGTTGCTCGCCTAATGCTCCTCTACCGCTATCCATGGCTTCTCTTGCTCTTCTTCTTAATATCTTACACCAGACTGGTTCCTCCTTGTTCCCCCCCCTCCCGCAGCAATGGCAGCTGCTTGAAGTCTCTTTTGCTTTGTTGACGTTCACTTGCTGCTTGATTAGCTTCCCCGCTGCACTCCAAACGCTCCTGGGTCTCCGCCAAAGCAATTTTGTAGTGAGAAATGCAGAAAACACGCCACGGGTATAATTTCACCGCACAATGAGAGGTATGCGGCGGGCGGGGGTGTGTGTCAGTGACCTTAAAGCTTCTGCATACACCATTTGTAATTTAGTGTGCACTTGACTTGGCGCACAGGCGCGTAACTGCCGGATGGATCCGGGAGCCGTGAACGGCATCAGCAGCCCGCAGATGACAGAGCGGCTGCAGCGTCTCTGGAGTGGCTCCGTGGAGCCGAACGCTCCCCTCCCTGTCTGGTGTCCTCGCACTTATTTATCCTTCAGCTCTGCTTCACCTCGGACGCTTCCACCAGATTACGCACGTTGGCCGCCTGCACGGAGACCCCTTGTGGAGAAAGAAAGCATTTTTATATCGCTTCATTGTGTGAGAGCAACGCGTTAAAAGAAATCTTTTCATGGAGATTTTTTTTTATATAATTGCAATTTATTTGTCAAGAAGCGTTAAATAGTGTCTTCAGTCCGTTTTATACTCTTCTTGGAGGTCATGAAATGGTGATGTTTACGTGGTTTAACTGGCTTTTGCGAATATTTTTATTGGGGAAGTCAGACCAGGATCATTGAAGGACATTTAATTTATGTTCCCACAGAATCACAAATAAAAAGACACATGATATCCCCACAAGAAGTTATAATATTCCTCAAATTATTCAGGTTTACTATGTTAAAATAATGTTGAAGAAAGGCGCTTGTAACGTCTGATTTAATATCAATGACGCTCAAGGGGCATCAGTAAAAACATCAGAAGTGATTACTCGCGTGTGTTTTATGAGTCACTAGATGGCAGTAAAACATCAGCACACACACACACACACACACACACACACCCCGACCTGCTCTGCCGTGCGCATCACTGAACCAGGCCGATGAACCAAAGGAACACTTGGCTTTGACGGCGTTGAAATAAATGCGTGTTTGAATGATGACCGTCGCTCATCATCAAACATTTAAAGAATAATATTTGTAAAGAAGCCTCCCCAACCTGTCACGTCCCCCAGTCCTCGTGTGTGTGTGTGTGGGGGGGGTCCTGCATCCCTCCTCAGGGGCGCTGTCACGGTGCCTGAGCCTCCCTCTCCTGCTCTGACCCTTGAGGGAGCAGCCTGTGTGTGCTGAACTGGACGGGAGTGGAGGGCCTGCGCTCGCTTCAATAATGCATGCCGTTCGCAGGCCACCTTGGGACAAAGGCCATGTTTAAAGAGAGGCTTCCGAAAATGCTCCTCGGCTGATTCGTGAACGCCAGCCTATGAAAAATAGAAAAAGTGGTCAGACAAAACAGCAATAATTCAGCAAAAGGCCTCCAGAGCCCCGAGCCAGTTATTAACGAGCAATGTACATCTGACAAGCAGCACTTAAGGAAACGCTGTCACAGGCGATGAAGTGCAAACGGGGAGCGTAAAACAGAAATTTCATTAAACTTTCTCCCTTTTTTCCAGGTGGTTAATCTCCAGATAAGAAGCGGGCGTGACAAGCGGATCCTCTCGGCTGAATTGAGTGAGGTGGGCGCGAGGGGAGGGAGTCGGGCAGAGCAGGAGACCACGGTTGAGCTTGAGTCTCGGTTCGGCTGTTGGACGCCCGAAGGTGCTGCCGAGGGTGTGGAGGCCGGGGTCAGCCACAGTTTTCTGAGGCTACCAAGCGATGATGATGGCGACGGCGATGGTAGAGAGATAACGTTCTACAAACGGCTCCCTTGGCTTTGCCCACAGACGTGAACAAACCGTGTCCTCTCCAGTGTGACCCAGAGGCGCGGGACTGACCCCGGGCACCTCTGAGGTCGCGTGAACTCGAAGGACATTTGGCGGGCTGAAGCGTGCGCGGCTCGGTGAGGAAACCGAAGTTATCGGTGAGCGCACGTGGCACGATGTCATGTGCTTCCCCTCTGTCGTTTGTGGTGAACCCCCCTCCTCTCTCTGGACCCGGCAGGTTCAAGTCTGAAGGGCCGTCTGCTGTCATCCATCTGTCCTCCACACACACACACACACACACACATGCGCGCGCGGCAGTCGGTCACTCGGCTCAAGCAAACCTCTGGGTATCAGTTTTTAAAAATTAACCAGGGATCAGGGGTTCCGTTACACTCTCCGGCATCTGAATCCTCGATCTAGCACTAAAACGAGGAGCCGGCTCAGTGTTTCAACATCATTTGACTTTCATGTGATGAAACTTTAATGAGTGTGTGCTGCAGCATGCAGTGAACCCAGTGTGTGTGTGTGAGTGTGTGTGTGTGTGTGTGTGTGTGTGTGTGTGTGTGAGTGACTTCACAATGCTTGCCACTGTAGCGTGCATGCTCAAGCTTGCATCAGAGCACAAGGGAAGCTTAACAGGGGCCTTTAATGCTGCGGAATATGGTCAACTTGTCTTTGATCGAGTTTCACTCTAAAATCACTTTCCTGTAAGAGGAAGCTGTCAAACCTATACAGCTAAAAAAAAATGCTATTTCAATAAAAACACAATTTTCCAAAGCAGAATGCTGAGACATTCACACACTCCTGACACCTGAGCAGCTTTACGCAGAGCCTCGAAGGCTGCACTTCCAGCCGAGGCCTCTAGATGGCAGTCGAGGAGCGCGTTTGGCCGCGCCGCGTCCAGCCGGAGCGCCTCTGCAGCCTGCTGCTGCAGCCCTAGCTGCCCTGCTCCCACACTGGCCTCGCTACCCTCCGCTGCGGCTCCTGGCCGCCACCAGGCTTCCTCAAAACGCATTTTTACCGTTTGGACTTGATTTGAGTCACCAGAAAGACACGTCAGCATTTCCCATGCAGCGATTGAACGATACTGATCATGAAAAAGATAAATAAAGGAAATAAGTCACAGCCTCACAGCCCCCTCAGACCTCCGGGACAGAGGTGTCCAGGCGCAGCGGGACCGGCTGCCCACACCCAGGTCCTCTCAGCGGTTTCCAGCAGGCAGGAGCTGCAGCTGATGGACAATGGCCTCCAGCATCACACCGGGGAACAATCGCCAATTCAGGGAAGGAAAGGGGGAGCAAAAGGGGGTGTTGTCATTAAAAAGTCCGAGCAGGACAGAGTCCCGCAGTGATTTCTTTTACTAGACGTCACTGTCTTGGCAATTATAGCATGAGAAAAGAGTCAGAGCTTAAACGTGGTTGTGCTAAATAAATATGTAAACTAAACGCAGGACGTGTTGTTTGATCGGGCGTTTGTTGTATTGGACTTTTTCATTTTAATGAATAAAACTATTTACAATCATAACAGCCTAATCGTAAATTACACCTTAAACTGATTATAATGAGTCACTTTCTGAAGAGAGAAATTCGACACCCCTCTGTTTATTTTCCCAATCGCGCTGTTAATAAGGCAGTTTTTACGGTGCTGTACGAGTGTGCGTCACGCTAAGAAGGCCTGAGAACGGCGGCAGAAAACACAGGTGCTGGGGCTCTATTTAAGCTGCTCAGCCCTCTGTCCACTCGGTGTGCACAAGGCGAGAGATCACAGCCTACACACACACACACACACACACACACACACACACACACACACACACACACACACACACACACACACATAGGGAAGGGGGTGGTGTTGGAAGTGTTCGCTTGAGTAAGCCAGAGTTGGGTTGCTTTCATGTTATGCTTGTTTTAAAAAGATGAGGCTTGTGCAATGGCAGTCCACGCTGATAAGCATTAGACTGGAGTATTTCTTAACACCCCCTGCGCAACACACACACACACACACACACACACACACACACACACACACACACACACACAACCTGAAAGAGAGTATGATCCCATCTGTGCGTACACGGCAGCCTACATCAGCTAATGGAAGCGCGCAGTTGATCTTGTATCACTGCCTTATGTGACCCCAAAATTGGATGTTGCCCTTGTCTTTGACGGAGTGCGTGCGTGAGCGCGCGCACGTGGGGTGTGTGCGTGTGTGTGTGTGTGGGGGGGGGGTTGACCAGTTGTCAGTAAACAGCAGGTGCACGGTGACTGGCACGGAGACGGAGGCGCGCACTTTACGCAAGTGGACACACATTCGCAATTATCCATAAAGTCGAAATGTCACACGTCTCCCCGCTGCCCGCCGATCCTCGGATACACCACACGACGGGATTTTAATATCACTCTCTGGAGTTATTGCGCTTCATTACATTTGCTATACCGCGTTCATTCCTTTCAAAGACCGACCAGTCTGCTGCAGTCCTCCTGAACGCTGACTTCTGCCTCCGAGTAATGAGGTAACGAGAGCACTGCGTTTAGCCCAGAGAGCTGCCGTGACAGCTATCAGGAAATGTGTGCTCTTTGAGTGCTGAATGAACACACCGAGAAACGTTTGGATTCAGCTAACCGGTGAAATCCGGTTTTATAATTCTCGCATCCTTCTTTTATTCTTTAGCCGGACAGACTGTCAGGATTCACTTCGGCGCAGGAGGTGCCGTGAAAAGGTAAAAAAAAAAAAACCTGGCTTCTAAGAGGATCAACAGCCATCAGTCCAAACACAATCAGCACTATTTTCCAGCCCAACGTTTACTCGTGATTTTTTTTCCTCCTCTTAGATGCACTTAGAATCACTTTGGCTTCAAACCAGGAAGCCATGGGAAAAAAAAATAATCTTCTTTATGTTGTTGACGTTCGTCGCGGCGTTCATGAAAATGTTGTTTGACAAATGCACAAAGACGAGCCGCAAAACAACCGAAAAGCAGAAAAACATGCGAGTTTCTATTGTTTGCCGCACTCGTCTCACATTCACGTTTACTCTCATGTAAGTATCACACACACAGATTACTCCTCGCTAAGTTCCTTTGTCTTGTGATCCATATTTGAGTTGACAGATCACGAACAAGAGCTCCCCCACTGTTAATGACCCCAGCCAGCAACAGACAGACTCACACTTGCGAAACTTTTTCACTGTTGCCTCTTTGGCCCACATATGTTTGCAGCGAACGTTTACGTGTGTGACGAGTTTTAATGGAGAAATCAGCGGAATATTTACGGGAGAAGTCCTGAAGTTTGGGGTCATTTCCCTTGTTTTTGCCGGTACTGTTGCGCATTTAAAATCTGTAGCACTTTGAGTAAGAGGGTGTGCATAAAGTAACTTTAAACCGCATTGTTTTCACTATTTTACTCCTTAGATGATCCCACATCTTCGTATTGAATATATTAGTGCGTTTCCAGAGTCGGGGATAATGAGTGTTGCGCAAATAAAGCCCATTCACGGCCTGTTTGGTATTCATGAGTCTCTATCGGTTGCTCCATCTCTCAGATATTGCCCTAATCCTCGTGTCCTCCTTTACGATAAAAATGCTCTTCACTTTACGATTAATTTAATCTCAATCACCGCGTGCCAATAAAACTTGTGGAGTGCGTAAATGGAGGGGTGGGGGGGGCGGGCTGATAAGGGTCGGGCGGATCTGCGGTGCCGCGGCCCCTCGGTGCTCTTGATACGGCCTATCTGCCTCCGACAGACCGATTTCAAACGCGAAATGAGTTTCAAATGTGATCCAGATTTCGCTCATGTGCGGCGGGGGCGGCGGGGTGGGGGTGGGGGGGCGGCGGGAGGTGGTCTGTTTCAGCCGGCCAGGCACGACGGCGAGCCGAGCCGAGCCCCGCTCTGAGCCCTGGCCTCGGTTATTTCAGGATCAGGGGCTCATTGACTCGTTCGACGCGTCTGTTTCTGCGTTTTGATTGTTGTCCTGCGTGAGGCTGCTGGAGCCTCGTGTGGGGAGCTGCTGCGCGTCCGAGGAAAACCCGGACTAAATACGAAACGCGTCCGAAGTCTAATTGGGGTTAAAGAGTTTACGTCAACACAAAAACTGATTTTACAGTCTGTGACCAGTTAAAACTTTGTTTATATCGTGTTTATATCCCCCTTTGTTAATATCCATTAGATTAACAAATAAAATTTGCCTGATTGAGGGGATATTTGCTCTATGGCCTTTATCCAAAATTAACCCTCCATTCAACCCACCCTCCCTTCCTGCAGTTTATTATTTATTTATTTAGCTTTAAGGCCCAAAAAAATCTATTTTTTTGCTTCCAAACTTAAAACAAACAGCGTTTTCTGGTCCACCCTTAAGCCCCACTTGTTGAAATAGAGAAGTTTGGGTCGTCTGGAGTCAGGCGGCTGCACAGCTCGGGCTGAGGGGGCCGCTCTACGACGCCGCCGCAGCGTTTTTGTCAGAGCCGCTGCCTCCGCTTTGTAAGTTCTGCTCCCCACCCGAGCCAGCAGCAGCATCTGTCCTACTTTCCTGCTGCAGCACTCACGGGGAGGCGACACATGCGCTGCCGCGTACGTTTAATAAAGGTCCTCCGAACTGTGCGCGTTTGGGAAGGCGAAGAAATCTTTGCGCAAGTGTTTCCTCCCAAACTGGAGCTCCTCTCAGCGTCCCGCAGCACATTTGGCCTGGCCCAGAGCATAATTAGTTGGGGATTTAGATGGAAGGGGACTGCAGAAGAGAAAGCCTTTTTGGAGGGGGAAATGGTTCTCGTCCGAGGAAGAAAAGCTCTTTTCAGCGACCCACAATGGGAGATTGGGACAGGGGAGGAGTCCCATCGTGATTAGCCCATTTAATGGCGCGTTTACTTAATTTCTGTATTCACTAGCAACGGTAAACAAAAGGGGAAATAGCACTCACATTTTAAAGTGCTACATGGCGTTGACGTTTGCAAGTGTTTGAGTAGTGCAGAGTTGTGGAGATTTAACCGAAATCTGAACAAAAACGAAAGTAATATGATGAAGATCACGAGGGGAAAAGAGAATTTAGAACTTTCGGATTTGTGCAGGAGCGTACGCGTCCCCCTCTAAAACCAGATAATAATTCACACCAGTGAAGGAAGTACTCTGAAAGCCGAGGCAAGTCTGGAAACCAAACACAACTAAATTTAGACGAGTCCAGCCCTTTGACCGTCTAACCTCGTCCGGGAGCCATAAGCCACGATGAGCATTAGTGCTTCCACAATCCAATAATGGCCCAATATGAACATGTGCTTAACCACTTAACAATGCCCTTATCTGTAATCGGATGGAGAGACAGACATCATGCAAAGAGGTATAGCAAACTGAATACTGTATTTGATTTTATGGTACAAATTAACACCAGAAGCGCAGGAAGGACACACCGAGTAATGTACAGAAGCGCGTCAGGGAGTGAAGGATGAGACAGTCTGAATGGAAGAGTAAAGTTCTTTTTTTTTGTCTGTTTTTAGCACGAGTGTGGCTGATTAACACAGTGTCGGTGTCACCCCCCCCTAACCACCACCACCACCACCACCGCCGCCTCCCCCCACCGAGCCAACAAACACTCCTAGAGCACTTCAGTTTAAGTTTTGACAAATATTTTATGTAGGAACACCAAGTCAAGAAAAGTGAGGAAGGGATAGAAAAGAGGATGAGACGGGGAGGGAGGGGGGGGAGAGCAATAATTATATACAGGCATATTTCTACACGTATATTACAGACCGGGAGAATGATCGCATTATTTGAGATATACATAATTCAATATAAAATTTTGAAAATAAAAATAAAAATCTGATACAGTCATAAACGATCCCGTTCGTCATCTTTTTGAGCATGAACCCCACACAGGCAGTGACAGAAGTGTATTTAAAAGGTGCTTATAGGACTTAAAATGATTGTCTGATGAACACAAAGTAAAAAGAGGATTGCATCTTGTCTTCCGTGGCGGTTTGCTGCCGTCAGCGTCAACAGAGATGGGGTTGGGGGGGGGGCGGACGACGAAGATACCAAGACGAGCTGTTTTTATTCCCTCTGACCGACGTTCCCGATGGAAAAATCTGGAACTTGGGTCATTTTCCCTGATTACGAAATCAAAAATAAAAAAGACATGCAATAGTAGTAGTCTAGTGGTGGTGGTGTCGTGGGGGTATGAAGAGGAGAGGGAGGCGTGGGTCCTTTGAAAGCGCTTTTTAATTAAAAAAGACGTGCTTTTATCTCTTTTAATCTTAATATTTTTTATATCAATCGGTCCTTTTTTCATCCGAGATATTTCATAAGTCTTTTTTTCTTCCTCTCAGGTCCATTTTCCCTGTAAATATTTCTCTTTTTGTTTGTTTTTATGTTATTTTCTTCCTCCGTATCATACATCGCACTCAGAGTCGCTGGATGTGACGGACAGGATGGACGTCCCAGTATCAACTCTCTCTGTCATACTGGAAACGCTGGTGGTGGGACTGGCTGCGGTCGAGGGCGACTCTGCCGAGCTGTGAGGGGTGAGGCCGGCCTCTGATAGGGACCTCATACCGCTCGGTCCTATTGCTTGGTGCTGGAGCCTGGAGAAGAAAAGAGGCGAGTAGGGGAGGGGAAAAAGAAGAGAAAATCAGAGAAATGGCAATTAGACCTGAGATTGTCCCCCTTCCCCTCCTCCTACTGCAAAATAGGGGTTCAAACTCGCCTTTCTTTCCCCCTGCCGGCCCCAGCCATGCATGCATGCTTTTATCAAATAGCCAGCTTCCAGGGGACAAAACACTGCACTATTTAGAATACCAAATGTTGGAATAAATTTAATGGTTTCTCCTTTTTGTCCACGTAATGAGGAAAAATCGACGCGCAAGTCAGCAGTCTGGGATTTAGTGTCATTACAATAAAAACAAGCTTTAATTCCAGGTTGCTGCCTTTCATAAAAACAATCTATGATTTAAACCGTCTCCATTTTGTTTGCGTTTTATTTATTTTTGTCGTTTTTTTACGCGT
Source organism: Lagocephalus sceleratus (assembly GCA_911728415.1). Lineage (NCBI taxonomy): Eukaryota > Metazoa > Chordata > Actinopteri > Tetraodontiformes > Tetraodontidae > Lagocephalus > Lagocephalus sceleratus. The sequence goes on from CAJVRN010000040.1 coordinate 11,531,873, forward strand.
TTGAGGCCATTTATCTGACACAATAATTGTCCTCACAGTTGCACGAAAAAAAATAAAAATAAGTAAAATTAGGCTTGTGTCGGTTCGTAAAAATGTCACTAAGCTTTGTCACGGTTGTTTTGTATTTTGATGGACTTGTATAGATGTGAAACTCCAATAATCCCAAATGTTTCCTTCCAGCCCACTCATGATAATAACTCCATCGCGATGGGATAATATCAGCATGGAAATATATCTATTCATTTAGCAAAAAGATTAGAATGTGCTTCATATGGCTTAGTCCTCTCTGAGCTATTTTCTAATCAATTACAACATTTCAGTGGAATGATACCATACTTAATGTTATGAATACTGCTATGTCTTCAAATGGTTTTTAATACGCGGGCTGTTTTTAGTCCAGTAATATCAATAATGTCTCCATTATCCTTTCAGATCATCTTTTTTTCAGCACTGAGAAGAATCACGTGTCGTTAAAATGATGAACAAATCGTAATTTATTTATAATAAATGCAGCTAATGGACTCCAAATCTTTACATTACTATGAGGACAAATGTCATATTTATTCCAGATATTTTACAACATAAAAACAATTAACTAAAAAAATGGCTAAATAAGAATTTACTAAGTAGTCAATAGATAATATCACGACTTTCTGAAAATTAATATTTTCTATATTTTTTTGTTACTATTATTGCTAGAAGTATTGCTTGTTTATGCTACAATGGGCTTATCCTAGTAAAATAGTTTTAATGTCAGCAATTTCAGCCCACCTCTTTTTTACTAAAAAAAAAAAAAAACAACTTTCTATTTTAGGAAAAAATTACAAACAACTTGTTTTTGTCAGACACATGAAGAATTACCCTCCCTGAGGTTTAACAGCTAGTTTACGATATTATCCTTTGTGATATAATTTATTATTATTATTATTATTTTAGATTTTCTATGGGTTAATTTTCTATCAAAATGAAAACTCAGCGTGTGAAAGCGGGTGCGTAAAAATATCTCTTAACCTAATAGAGCCTTTTATTAGCGGCAGAAGAGAACAGTGCTGCGTTCGCTTCTTGCGTAACCGAGCTGTGGCCGCAGCCGCTCCTCTCGCCCTGACACACGCCTCGTCCTTCTCCCGGTCAGCCGAACCGCACGCCCCGCAAAACCAACGTCCCCTCGCTTCCACGCACGTTTTCAAGCGCAACTTCTGCGGTGTCTGGGTGGGAGAGGCGCAAGCACCAACCTGTTCTTGGCCGCCGCTGCTCTGTCTCGCTGCCTCCTGTTTTTAAACCAGTTTCCGACCTGTGTGGGAGTGAGTCCAGTGGCTTGAGCCAGTTCCCTTTTCTTGCTGGGATTTGGATATGGGTCCTGAAGGTACCACTCCCTCAGCAGGCTCCGTGTCCGCTCTTTGAAACAGTGCGTCTTCTGCTCGCCGTCCCAGATGGTCCGAGGCAGCGGAAACTTCTTCCGCACCCGGTACTTATCGACCGGTCCGAGCGGGCGGCCGCGGAGTTTCTCGGCCTCCTGATAGTGCGCCTCCAGCCACATAGCCTGCAGCTTGCCGTGCGATTCCTTGGTGAACTTGTGGTTCTCCAGGATGTGGTAGAGGTCTCTGAAATTCCCCGTGTGGAACGCCACCACGGCCCGGGCGCGCAGGATGGACTCGTGCTTGTTGATCGCCTCGCACGCTCCCGGAGCCACCGGCAGCGACCAGAGGAAGCGGCCCAGCCGCTCGATGTCCCCGGTCTCCTCCAGCGTCTCGCAGACGCTCGCCACCTGCTCCGGGGAGAAGTTGAGGGTCGGTAGCTGAAACATGGACAAGTCTTCTGGAGACCTGGTGGCGGGAGCGCTGTTCGCCAGGAGCAGAGGGCGATCAGCGAAGTTTGGCAGGAAGAAATGGGAGGGATAAAGCTCTAAGGGGGATCTGAAAACCATGGAAATGACCTGAGAGAGAAAGAAAATTACCGAGAAAAGGGAAAACCGAAAAAACACGGCTAGTAAAAAAGATTGAATGATTCAATGGCTATCGCCTAATGACACCAGCCTCATAATATCTCCCCCCTAAATCCGCTGTTGAGTGTAGCATTGAAACATTTTGTTTCCCTTTTCTATTGGTCTTCTTGGTGTCGTTGTAGCGTTGTCATGGCAGCCCTGCCAATCACTGTCAAGCGTGCCAATCATTAGCCAGTACGTAACGCGAGGCTTTCACCACTTGTGCAACACGCACGGGGGGTTATCAGAGTCTCCAATCTCCACAGCAACCCTCCCACCGCACCGCCGCGCACCGGGCGCAAGCCAATGCTCGCCTATCTGCTGAATGGAATGAGCAATTAGAGGGTGGAATATTATTGCGATCTTAACGAGTCTCGTTAAAGCTAAAGAAGATATGTAGACTGGAGATGCTTAGCGGAGACGGGAGGGGAGGGGAGGGGAGGGAAAGGAGGGAGGCAGCGGGAGCTTTTTAAAGGGTGACAAATGGACAACCAGTGGCGGCGACTCCGGAATACACGTTCTGAATTTGCGCAGCACTGTTGTCTTTTTATCGGGTCGCTCGTTTTTCTCAGAGGTTAAGAGGGTCTGAGACTTCTGTTGTTGTTGTTTTTCTTTTCCTTTTATGCATGCTATCACTTTATTATGACGACGATGATTATTTATTGAGTTACTTTTGACGCGCTTCTCAGAACATTCGCGCTCGACCGGGAGTCAGACCCGAGCGCCGTTTGCGCCGTAAATCTTTTTTTTTATTTTTTATTTTTTTTATGGACTTGTGTTGGACTCAGTGTGTGTGTGTGTGTGTGTGTGTGTGTGTGTGTGTGTGCGGGTGTGATGCAGCGTGGTGCCTCTCTCTCTCTCCCCCCCCCCCCCCCCCCCCCCCCTCCCCTCTCCGCCGTCCCCGGCCTTACCTCCCAGACCCCCGGCGCAGCCCTGGCGCCCTGCCCGCCGCCTCCCTCCCCACCAACAATATTTAGTGTTCCAAATGAACATCGATGCGCAGCGTTGTGCTGATTAAACAAAGCTTACTGCGTTTTAGCTTTTAAACTACTTTGCCAAGGCATCGCCCTCTTAATGTCGCCAGTTTAACTCGTTTTTTTTATATACTAATACCCTCCAATTACTACCATTAGTTGTGGAATTGCAATCAAATGGCAACACAAAGCTTCTTGGGGACATAAAAGCCTGTTTTATGTTTGATTTAGGGTAAGGACGTGATCAATGTCCACATCCAGTCACACGGTTGGGCTTACACCAGTAGCCGTGGCGGTGTTATTTTCATGTTTATGGCTAAGACGGCTTCATATTTAGACAGGGCTTACAGGGTGTTAAAGCAGTGCGGGTCCGCTCCGACAGAACAGGGCTCACATTATGAAAGGGCCGTGCACGGCGCAGCATCTAGACTCGGCTTAATCCGACCTCAATAAAGCTGACATAATGATCCTAAGCTGCCTTTCTACCAAATCATTCAGGAATTCAAAACTTTTCCCTCTCTCTCTCTCAGATTTTTGACATTCTCCGCGACTGGGCCGGACCACCGACTTCCAGCTCGAAGGGTAGAACCAGGCCAGTTAAAACACTTCACCTCCGTCCACCGAATCACTCAACCTGTGAGGTATTTCTGCTGATTACTCCGCTATCGGTTCTGCACATGCAGGTGTGTTTCTGTGTCCGTGGGTGGACCAAAATAAAATAAAAATAAAATAAAAATAAGAGTTGGTGACGGTCCAGTTGCCCTTTCAGACCAGGGCTCTTTTTCTATAGGTTGCGTGCGCGCGCCCGTGCGGGGGGGAGAAGGCTGTGTGGGATCAAACCTGTCCGCTGCACTGCTATACGAACACCAAGAGGACTAATTCCAAGTGGCACTTGAATTGGTCCCGGTGGAAAGCTCTGTGGACTGGAAGTAAAGGCTGGTATTTTCACGCTGGTGTTAAAACTAACCCCCCTCCCTCTCTTACTCTCTCCTCTCTCTCTTCCTCGTGTACGCTCGGCCCCAAAGTGAGTGCATTCCTGGCACTGCTGCTACGGCCGCGCAAAGCCCACCTGTCCGGGCTCCCGGAGCACCAATTTGGGCGATAAGCATTGGAAGCGGGGCTGCGGGTCTTATCCAGCATTATGTGCTGTGAGCAGCCTTGTTCGGCCCTCGCAGGCAACTCGGAAATCATCCCCAGAAAAAAGACTAGAGGTGAAATGTAAAACCTGAATGGGGATTGGGGGGGGGGAAAGCCACTGGTAATTCACATTCTTTTACATGCCTTTTGTTTACGTTAAGCATGTAATTAACACCCCCAAACAAGTTTATTCACCTGCCCTAATTGTGTGTTTATCCGTAGGCTCGCTAAATGTTCCGAGCAGCGGGGGACTGGCGGCTCTGAATGCACAGCGCGCATTAGGCTCTTCTCCGTTTACTTATGCCTTAAACCTCCAAAAGCTCGACAACACAAACAGAATCCTGCACGCCGAAACACGTAACGAGGGGGGGGGGGGCGACACCTGCCCTGAGCCGCGATGCTGCTGGATTGTGCGCAACTTGTGCGCCATATTCTGAAACTTCCCCCCAGTAAACAGTCGGAGCAACGCGCCCGCTGGTTCCCTCTGACTCCCTTCAACGCGCGCTGGAAATCATGAATGAGGCACCATCTGGCGCGTTGCTTTGTAAATTACTACATTCGTAACTCTGTTCCAATAAGGGCAGCAAATAAACAAAGCAGATGTTACGTCATGTGGAGGGAGAGAGAGAAGGGACCCTCGATGACAGAAAGAAATAAAAAGGTGTTGACTATTAAAGGTAAGTCAGGACGGGAAAGCGGGCGCGGGACCAGGGCTCATTGTGCTCGAATGTTTGTCTTATTTATTTCATTTTGCTCCCTCGTTGACCTCGGTCTGGCTGAGGCTGTCCAGTGAAAAGCAGCACACCCCCCCCCCGACAAACCCAGGAGCGACTCATGTGGCTGCTGCTCCATCCTGAATTCATCTCAACAATACACGGGACCAGACTCCGGAATAACCACAGGTACGTACCCACAAAATAACCAGCTTTTCTCCCTTTTCTTTTTTCTTTTTTTTGTTGTTGTTTCTTCCACAAACCAAAAATGTCGACACAGTTAAAATGCACATTGTTCACTTTGGAATTGCAGAAGGGCTTGAATAAAGCGAGCAGAGCGTGCAGAGCCCAGGCTGCCCCTCTCCCCTCTGCTGTCTTTCCTCTGCTCTCCTCTCCGTCCTGCAGGGACCAGCGCGCTCCCTCCTCCGAGCCCGCAGGAGCGGACCGACCCTCTGCCAGGTTAAACCCGCGTTTCTGTGCATTTCCTCTCAGTCCACGCGGTCTTTTGGGCGTCCTTTTCCTTTCGAAACGGCTATTTTCGAACCCTACTCTGGTGGGTACTTGAGGAAACATTTCTCACGTTATTCTCGCTGGAGTTTCCTTCAATTCTGAAATTCTCGCTGGCGTCCTCGCATTTCAAGTTACGCGTATTTCCCAATTTTTTTTTTTATCACGTAGGAAGGCAGAAAGCAGCGTGTGTGTCGGTGCAGAGTAGATGTGTGATGCTGTCGGGACGGGGCGCACTATCCCCTCGTCCCACGCTCACACGGCTGCTGCCTCCACACTGCAAAAAATATCCAAACAAGCCTCGACGCGGCGACGCGCAAGTTTTAGCATCTATGCTTAAGAGCTTTGCAACACCTTGACCTTGACACGCAATTTGATGCTTTTATAACACTGTGGGTCATTTCTGGGTCTAAATAATATCCACCCCGATTCATTACTGGGAAATACAACGAAGATATTTTTTTCCCTGTGAGATTTCTGCTGAATTCTTCCAATGCGTAAATGGCATCACTTTATGGCTACGTCAAACTGTTAGAACGTTTAAAACACACACACACACACACACACACACACACACACACGCACACACACACACGCAGAGTGCATCATTTCTTGTTCTCAGAAAAGAAAGCCATTTTCCTCTGTTGAACAAATGTCGCTGTATTTCTCTTTTTGAACATCCTAAAGTGTGAACATTGCATTTGCCTGCAAATCAAAACACTTAAGTCAGGTAAAATATATCACTTAAGAGCAATAACCGGCCCACGGAGAGGTGTATCGGAGGAAAAAAATCACTTTTACGTGGAATTTGAAGAAGCAGGTGGGTGAACTGAGGAAAGTAACATTTTAATTTGATACCGATTTAAATCGCAACTTGGCGCCAACTGCATCAGTAAAGCTTTTCCATTTTCCCCCTCTCCTCTCCCTCTCGCTATCTCTCTTTCGCCCTCTCTCTCTCTCTCTCTCTCTCTCTCTCTCTCTCTCTCTCCCCTTTCTCCCCTTTTCTATTATTGTTTTTATTGTGTGGTCTCATTAGGGACACTTCCTGGCAGGGCTCGGAGCTTGTATCGGAGCTGTCCAATCAGTGTATTTACACGGGTTGTTAGCGACAGTTAATGAGGGCTCCTCCCCGGGCCGGTAAAGAAAGGCGCCTCAACATTAAGATTTACCTTGTGTCAAGTCGTTACTTCTAATGAACCTCCATGCAAAAGCCTTCTCCTACTCAATGGAGCCGTGCGTCCGGATCCTGTGGGTGAGAGCTGGAAGAGTGGAGCTGCGCGCCGGCTGCCCGCTCCCCCCTTTCCCCCTCTTGCGGAGCCAGGGAGAGCAGCTTTTTCTCCGCGGCTCCGGACTCCGCGGTGCAAGAGCACACACGCACGCGTGCGTGTGCTAAATTTCAATCAAACGAAGTGTTGGGTGCGTTTTTTTTGTTTTTTTTGTTGTTTTTTTTCAAAGCATCGCCTGTATGATGTGGCGTTAGCCTCACTACAGCACGCTCGCTGGTTTAATCTAAAGTTGGTCGTCTTCGCGAGGAGGACATCACAGACACGATACGTCATGTATTGTTTGGTGAATGAGGCTTGGCATGTCAGCTTATTGCCTCTGCGGATCTAAGTTGGTTTGGAGGGGCCCTCCACCCCCCTCCACCCCCCCCACAGCGGTGATCGGGCTGCGGCCCCGCGGTCCACCTCTCGCTTGGCCCCCAGCGCGGCTTGTTGAGCCGCATCAGCAACACATCACTGCGCCTCAATGCAGGTACAAACTGGAGGAGTTGGCGGATCCCTGAAGTGGATTCCAGTCTGACTCTTCTTACCCACAGAGACACCACTTAAAAATCAATTAGGCCCCGTCGCTCTGTCCCTCGTCGCCACGCCGTCATAAATAAAAAAAAAAAACGGTGCTTTTTTCCTCCAAATTTTAGAATGCAAATGCCCATGACGAAGCCCCGCGTTTGTGTGAATCTGATATTTAAAGTGGTGACATAATGGCGTAAATGGCCACTGGTGAACCCCCCCCGAGCCGCACCAGGACCCTCGCAGTGGCCTCGCTCGTCCAGCCCGACGGCGACAAAGATCAGGAGGTCATCCGAGTGTGCTGTCAAGGCTGAAGCGATGCTGGGGGAGTTCTCTCCTCCAGGTCTGGGGGACGATCACCCCGAGCGTTGCATGTGATTTCTATCTTTCATTATTTCTTTTTTTTTTTTTTAATGTTTGAAGGAAAAAAAAAAACCCGAATATAGTCGGCTCAGGTTTATTTCATCAGGCGAGCGCGAACCGGTCCAGAGAGAGCCAAAGTTACAGGAGCGCAGCAAACGATGACAGAACTTCTCTCCGAAAAAAATAATGTTTTGGACTTGACTGTCAGCGCTGATTAAGCGCTCCGGTACATCGATGCAGATAGGAGTCGTGGAGATGGTCCTTAAGCCGGGGTGTCACAGGAGCTGACAAGATGTAATTAGTATGGCTGACATATCGCTCTCAAAGCCACTAATGTGCGAGATATGGATAATAACAAGCAGCGCACTCGCAGTCTGGATCACTCAACTCTTTGGCCACGCACTCCTTGAACCCATATGCGCAAGTAGCCTTCCCCGTTTTAACATTTAAGTGGGCGAAACAGACACATTTATGAGCTGCAATTTAGTAAAGAGGGAAGCCTTTGAACGGAGATTTGCGCAGGGAGGGGGGGTGTTAGATACACGTTCGTGCCCTCTGGTTATTTTTTAATTCAAATTCTGGGGCCGTTTTTTAAAAAAATCAAATTTCTTAAGAAATAATTAACAAACACTTTGAGGAGCCTTTATACTTCCTGCTTGGTAATCCGTTATATTTGATAGTTCTCTGTGGGTGCTGATGTTGTTTGGTTGATAATGAGTATCCCCCCCCCTCCCTCCATGACCCCCCACCACCACAACCCGTCATGACCCCACATAACTGCAGCTTTGGCTTCACCCGGTGACCGTTTACCCCAAAGTCAAGTGTAAAAGTCAGATCCCGGTCCAGGGTTGACAGAGAAGCCCCCCCCCCCCCCCGATAATACAGTCACAACTTGAGCTCCACTCGTTCTTAAATACTTGTTTTCAGTTTATTTTCCTCATTTCCACCGTTTTATGTAAATAGGATGACACGAAAGTATCAGAAACAAAACTATTTTGGCCTCACAAAAGTTTTTAGAAAGTTGTTTGAAAAATATCGGAGCTAAAAAAAAAACAAAACAAAGTCCCAGAACACCATGTTGTAGATATAACTGATTTAATCTGCTGCAAATCACCACCGAATTATTTTAAACCCCTCAAAAAAAACCAAAAACTTCTCATTTTGCCTCAAATCATTCCCAAAGTTCCTAACAACATTTCGTGACCTCTCGCCCTGGTTCGTACGGATTTAGATATTCAGTGAATTAAACCCGTCCGGCGGCTTAAACAAGTCTGACCCTTCGTCTGTTTGCGTGATTTCAGGTGCGCTCACGGGCCCGAGCAGCCAATCAGAGGCGAGCGGCCGCTAACGGCTCCGGAGCTCCAGTTTACAGGATAATAACAGAGTGATGTGACGACCGAGGAACCGGTTACTCACGGGTGAGCAGCGCCCGTCCGATCCCATTTATATCACGCATCTCGGCTCGGCTGGCCAGATCAATAGCGGACGTCTGGGAGAGCAGGGGGAGGGGCGAGGGTGAGCCGAGCTGCAGGTGCAAGAAAGAAAGGTGCAACAAGTCACTATTATTATTATTATTATTATTATTATTATTATTATTATTATTATTAGATAATAATGTGACTTTTGAATATTATTTTTAAATGACATCACTGTCGATTTAACTGAAACATTATAATTAGTAATTGATACATTAAAAGGAATTTAAATCGTAAAAACTCTGTTATTTTTGCCGCAGTCGAACCGCATTTTTATACACGCAGGCTCGCTGCTGAAGCCAGTGAGGCCAGCATGTGAGCAGCCGGAACACACAGAGACGAGGAGAAGGCTCGTCAGATCAGCTGAAGGCTCCATATCAGGAGAAAACCAAACAGCACACCTCATAGACTGCACCCGTGGAACCCTGACACGTCCCCGCTGTCTTATTGTAATTTTCATTCATTATTCAGGCCCCATTTATTAGCCGTGGATGGCAGATGTCAGAGCGTGATAGAGATGTTTATGTTTGACTGGTTTAAGGAGCCTTTATCCGCCCGCTTATCAAACATTCATGTGTGGCAGCTGGAGCCGTGGACATGTCCTCCATCCTGTCTCCTGTGGCAGCTTCATTCGGATTCTTTAAGCAGCCGCGACCCTTTCCCCCCCAGTTAGCCTGTAATAACCTTTAAGAAGCCCCAAGACAACAAATATGTTCCCTAAAAAGCATTCAAATCAGGGAACGTGACGATAAGTGATGAATATTATTCAGTGACTTATTGAATTACCGATTTAACTTTACCATAACACTGATTCTATCACACGGAATCAATACTTCATTTTGAATATATTGCGTTATTGCTGATTATATTGACTTAGAACTTTCTAAAATTGGTGGGATATAAATTAATTCTTAACATTTCTGTCGTTTTGGTTGTTTTCTTCTATTATTTAGACAGATTATTTTTTTAATTTAACATCAATAACGTGTTCGACGGTCTCTTCAGTTCTCATCATTATCAATAATAATAATAATAATAACAATAATAATAACAATAATAATAATAATAATTGTTTATTTAATAAGATAATGGGGAAAAATGTATTTTTCCGGCAGCACTCTCATAATGTGTCTCCCCTTCTGTGTCTGACTTTGAAGCCTCTTTTCTTAACCGCCTAAGGTTTTATTCTTCTGACCCCTCCACGAACACAACCCCCCGGTGCAGCCCCGTGCACGCGTGCGTGCGCGTCTGCGCGCCCGGTGCCGTGCGGGAGCAGTGTGGAGCCGTCGGAAGGTAAGGTTGCGGGTTCACGGCGGGGTTAAGGAGCCCCATGCTCGGCTCCTCTTCGCCCCCCCCCCACCCCCCCAGCGCTTCCTTCCTACAGGAGGATGTGTCCCGGGTGCCACGGCGGCCTCACCGAGCAGCAAACGCGCACAACCTGTTTGTTTCTCTGCGTTTACGAGACCTTCCCCCGGCAGGAAAACAGCAGCATCACCCCGCCGGTCGGGTGTTGCAGTTGCGCGCTTTGCATCGCTGCGACTCTTTTGTTACAGCCTCCCTGAGTTCTGCTGCCTGTTTACGCCTTCACCGGAAGGCTGAGCATTCTTCACAAGCACGCAGCTCTTCCACTATTCTTCTCCAACGTTCTAATTCCAAAAAAAAAAAAAAAAAAAAGGCACCAAAACGTTTCAAACTGATTTCGTAAAACGGCCTCAGCGAAATAGCACGGTGCAGGTATTAATAACGATCAAATTGGCTTTCCGGAGATCCACTTGGGATTTTTTTTTTAACTCTGATTTTTGATCTTGAAATACTTTTTTATTAGAAATGGCCACGTCCGACCTCCGGCATCAGGAGTTTGATGAATCCATTGTTTAAAACACATTTGAGTAGTGACGTCTGTCCTGGAAAGGTAATGTATGTTCTTTTTTTTTATAGAGGTTATTAATGTTATCTAACTAAGGCTAACTGCCTGCAGGTTAGGTGGGTTATTCACTTTTTAATTGCAGCTGCATCATTGTTCCTCCTTTGAGAATTCCATTATGGAAATTTCATCTCTATCATGTGCTGCAGCAGATTCCTTTAAGAAACCAAATTATAGGGTGCAATCATGTCAAAAGACCGTTCCTATTTGATTAGTGATTGTCTGATATCAACTTCATATATATAAAGTTGCGAATTAAATAAAATGTCTCTGTGTCATTTAATTCAGTGTACTTCTGTTGTTTAAAATTAAGCAATAAAATTATTCTAAAGCCAGTTGGATGTCACTTTTGTTGATTATATGGTAAGAAATTCTGAATTAAAAGATTTAATACAGTTGTAAAATGTGTTAGAGATAATGCCTGTGTATTTCAGATGTTTAAAGATTTTTTAAAAAAGCAATAATATGTGGTTCCCTTGTTAATATTTATAGAACGATGTGTAAAACAAAGGTGGTGACGAAGAAACAGGCCAAAGAACAACAACAACAACAAAATCAAATTAAAGGAAGCGACATCACTTCCAACAGAGTTTAAAACTGGAGCGCTTGTGTGGTTGTTTTTGTACGTTTCCATCTCTTCCTTTATGTTTAAGGAGAAAGAGAGCGAGAGAGAGGGAGAGAGATTTGGGGGTCTGCCTATCTCCTCCTCACCATGTTGCCCCTGAAACTAAGATGGGAGCACGTTTGCGCGAGCGCTCCTCCAGGGAGCAGCTCGGCTCTGTGTTACGCTGAAAACCTCCCTTCCCTTTCAATTAGGCGGACAGGTAGATGGCCGGGTGTTACACCAAACCCCTTCCCCCAATGCGTCGCCTTCAACAGGGGCTCCTCTCTTCTGTCAGCGTCCCCTCTCGCTTCATTCAAACCCCTCGCCTTTAAAAGCGGCGGAGGAGTTTCGGCTGGAGGAAGCATAAAACGACGATCCGATGGTAAAAATCTGCAGCGTTTTATTCACTCACACGTCAGAGGGAGAGGTTTCCCTCTGAAGCGGCTTGACCGGTCAACAGCGCCATAGAAAGGTGCCGCCATGTCTCTCTTCACCCCGACCCCGGGGTCGCTCCCTCTAAGCACCACTTCACCCTCAAGCCCGCATTCTGAGCGAGAGCGGAGCGTGTTTTGATTTCTTGTGTTTGCGTGTGTGTCAGACGGCAGATGAGAAAGGATGATGGTCAAGCTTGGCCTACTGACTCATCCACAGAGAAAACTGCGCAGATACGGGAATGAAGCCATCCCACACACACACACACACACACACACACACACACACACACACACACACACACACAGCAGCAGCAGCAGCCTCTTCCCATCAGTCTTTTGTTGTACTTGCCAGTGATGATGATCTCATCACATAGCTGGACGAGGCCTCGCCAGTCAGTTAGCTTGGCAGGCAGACAGGCAGCCAGCCAATACAGCCATCAGTCATCCAGCCAGTCAGCAGCAGCAGCAGCAGCCGCAGCAGCAGCTCATTATCAAAACAGTTATTCAGACAGTTTGGGAGGTAGTTATCTGTCAAATAAAAATGTGCACTCCGAGGTAGCCTAATTGTGTTCGAGTTAAATCTATACTTATCTTACTTATGTCTCCCTCTTCTGGGAGTCGGAGCAATTACGCAGCGCCGAGGCGCTGGGGGGGGGGGGGCAGCAACTTGAAGCCTGGGAGACTTTTACTCTGTCACCAGAGAGTAAACATCCTCTTCACCTCTTCGGTAAAACACAAGTGTGTAGAAAGTGATACTGATTATACACCTGACCTTTACTGGTGAAAAAAAATGTAAATGTTTGAATGCCAACATTCCACAAAGTCCCAAGAACACAATGTGTTCATCATGTTTCTTTCTAGCGTCTATTCCAAAGAGTTATTTAAAAACATCACAGTCGTTTTTCAATCAGAAGCAAAGAAACGTTTATAATATTTAGATTTTTTTCCTGCAGTGAAAATAATAGATCTTCAGTTTCCAAATCCAGGACGGATGCCAGGGTGAAAAACTCTGCTCGGGTTTTAATCGCCACATCAACACAATTACAAGCTTTTATTGTGAGCCAGGATCGGAACACTCAAGCCCAGACAAGATTCCAAACTGCTCCACCCATTTATTCCCAGCAGGTCGAGCTTATCGGAGCGCAGCTGATCTTCCTAAAGACGCTCAGAGCTGCACATGCAGGGGCAGGAAACAACCCCGTGCACGTGAGACCTGCAGCATCTGAGCCTTTCTGTTCCACAGTCTCGCTCAGGAAATGGAAGGCGTTCACAGGCAGACGCGGTTGTAACATAGCTGAGGAGCATCTGATTTTATTAATAACTCAATGATCGTTCAGCCGTGCCCAGACACGGAACCATCACACGGAGCACGTGTGCCGCATCACACGAGAAGAGCCGGTCAGAAAGGGAACACTTGTTCCTCTCTGCTTCTGCGAGAGGACGGACAGAACCCGTCTGTCAGCTTTCACAGGCAGATCTTTAACAATTCAAACGCACATCCTGCAAAACAAAAGGCTTTTTTTTTTTTTTTTTTTTTTAACCGTTTTCCATTCAAAGCCACCTGATAAGTGTGTATCAGCGGCTGGCAGACAGCAAGTTGACATTCATTCTCTGAAAGACGTTCTCAATTTAATAAAAAATAATAATAATAATAATAAAAAAAAGCTGCTGTGAACACTTCAGAGAAACCTGAGAGCCAGAATCCTCAGGTTGATTCAATTGTCCACCACCTACATAATTGAGTTCTGCGCCCCCTCGGCTTTTCCCAGAACCGCAGTTGGAGAAAGAACAATCAAGGAGAAGATTTAAAAATGTGGATTAATGAATTCATTGTGTTAATATAACAGAGAGTCTGGTGTTGATATGCAAGTGGCGCCTTATTAAGTATGGACAAAACACTGTGCCGGGTTAGAATATTTTAAGAACAACTGTATCCGTTGTTGTTCTAATCCTAAATGAAATATGTATTCAGTAAAAGGATTAGGGCTTCCAGTGTCATAAAAGAAACCACTTACCAGCACCAAAGGTAATTTGTAACCTTAGCAACAGCTTGTGGAAATGAATGGGGGATTAGGATTGGCTGCAGCCAACGTCCTCACTTAAAACAACCTACACACATGCACACTACAGTCTTTGTCCAGACTAAATTGGAAAGGAAAACAGGCGGCGTTCACACAAAACATGCAAGTTTAAAAATAAGTTTGGCTCTCAACGAGGGACGGGGGAGCGGGAAGGAAAGACGAGCTGCGGACGAGTGGAAGTCTGAACGACGTGCAGGTGGAGATGTGGAGATAAGTTCAACAAGGTGTGAGAAAGAGAAGCAAAGCAAGGGAGGGATTATTCTCTAATAGCCACTTCTGTCTAGGTGCACCTTGTTGGAGACATCTCAAATAACCAATTGCCTAATCATGTGGAAGTGACAATGGCCCAACCTTGTTCTCTTTCACTCTGCCTTAATCCCTCCATCATCTTGTGTGTGCATTTGTTTGTCACTCCACGTGACTCATCATTCCCCTTATCTGACCGCATACCTTCTTACTTTCTGTCACTCCCTCCGTGAGTCTGGGGAAGCTATTACAGCCATGGCAAATGGCTTCTTGGGTGACATTTGGTGACATTCAAGGAAGTGCATTTATCAGTGTACTACAGTTCACCTTAGTGAATGAAATCCATTTGTGTTGCCAAGATGGCCTGTTGCCCCCGCGTCTCTCTCTGGATGCCCAGTGTACGGGGAAATGGCAAGGTGGCGCGCAGCTTTGTGGCTACTCTCAAATGTCATGCTGAAGAAAAAACCTTTAATGGGCTAAGTGTAGCCTTTCCAGCCTTAACTTGTCAGGTAATCAGAAATATCTCTCCCTCACACACTCACTCCCGCTCTGTCTCTCTTGTCAACCACCTTTTCTCCATTCCTCCGCTCCTCAGGGCCACTGCACCCAGCTAATTACCTGTTACAACAATCATAGTGAGGGACGGAATGAAAATAGGTGACTGCGATTTAAAAGGGGCATATATGTCGTGCTCCTCCTCATCGATTCCTTTCAGACAGGCTGCATATCTTTGGCCTTTAAACGATTTTTCTCTGAAAGATAAAGCAGACCCGCAGGGCCCTGGAGTCTCCCAGAATATGACACGTCTTTTTATACCTGGGTGTAGCGGGGGGGACTTCTCTCACCACACCTGTGGGAACTAACGTTGGCACCTCAGACACGTAGGATTTGTGCTGTAACATCACTCATAAATACAGCAAACCACATTGTTTAAACCTGCATTTATATTAAATCATTTTGTAATTCCCTTGAACTTTTAATGTCAAATGTGGTGCTTTTTTCTCGCCCTTAAAGTCCACTATTGATAAGTAAATAACCCATGAAGTTAGGAATATGTTCAACGTTGTGGCGAGTGGGTCCAGGGAGAACATCAGCCCATCTTCCTCTTAATACACTTATGTGTTGTGTTAGTGTACACAACTGACTGTATTTTGTAGGTTGAACTCTGAGACATTTTTGCTGATTGATGCTTTTATTTGAATGTGACATACTTTGATAGGCACGTTTTTGGCTGAGATTGTTGTTTCTCCGTTGAAGGAAAGGAGGTTTTTGTTATGTGCACCTGAAGAACACACTAGAAAACACTCATGAACAATCAAATAACAATGTGACAATAGCAGCACTGGCGGGAAATGAAAAGCCTCTTAAGTTGTTTCCTATCCTCTGCTGATTTTTCTAATCTTTGTTTAACAGCCTTTGAAGGTAGTTAAGTCAGTGAGACGCAAACACGGAGCAACTATTAAGGATAAAATTCCTGCTTGGATAAAGTGTGCCTTAATTTAAAAAGAAGGCAGATAAGCTGAAGCTGAACATACACAGTACACAGTATTTACTTAAATAAATGAGTAAAACATCATTATTCTGCTCTGGTGGAGGTGTTCTCTTGTGCTTTTTTTTTCACACCGTGATGGAATCTACCAGAATAACTTCTTTTGTGGAATATTTTTATTTTGCTCCTGGGTTTGCACTTGTATGTGAACACAATGTTTACATGCATTGTGATTAAAATGCTAATGTGTGGAGAGGTGCTTTGTGCACCACAATAGCCCGAGTCAGTGTGGTGAAGCAGGCAGAGGTGGCTTCATTGTGGGAGGGGTGTGCAGGTCAGTGGCAGCCCTAAAGCTCTGAAGTTACCAAACCACCCCCCCCCCTCACACACACACACACACACACACACACACACACACACACACACACACACAAAATGCCCTTCAGTAGCAAGGTGTGATGTTATGTTCCTGGAGAAGGATGACAGAAGAAGCAGATGATAAAGGGGTAGTGCTAATGGAGACGTGAGAAATCATGAGTGAAAGGTGAGAGAGACGTTGATTGATGAATTTGACCTTTTTTGCAGCGTGTTTTTCAGAGGTAGACTCTCTTCTTGCTAAAACACGAAACTGTCTGGCTGAGGCATTTCTTTAGCTGCACATTTGTAAAACCACAAGACACATTTTGGATAGCTCGGAGACATTTCACAAATCAATCTATCCTTTTTTCTTTCAGTGAATGATAAACTCGGTCTGCACTGTTCAAACCACATTCAAGCATCTCCATGTATAATATAATGACTGTCAGTGGAGTTGAAGGTTCAAGTAAAAAGGAAACCTGTCTTTGTAGACTCACTATCTCCATAGTCCTCACAATAATGGAAAAACAGCCCGTGGTTGCATGTGTTCATGGCTGTTTTAGTAATGCTTCCAATATCCCTTTGTGCTTTAATGCATCACATGACAGGAATAAATTCTCTTTCCATACTTCAGTTTTTATAAAGCTGAAGGCCGAATGCTGCTGATGTTCTTCAGACCACAGAAGAAGGAAAATGAGGCAAGAACACAGGCACAAGGATGTTGTCCCCCTACCCCCTCTCCCTCATTGATATCTAACTCCAGTGACCTCCCTCTGGGGTCACAAGGATGGGTATCTTACTGTGGAACATGGGTGCTGTCAGGGATTCATCCCCGCACAGCAGAGTGAGACTTGTTTCTCCTGTGTGTGCGTGTGCATGTGTGTGTGTGTGTGTGTGTGTTTATGTGCAGGGGGGGGGCATACTATAGTAGCTCTGCATATCCAGGAAAAAGGCCACAAAATATCTTGTTCACACCTTCGCCCAGACAGGCTGTCCACAAAGTGCTTTTCTCTGTCATAATCTGGGACACGTTTGTGTGCGAGTGTGTTCATGTGCATGAATGTGTGTGCACGGCAGCATGCCCCCTGCAGACTTTGCCATGCTACTGACAGTGAGCTGACATGAACGTTGCTGAGTGCCTGTCTCAGTTATGATAGGACAGAGTGATAAAATGTATGTCTGTCTCACTGTCCACACAGGACAAAATCTATTCAGGTCTGTGGAGAGTTTTATTTGAGCAAATACATAAACACACATAATTAGCATTCATTTGGGAATGATGTAATCTCTCTATTCATTCATTATTTCCCCCTTAATAATGCTTACCCCTTAAAATGTAAATGCAGATTGGAAAATATGTAATAAGTAAGAGCAAAACTACTTAATTACCTTAAATTTCTGTTGTTCTTTGTTGGTGAGAGGATAACATTTTAGTGCAAAGGTGTGGATTTTGCAGAGGTTGCATGGACAGACATTGCAAAGTAAGCATTGCAACAAAGAAATGTGCACAGAGAGCACACACACACACACACACACACACACACACACACACACACACACACACACACACACACAACTCCATTGCTCTTTCACAAGAGAAAAAAAAAGCCCTCATATCTGCAGTGGGATTTTGGTAATTGTTAAATATTAGAGGGTACACTGCCTTAGAGTTCTTAGGAGGGTGATCGGGCTATTGTGATAAGCCGCAGTGCCACATTAATGATGCCATCCAGCAACACGAAGCTTCAAAGATGCTGGGAGTGGCACCCGTGACACTTTGAGGCTCCACCGAGGAGGCCATGCAGCAATCATAATTGTTTCTAGATCAAGAAGGCCGTAATTAATTTGTCTGTTTTGAAGGGGAAAAATGTCTATTGGTAAAAAAGACAGTGGAAAACTGTGTGTGTGTGTGTGTGTGTGTGTGTGTGTGTGTGTGTGAGTGTGTGAGTGTGTGTGTGTGAGTGTGTGTGTGTGTGTAGTGTGCGTGCGCGTGAGTGTGTAGTGTGTGTGTGCGTGTGTGCGTTGTGGAGGAAAGCTTTCTTGCAACACTGACTTTAATAAACCTGAATAAAAACAAAAAAAGGTGAAAAAAAACGATGCTGATGTGTAACTAAATGCCCGTCAGTCCACAACAGGGGCCAAGGAGCTGCATGTGCGTGTGTTTGCCGCCATGCGTATGCGTGTTAACACTGTCCCATTGAGATGGAATTGAAATGCCATGACAGCGACAGTTTGTCCAGCTGCTTCCCTGCACTTAATCATCCCGCTGCAGTGGTATTTAATGCAAGGGGGCCTGGGTTTTTTAAAAAACTATTTAGATGAACGCACACAAATCACAGCATGCAGAAAATGGCTTGTCTTAATGAAAACAGTGTTCCCTCAACATTGCACTGTGGGAGGCCCGAGACCTGGGAGAGTACTTGGGAATGCAGAGACCACAGGGTGCAGAATAATGACCATGGAACCTGGGCCGCTAAGACTATGCTTGTTATGCTAAAAGGCAGGACTGGAAGCCTGAGGGCTGAGATGGCAGGAACATACATACATCAAGAGGAAGGGGACCACTTTTCCTTAATAACCTCTGGCAAATAGTGCCCAAGGTGATTTAGGTGCAAGGCTCAATGAAGTCAACTTTATGACTGTTTAGAGTTTTCCTACTTGGAAAGTTAAGATGAACAGAAGCAATAATTCAAATATTCCCGCAGAGTGTCCTCAGCAGTTGTTTAAAGGCATCGTTTAAGCTCCTGCTTACGCTTTGCTGACAGAAAATTGCAACTTAACTCAATAATGATTGACTATCCAAGTGGTTCAGTGTTGAATGAAGAGTGAGACATTAACATCGGCTGATAATATGAAGGAATAAACAGTTGAATTCTACAGTCTGGTTGTAGCCACTCACAATTTTGATGAAATGGCTCAGTTGTTCAGAGAAACAATGGCTGCGTGGGAATAAAGTTTAAAAAGATTTAGTAGGCTTTGTTTTATCAGGTAGATACTCCCAATAAGAGAGTTTTCACCCTGTCATTCATAGCTGCTGCAAAAGTGATCCCAGGATCAGCCTGTTACAGGGTCAGGCATGAGCAAAATTACAGACTTCAAACCTTCCTGTTTATGCACCTTTTTGATCATTTATTGTTAACATCAGGTACGAGATATAAATATTTTGTGTGTGTGTGTGTGTGTGTGTGTGTGTGTGTGTGTGTGTGTGTACCCCCTGACTTTTTCCTGCTCCCCAGTAAGGATTCGGGAGGGAAAAATAGGTGTGTTGCTAATCTTTGAAAGAATGTCAGGTGTGTGTAAGAGGGAGAGAACGCTGATTACACCCTCTTCTCCAACACCAAGAGCCAGCATTTCTCAAGTGTGTGTAATTATAGTGAGCACACATCCTCCTAAACATCCTGTCAATCTGAATCAGAAAGAACACACAAACACATGCACGCACACACACACACACACACACACAAAAACTATTGTGTTTTGAGTGTGCGCTCTCAAGTGCACACAATTAGCCTGGACGTCTGTGTGTCTGATGTGTGAATACAGCTCCAGAGGTTAGGTTCATGTCTGCACAGAGCCTGCTGCTCACATCCTCTTGCACAATGACCAGGTTTGGATTTCATAAATGCACTTAGGCCAACAGCCAGGTGCCAAATAGAAGCTATCTTGATTACGCTTTTAGCTTATAGCTCAATTATACTCGAACTGAGTCTCTCAGCCCAAGGCCAAAGCTGTCAAAACATTCTGTTTCCTGAGAACGCGTTTCAAGGAAGTCGTGTGCATTCAGTATGCAGTCAAACAACATTAATAACAGGTGATTTCGTCAGGTGAGGCTCAGTGACAAGTTTAATGTTTCTGCAAGTTCCTCATCAATACTTGGTGGGTGTGTGACAGCTCAAGCTGTGGTTAGGCAACGACAACCCCCGGTGATGCTTCTAATATCAGCTGCAATTAATATGGATTTAATAATGGTCATGATAATCATCATTATTGTGTTGATTTGCTTTTGTTGTTGAAGATGGTTACACACGTTTCCTCACCTCTCTGTCTCCCTCTTGCTTTGAATTAAATAAACAGATAGCGAGAGAAGGTTGGCAGACAGAGATACAGAAGGAGAAGGGCGCGGTAAATTACATTGTCAATTCAAATCCTGCCACTAATGCATCTCATTGAGCCTGTGTTGCCATCACCCCGAACACTCAGTTATCTGTGTCACTGCAGCCAGCAGAGGAGAGCCGAAATGTTAACAGCTCTGCGAAAAGCGGCTAAAGTTTAGCCAACATGCCCTGAGCCACGGCGAGAGGAGGACATGAAAAATTAATCTTTCTGACTCGTGAGTGTGTGCCTGCAGAGCTGTATCAGTTTAATTACTGCCAGCACCCCAGCCTCCATTCCGACACGGACTCTTTCCTGCGTGAATTAAAACATCGCTGTCTCTCTCTCTCTCTCTCTCTCTCTCTCTCTCTCTCTCTCTCTCTCTCTCTCATACCACACACATACTTTAATTGACATGCAGAAAATACGAGTGCGACACTACAGCACACACTCCCCTGCTGTAGCTGTCATCCGACGCCCCCCCCCATCCTCCCAGCAGTCGGCCCTGTTCCTGTTCCTCATCCTCAAAACTATTTGAAAATCAATTATCTCAACAAACCAGCTGTAAGGAGAGGCTGCCAGCCACTTACTCCTGAAGTGAATAACTTATATGAAATTCATTATTGTGTCGAGCAGAGCGACAGGGCCCTCAAAGTCTCTGCCCCCCCCCCCCCTCTCTCTCTCTGTCTTTCTCTTTCTCTTTACATAAACTCCTGTCATGCAATTTTAACCAGCTGAGCATCATGGACATCACACACACACACACACACACACACACACACACACACACACACACACACACTCACTCACACTTGATTGGGTCACCTCATTTATTTATCACATGCAAATCAGGAGTGGCCTGGTGATGTTCCTCTGCTGCCTGCCTCTGCAAACATGAATATTGATGGTGAACGAGGAACACGCTGGGGAGGCTGCTCAGATGGAATTGAGTATATGGACTACGGTCTATAATCCATACATCCACAACTGTGTAGATTTCTGCTTCTCCTTTGTTTTTTTAATGTTGATTTATACTGCGACCTTAATGTAAAAAAACAAATGAACAAAATATTTTATGTGAATATATTTTATGTGAAAAACACCAGATCTTTCTTTCTTTCTTTCTCTCTCTTTCTTTCTTTCCCTCGCTCTTTCTTTCTTTCTTTCATGCAGGACTCCAGTCCTCACTAATAAAGAGAGAGTAAATGAGTGTGACAGGGCTGTCACGTATGTTGCAGCAAAGGCCGGCGATGGCCGACACAGAGACACGAGGTGTCATATTCGTATATCTCTCTTTTTCTGCCACCAGCTGGACTTTCCATCTCTCCTCATTCTTGTCACACCCTATCTCTCGTCCATCCTTTCCTCTGCAGCGCTCCATCCCTGATGACGCTGCATCTTTTCGCCCATTTCCTAAAGATTAAACAAAAGAAGTTTGTTCGCGCTGCATCTGATAAACAGTGGGAAACCGTCTGGCATTTTAAAAGAAGAATATGAAAGAGTCACTTTTGGCATTTCAGTGGGAGCCAAAGCAGATGAGTTCTGTAGCGGTGCAGGCGTCACGTCTGCCTCTGAGGACGTGGTGCAACAACGTGAACACAAGCTGTCCACATATATCGGCATGCTCAGTCCTGCCTTCACATCCATGCGCGACTAGGCACAAGTGCACATATCAGAAACTCTTAGGAAGCATAAAAAGAAAGTCTAAAATCCAGAATTGCACCAGCTTTAAAAAGAATGAACGCTTGTTGAAGGTCATCAGAGTGTGTCCCTCCCAGCTCCCACACATCCTAACATGTCCTTCCATCTCTTCAGCTCAGGAGTTCTGGTGTCTGGAGATGCACAACCAGGGTTATGAACATGCAATCACTTTAGCTGAATGCATAAAAACGTGTGTGTGTGTGTGTGTGTGTGTGTGTGTGTGTGTGTGTCTTGAGGCCCTCTATTGGCCTATATGTTCCAATCAAAAAACTAAAAACGTGTTTGACTCTATTATCAACCCCCCGAAAAAACTAAAAAAACCACCAACTTAGTCTCCGATAAAGAGTTGCATTCGTAGCCGATTGTGTCCGGGTGCGAGAGCTGTGTTTGCCTCAGTGTGTTTGTATACGTTTGTGTGTGTGTATGTGTGATTTCACACGCATTTTGATGTGGGGTCTGCTTTGTTTGCAAGTTCTGTCAGAGAAAATTTGGTTTGTTTGCATTGGCACTGAGTGAGGGTCTGCCGTGATCAATGCCAAAACCATTATGGGACACACTTTAAAGGGAGCAGCCCCGTTTCAGCAATTTGGCCGTGGCCTGCATATGGAATTATTTAATCAATAGCCTTGTAGCTTGATAGAGAGGAGTAAATTATATGATCAATGCTGTGTACAATGTCGCTCACTTCGTTAAGTGTGTCGCTGTGTGTGCGATTATTTTGTGTGTGTGCGTGTGTGTGTGTGTGTGTGTGAATCGATGATTGCTGGCAAAAGACTTGCGGACGAGCGGATATGCAATTTATTTTTGAAATAAAGGACTCATTTCCTCGGGCTGTTTGCATATTTTCCAGTTACTTTAGGTGCACAATCCACTCAGATATGAACGCGGAGGCACATGGGGTTATCAAATGGCAGACATGAAAATAGAATGAATGGGGAGCAGGGGAGACAAGCTTAATTATTGATGTGTATCATAGTGCCTATAAACACACTACACATTGAGCCGTCTTCCTGGCTGTTCACCACCAATGACACACTCTTATCGCTCACCAACAAGTACACCGCTCATAGTCCATACGGCATATATAATACATGTTCAGACACGTTCATATACGCTCCTACGTACAAAGGCCTGATTTGTTTGCGGTGGCACCATTAAGAGAGAGCCACTGGCTCCAGTATGGCTTCTGAGACGTGTGCACCTTTATTCCAAATCTGTCCCTGTGAATGAGATCACAGCTCTCTCTGTCACTCTGAAAACGCCGCCTGTGCGACTCTAAGTCTGAGCATGAGCGGCGTGCATCAGGGTGAGGAGATACCTCTCCTCATTGTAGGTTCATGGTCGTGTACGTGTCAGGAAACTCACCAGGAGACAGAGAGAGACAGCCTGATAGCCTGGCAGAGCGCTCTCGCTTTGAGCCTGATTTGTTTTTGTTTTTTCCTCACCCCCCCCCCCATCTCTCTCTCTCTGTGCCCCCACCACCTCTCCCTCTCCTGTCACATGCTAAAAGTTGAACCCGCCGAGGTTAACGATAAGCAAACGACACAAGGAGGTTGGGGTGGGGAGAGCGAGGAGTGGGTGGATGGATGGAGATAGGGACACTGGAAGGGAGGGGTGTGACACAAAGGAGAGCCTGTCACACTCACTTAGATGCTGAAATATTAAAGTGAGCAGTCAGGTTGTAATTTTCCTGAGAAAGCCGAGGGAAGAGGGGGATAAGTGAAGTGAGAAGAGGAGGGAGGCCGGGGGACGAGTGATAGAGACACGGATGGAAAAAAAAGGTATCACCGTGGATCTCTCTTTCCTCCCTTCTTGGATGAGACACCAGCACACTTTTAATACTGCGACTTTAATTAGTTTGGCTTTATACACTCTGACTTTCTCTGCTGCTCTTCACCAGACATGAATAATTCAGCAGCAGCGCTTCACCGCTGCCTGACAGCAAGCCCACCAAACTGCAACATATCCATGGAAGAAACAGACCAGAATAGATGATCTCCAGCATCTGACAGCAGACTTTAGAAACCTCAAGACATTTGGTGGTCTGCATGTCGTCTGAGCGAGTGTTGTTGGCTGGTTCCATCTCAAAGAGTAAATCTTACATGAGATGTGGAAAATGAGCATTGGGTTGTTTTTACCGTGGTGAAGAATGAATCATAATTAACTGAAATAAAACGACCTCTTTTCATGTTTTATTTTTATGTTGAGATCATTTAAAAACATCCAAAAAATGATTTAAAAAATCTAAAAAAAAACAAAACCTTGTGT
Organism: Lagocephalus sceleratus; assembly: GCA_911728415.1. Lineage (NCBI taxonomy): Eukaryota > Metazoa > Chordata > Actinopteri > Tetraodontiformes > Tetraodontidae > Lagocephalus > Lagocephalus sceleratus. The sequence goes on from CAJVRN010000040.1 coordinate 11,556,012, forward strand.
TTTATTTCTGAAACTGGAAACTGTTGAGGACAAGATCAGGTGGTCACACCACCACAGGTACAAGCTCACTGACATTTAGCAGTCTCCATCAGCCACAAGGATCTCAGGCGTCTGCGCTGGTTCAGGTTGTTCAGATCTTTCTTATGACACTTTTGATGTGTTTGCATCCAGCCACATGCTCCGGTCGGGCTGGAGGTTTATATTTCATACATACATAAACATACAGCTTCACTCCACATTCCTCTCCATATATTTAAAATATAAGGTTAAAAATGTCTGGTTCCTCCCCTGTAAATATTTGAGAATATTAGGAAAACCATAAACCACTGTGGTTAAAGTTAACCACTTTAAGAACAGAGAAAACACTGCATGTGTGTGTGTGTGTGTGTGTGTGTGTGTGTGTGTTAAAAGGGCAGTAAACAGGGTTTAGCAGTGTTTACACCATCAGGTCCAACTATCTGCTGATAAGCAGCTTGTTGGTCCAGAACTTCACATGAGTCCTCTTAGAAAAGGGAAGCCGAAGTGTCTTTAACGGCGGGACAAGGTGAGGTTTGAGAGCCAGCCTGAATTAGGCCATCCCCTGTGTCAGGCCCGGAGTCATCACTGTCACTGACCCTGAAGTACAACAAAAAAAACAATACCAAATGAATACGCCAAAGGAAAGCCTGAGACAGACAAAAGCACATTCAGGATGTTATAAGTGTCACTGCGCCTGCAGTCATCTTTCAGAGTCTGAAGAAGTTTTAATGAGTTGAGAATAAATAGAAATCCTACTTCTCCCCATCAGAGTTGCTCTCTTTCCAGCTCTGTCTGTGTCTCTTTGTGTAACTTGTCTCCATTCCAATCGCAGCTCGCTTCACTGATCACTGAGTCACATCTGAAATTGAATAGACGTGGCGTTCTGAGTCAGCCAGGACAGCGAGCCGAGTGCAGATTAGTCACCCTGGCGAGGTGTTGTCCTGTTGTCCTGGGACGATGACAGATCCATGAAATGAACAGGAGAGTGATGCACCAGGGGTGTCTGTCTGTCTCAACTGTGGGTTGCTGATACGCCTGACTGTGTGCGACCGTGCTGCTGAAAGTGTGTGTGCATCTGTGTGTTTGTCTCAAGTTCTATTAAAAGGCACGTCTATATGACTATATCGCAGGCGCAACGACTTCGGAGCGGAGCTTGTTGTCTCCAGCCTTCAGAGAGAGCTGGGTCACGAGAGAACACATTCAGCTCATACAAATACGGGCTGGGGAAAGTTTCAAATACTGCAATGAAGTCAAGATGAACAGGACCTCAGACAGTTTTCTGTAATTAGATATTATTGCATGACTGCACTTTTGTACTGCCCATCTGTGATTCACCCAATCATTAACGGAAAGAAGCAATCAATATGAGGTGATTAAAGAGTGTGTGTGGTGTGTGTGGGTGTGTGTGGGTGTGTGTGCGTGTTCTGGGGTTTTCTCCGTCTACCAGCGGGGCAACAACAACTTGTGTCAGAGTTGTGAGGCCTGTTTTAGAGCTTCCCAGTCAAACATGATCCGCTGCCACTAATCCTGTTTGTGAGTGGATTGGTCACTGTAATCCTTTCCACAACAAATAAGCTTCTCCAGCACACGGTGAAATCCACCCCCGACCAGGTTGAAATGGGCTCCTCTGGTATCGCTCAGTCAGAATCTGTCAATGAGCGGTGCCTTCTTTATTGGACTCCCAGTAACTTTGTTGTAAAGCTGTTTTACAATCATCCGCGGACACACGCGGGCCCATTTTTCACAGTCAAAATCTGCTGTGGCGGATGTGTACCGTGTGATAGACTGCGAAAACAAAGTCCTCATCCCTCAGGGGAAGGCTGGCAAATAAGCTCTCTTAGCTTGCTGTGATCTTTTAAATCTATATATATATACACACACATTAAAAAAAAAAACCCCAATTAAACGTGATTTGTGATCTGTAAATAAATACGTCTCCCCGGTCTGGGCTGGTTTGATGGACATTTCATGTGCGTATTTTTGGGAATCTCAGACAAAGACGCGGAGAACATGCAGCCACAAACACCTCAGGCTGCGAAGCAGACCTTCTTGTTTTGAAGCAGCACCATGTTGTGCCCTCATTTCTCACTCACCACCATTTTCTTTCCTTTTTTTTTGGCCCCAGTTACCAATTTTCTATGTTTTTCTTTAGCTTGTAACTAAAGAGGCTCGCCAAGGTGCAGCAATAAATGCACAGATCAATATTCTATAGTCCCTTTTTAGACGTCACTTGTTGAAAATAACCACCAGCCTCCCAAAACACCGTTTTTAATTTTCCTACGAACCTCCTGTCCCCACATACTCACACATATAAATGTGGATTAGGCAATCTGGGGCTAAATCAGGTAAAAAGAATGATTTTTATCTCCTGCGCCCTCCTTCTCCATCTTTCCTGACTTAGACCTTTTCTCCTTCCCCCTCTCTCCCCCCGTTCCTGCCCCCCCCCCCCTCCCCTCCTCCTCCTCTCATTGTGGACGGTGGTGAAATATCAGTATTGTTTACGGAGAAGATTAGGGCTGAATTGGGCAGAAGGCGGTTGTTCTGTGACGATGGAGATAAGATAGGGGATGGCGGAGGTGGTGGTGACGGCGGCGTGTGTGTGTGCGTGCGTGCGTGTGTGTGTGTGTGCAGTGCTACCCTGCCTTATCTTGGCAGCAGGCGGAGCAGTCATATGAAGTTGTTCATTGTAATTACCCGTGGCAAGAGTAGATTTCATAGGGAGATTTAGGAATAGAAAGAAGGAAGGGAGAGCAGAGAAAGAAAAGGATGAGTGAAAGAGAAATGGCAAAGAAATATGTCTGAAAGGTGGCGAGTGTACGAACGATCTTCAAAAGCACACACCAACTCTTTCGTACAGTCTGCCGCATAATTGTGAGTATTTATCACTCATCTCTGATATCTCAGCGTCCTGATGACCTTCTGGAAGTCTAACATCTTCGCCACTGTTCTAATAATCCACATCTCATGACTCATCTCCATCTTTTGGCTGTTGTTCCATCAGTGATATTTTCTCTCTGCACGTCTTTGCTCTCCACTGTAATTATCATCCTGAATGAGAATGTCAGGTGCAGTCAACCAGATATTCATCTTCAAATAAAAAAAACAATCCAGAGTATAAAATGTAAATATGCTTGAATTATTTTTGAATTAATTAGTGTTTATTGACATGAATTATATATATATACATTATTTATTTTGACAAATTACTTCTGATCTAATCTGATTTAACTGTATATAATTCAGCAACACCTTCCTGGACATCCAGAAATACGAAATGGTCTAGTATTTATCCAGTAGACCAGCCAGAAATTTCGGGAAATCAAGTTTGAGTAGGGGTTAAGATAAGTATCCATTAATGACCAGACTGTGGCACGTTAGTTTTAGGCATAAACAGATTACATAAAATGACTGCCTCTAACTGCTTCAAGGCCAGACTGATGTCTTCAGCTTCTTAGAGAAACAGCACATTTATTCAAATCTCATGGATACACACCCATAAATCTGTTAACCTCAGATTATTCCTAATCAGTGTCCCAGTGGTTCTGGAGTCTGTCCCAGCAGTCACTGGGTAAGCAGCAAGAACACACAATGGACAGGTCAATCGTCCACACACACACACACACACACAGACACACACACACACAAACACACGCGCGCGCGAGCGGACTCAAAGGGCTTGAGGAAAAACAAAAACTGGACACTAGACACAGTCTGCTGTTAACCTGGAAAACATTGAATATTTTTGAAAAGACAAAGACTGCACACTTTTCCCCGGAATGCCTTGAAAATCCTTGAAATAATATTAAGATAAGATTTTTTTAAACAAAAGTTGTCCTTGTGAAAAACTCGACTGTAATCAAGTGGCCCATTGTTCAAATAATTCTCAACAAATATGTATTATGTATTTGATCATTGTGAAATAGCTTTATTCATTTAACTAAATGTTTGTTTGATATCAGTTCATAAATTAGCTGTTAAGTCTGCAGTTAATAATTTGCTTGCTTACCTTATCTAATTAGTGTCAACAGTATTTAGTGTCATACACATCACAAAACTCCAAATACATCCCTTTACTGCTGTGTGTGTGTGTGTGTGTGTGTGTGTGTGTGTGTGTGTGTGTGTGTGTGTGTGTGTGTGTGTTCGTTCATGTGTTCCTGAGAGAAATCTTTACCTGAGGGGAAGTTTCACCTTTTATTTCAGCTGAACGAGCGTTGCAGGAGAGTCGCTGCAGGCAGAGAGTGATCGGAGGAGAACAGCTTCATCACCTGAGTTCACTTCTTCAAATGGGCCAAAGTGGGAGGATTCATCGTTATTTTCCTCTGGATTCGTGGAACAGCTGCCTCTGCAGGAGCTGGGTGTCCCGAAATGAAGTTCTTTGGAAGGAAAAAAAAAAAAAAATCACAAATCTTTGACTACATTTCTGTCCTCAAATAATCAACATTGTTAATAACCAACATTACATTTCAAGGTCACAGCTGCAGCACAAAGAAGTGACAGCTGGAGGAGGAACGCGCTGCTGTTGTAATTCTCTGTGCGTGAAGACGACCTGTAAATGTGGAGCACCGCACATTTCTGTGCACACACAGATGAAACAAACCTTTCAGCAACACAAGCTGATTATTTCTATGAATGTCAGTCGTGTGAAATTATAATTAAACATGCCTTAAAGCTCTTCCTCAGAGCAGTTAGCCACCTTGAGGCAACGTTCCCTATTTTTACAGAAATAATAACACTTCCTGGCACCACTCTGTTTCTAGGGGAAGGCGGTTGACAGATGTAAGTGCAGATGTAGAGGCAGACACCTCAGTTCCGTTTGGGTCGGCTGGGGGACGAGGCATTTTCAGAGGAAGCGTGACTTGTACTGTTTTCCTCCCTTCCCTGCCACAGTTTTTGGAGGGGTAGTAATGCTCTGCTCATCTATCATTCATCAGGAGTGAGTGTATGATCCAGCTCAGACGATCCACATTTAGCTCCTGCTGTGTTCCTTTACCCCCTCCCCAGCCGCTGGCTTCTGGGTTCACTCTTCCTCACTCAGTTTCCGCCTCAGTCTCTCCGCTCCTCGGTTCAGCGCTGCCTCGACACTGTATCTGTTTCACTTTGTCTTCTCTCAAGGCTGACTTTCACGTGTTGTCTCTCCCACAATGTTCACACTTCCACCCTTTTGAGTCAGATGATGCAAATGTATCTCTGCTGCCAACAGCAGCTGGAGCGTTCTGAACCTGCAGCTTTTTCCTGATTGTCCTTGTCTTCTGTATTCAACCTCTTTCACATATCTCTCTCTTTTCTCTATATTATCCTTTACACAGCATCTTCAGGGTGGATCTTTTGTGCCTTTTCTCTTTATATAAATGCTGCAGAGGTGTAATGAGGAGTTAATGTTCTGAGACTGAGACGGCAGCGGATGTAAGAGCAGAATCAATGCATGAATAAACTGAGAGCAGAAGAGGGCTGCGGTATTCCCTGACATGTTGTGTGTGCAGATACAGCCTGTTAATAAAGATGGAGGCTCCCCAGGAGATATTCGGCTCCAACAGAGATTTGAAAGTCCACAAATAATTCACCATTTTCCTTTAAAAAAATCAGTCAGTCACCATTTCATAGCAGTCCTACTTTACTGCTTCACCACTAAACAACAGTGGGCAATCTGTTAACTGTGTTGCAATATTTACAAGCTTATCTGCAGACCAAAGTAGCAGTCGGAGGAGTTCACGAGTACTCCTGTTTGTCACAACTGAGGGGAAGCGGGAGTTGATAGGATCCGCAGCCGAAGTAATTGGGACGCTTCCGACTGCAGAGCGGCACAAACACAACCCAGGATGGTCGTCTTCAGTGCCGGTGCTGAGCAGAACTCTGACCACCTGAACCCGTGGGTGAAACCTCCCTCTGGGTTCTATTCATGCAGTCATGCTCTAAGTGCACATCTTGGGAAGGACTGGCCTCTCTCTCGCAATCAAATTAAAATTTGTTTCTTTCCTTTGGGTGAACAAACGAATCTCTCTTTCTCGATGTCCATCACTTGTGGACACAAATAGCCAAATATTGTCGCACCAGCACCCCCTGGTCTATTTTCTGTCAATGACCTGGAATAATGTAGACAAGTGAATCTGAACTACCTGCTGACACTCCTACAAGCGTATTCCCACAGGCAGCGGTCCGACTCTTAACCAATCATGTTTTCCCACCGGATGATTGACAGCTGTGGTGTCTAATTACACAGGAATGTTTGAAAGTACCCAGCTAATCCTCTAAATGCCAGGCCAAAACTCAACTCTCCACTTTTGAAAAACAACCCGTCATTGTATTTGTAGTGGCGTTGGGTTGAGACACTGGGGAAAAACCCTCAGCTCCCCCAGTGGAACCAATGAGGTCAATATTCACACACACATAGGCGTCTAGACATTATCTGAAAAAAAAAAAAAAAAACAAGGCGGGACTTTCAGAACTTCAGGATTGTGACAATTGTCGTTTGATGGTAACCGTATCTGACATTGAGGTTCACAACAGAACTGCAAAGTAACACCTGAACAGACAAAAGAAGAAACACTCCTCATCCAGAAAAAAAAACATTAATTATAAATACATGTATTTATGAATACTCGAGAGAGTATTCATAAATACATGTATTTATACATGTATTCATAAATACATGTATTTGTGAATACTCTAAATACATGTATTTATGAATACTAGAGGTCTGTCTCTTATTCAAGCTATAGAAAAGCTATTGCCTACTTGAACATCCTGGAATATTTGTGTCTTGATAAAGGACCCTTAATGAAGCAAACCTTTCAAATCACACAAACAAGAGTCTTAAAATCTTTTCATTTCATACAAACATGTTTTGAATTTCTCATTCATTCTGGTGACAAGAGCTTTCCAGTGTTTGGGCGAAGGTCTTAATTAAAACACATCTGTATTTATAATATACAAAACTGTACTCATTACTGCATGCATGTGCGCATGCTAAAGAGGGCTGCTGTATTGTTATCACGTGGTTCCCTCCCCTTCTGACTGAATAAATGCCCCCTCCCTTTATTAACACTTCATTCACTACTAAACATGTCAACTTCCAAAGAGCACAGATCAAAATGCAGAAGTTTCTATGGTGAATATGCGACTCGTATTGTAAATAGCATCACACAGGAGTCCCTCTCCCTGACCTCGGTGCAGACCCGCACAAAAAGAACCCCTGAATGACTTTAATGGTGTCATGTATGGAAAAATGTCATCGTGGCTGATACATGCCAGCTAATGGCTTGTTTGCGAAGGCTGTTCACGGTCCAGATGTATTCCTCCAAACTTAGATCAAATAAACAGCCCCCGGAACGCAGGATCTCTCATCACTTAAGTTACCTTGGGAAAAGCAAGGCGGGCGCCGAGGATTATGAGGCAGCGGGAGAGTACGCGGTGCAGTTTCAGATATCAAGAGGCCCGTGTGTATCGCTGATATTGTCAACGGCAGTTGAGCTAAATGTGACCTGATTTGGCTGCACTAATACCACATGGCATTTAAAAATTAGCAAGGCAGACACATGGGACAAGGAGGGGCAGGAGGACTAGATTGTTTTGCTTTAATGGTTGCTCTCATATTTCTATTTCGGTCGACATGCATGTACTCGGATAAACGAGTTTAAAAAAAAACAACAACGTTGTCCTAAAAATCTAGAATCTGTGACTCACTACAGTAGAGTAGCTGAAGGATTAAGATGAGATGAAGGAGCATCAAGTGACTAACACAGCATCCGCCCTCCCGACATCCTGGCTTCGGTTTGAACAGAGGACTCGTGTTTGTATGGTCATTTTTCAGCTTTGAGAGAGTGAAGTGTGAGAAAGGGCCCGCTCGGTGTGTCTGGAGGAAAAATGCTGTAGATGCAGTGGTGTCTGGTTGAAAAGCAAATAATTAATCAGCGCTGAAGCGCTCAATATTGATATTCTTCAAGGTCAATTGAAGGTCAGATTAAGCTTTGCTTTGTGCATTAGTTAAGCTTTTCATTCAGTCTGTACATGTCAAGTACAAAAATACGAAAAGTCATTGAACTTAGAGAAACAAGGTTTTTTTGTTTTTTTTTTTTCCTGACAGAAGCATGTCGGCTCTGAGTCTTCATAAGAGCCATTATGGTCATGAAGGTTTTATTTTTTTTGGTTACCAATGGAATTTGTGCAAATATCTCACAGTGCATAGCTGCACAAGTCCCTGCAGCAGCAGTTAACTGATGGACGCCAACAGTGGCGCAGAACGCACCCGTAGCGGCGCGCAGCACAGTCGGTTTCATCACCACACAGCACAGTTCTGCGTCTACAGGGACGCCCGAGGGGAGCTGGGGGCATTTTCATGTTAGGTATTTGAGCTTTGTGCAGGTTTCTACCAGAAACTGTAGCTGTAGAGGGTTGGTGTGTTTGCAGTGACATCAAGTGCTTCAAGTGCTTGTGTAGCTTTTTTCTAGTGTAAAAAGGTCTCAAGGATTATTGCAAAGAGAGGAAAAATACATGACTGAAACATCTACGACAGTTTAATACAACTATCCTCACTCTTTATTTTCACCCCACGACTGTGTGTGTGTGTGTGCGTGTGTGTGTGTTTAGTGAGTCCATATTACACCACAGTCATTAGCATGTGTAATTTGGCCGATATTTGTGTCAACTCTGATTGTTGTCTGTGTCCGTCCATCTGAAGGAGACTGCCGAAGAAAGAAAGAAAGAGAGAGAGGGAAAGATGGACGGGGAGTGGGGGTCTGAAGGTTAATGATGCTTCATGATTACGGCCTGTTGTAGGTCAACCTGTTGTTCTCTGCCCCCCTCTGTCCTGCTCTCCCTCCGTCTTCCCTCCATTCCTCCCCTGCCCTGGCTTGCACCTGCCTACTCCGCCCCGGCATTGTGCTGCTCTGAAAACGTTTAACCGATGCTGAATGAACCAGCCACCCTCCTCTTTCCATCAATCCCCCCTTCGGTGTTGGGGCAGGGGTGTTGTCGTTTGGGAGGGGGCAGGACATATAGAGAATGGGATAGAGGGGGGTAACAAAGGGCACGTTCTCCCCTCCCCTGCATACTTTGCCCCACTTCACTCCGGTCCAGCTCAGAGCTGAGGGCTTTGTTTCCGGTACGAGACAGAAATATGGCTGATCGCTTTGCTGAAGTGAACATCAGAGTGGAATAAAGGGTGGGAGGGCAGGAAGAGGAGGGGAGGAGAGGAAGTGGGACTCAGAAATGCTCCAGTAAAGAGCTGGGCAGCACACGTTAACTCCAGCGTGGCCGGTACGATGTTGAACATGCAGCAGTCTCTTAAAGTCTGTGTGCACATGTCAGAAGGCCACTTTACAGGAACATACTGAATTTAAATATAGATTTTTTTTGCCTCTTTGTCCCAATGTTGGACTCTGACAGGAGCAGTAAAGCTCCAGTTCCAGCAGGGTGGAGTGGAGACGATGCCTAAAATAACAACCAACATTTATTTTATGAACAAGTGGGTGGAGGAAGTGAATGTAGTGTTCCACAAGTACGTCAAAGACAAATCGGGCTTTTAAAGGAGCGTCAAAAAGGTCACTCATTCACCCTCAAGATTCACCACCTGCAGAAGGACATCATGTAAAAAAAAAGGGCAAAAAGGCAGCAGGTCTGTGAAGTTTACAAACTGACAGTTCATCAAGAGTGAATTGCTGTTGTTCAGATTGTATTTGTGTAACATCTCCTTTAAGGCTTAAAGGGAACATGGTGCCCAGCAGCCTCTGGCTAACAGGCGTTGTGGGAGATACAGGAAAGTGCTGACGGGAGACACAGCGAACTGGGTCCAAGTGTGTGTGGCAGCCATTGTTGAACGCGGTGTACTCGACGCTCGTGCATTTGTGGAAATTCTGTGGCTAGTCATTAAACCTTATCGGGATTTCCACAAAACAGAAAACTTTTTACCAAATGTCTGCAGATTCTGCTCATCGAAGGCCGGTTTCACTGCTCACAAACAGTCTCATTTTTTGAGCGACAAAAAAAAAATCGGTTTTTTTTTTTTTTTTTTTTTTACCACTGGTCTTTCTTGATGCACACACCACTACTCCTCAGATATGCCAGAGAAAAATGTGAGTTCAAGACTACTTTTTTTTTTTCTTTTTGGCTTTAAATGAGGCACATTCATTCATTCAGCACATATTGTCAGTCTGTGTCGCTCGCATAAATATCTACACATGTGAACATATCCATAAAGCAAGGCTGAAAAAAACAATTACAGTTTCTCATTAAGGCACTCCTAATCCCTTTATGCAAAACACAGTTACACAAGTGCACACAATGAGGAAAAAGAGAGACGCAGGGAGGGGAGGAGAGAGGAGGGAGAGCGAAGAAAAAAAAAGTGCAAATGCGAGGAGAATAATTACATATATCATGAAGCCGTCCCTTTTATTTTGGATGTCACTTCTGATGTCACTGGCCAGCTTTGGCGCTAATTTGAATTCAGACCTTTATCAGCTGCCGGCAGCAGATTTTGAGTGACAGCGCCACCAAACGCCTCTTGCCAGCCGTCCTATTGATTTCTCTAAATCCCCAACAATAGCATTTGCATGCTTGTTTCTGTTATAATACAGATATGCCGTTTCGGAAATTAAAGAGCGGCAGGCAGACCAGAGGTAACTAATTGTGTGCCTGTGTAATGAGTGCAGTTTCAATTTGATATAACCCACAGCTTCTCCCCTCGCAGGCCTACGCTAAGTACTTTCAAGTCTTTGTGGGGAAATAATTGATTTTTGTGCTTTGGGCACAGGGAAAACTATTATGATCTTTTTGAATAATGGCAGTGGGAGGAAAGGCATGTTGAACGATTTAAATTGGTATTAGAGGAGAGGAGGGAAGGGAAGGAGGGCTTGGCGGTGGGCAGGGGGCTGATAGTGCAGCTGGTTCCTAATTTGACTGACAGCCTGCAAATGGCGAAAGGCCGGTTGATTACTCATTCTCTTAAGGGCCGAAGAGGGGCGACGGGGGCTGTCATCGGGGCAGAGAGTGAGGGAGTAAGGGCCTGGTCGGGACGATGGGTCGGGCTGCTGGGGAGGAGAGGAGAGGAGGAGAGCAGAGAGGAGGAGAGGAGAGGAGGGGAGAGGAGGGGAGAGGAAGAGAGGAGGAGGAGGAGAGGAGGAGAGGAGAGGAGGGGAGAGGAGGGGAGAGGAGGGGAGAGGAGAGGAGAGGAGGAGAGGAGGAGAGGAGGAGAGGAGGGGAGAGGAAGAGAGGAGGAGAGGAGGAGAGGAGAGGAGGGGAGAGGAGGGGAGAGGAGAGGAGAGGAGAGGAGAGGAGGGGAGAGGAGGGGAGAGGAGAGGAGAGGAGAGGAGAGGAAGAGACTGGTGGGGATGAAGAGAGTCTGACCCTCAGCTGCCAAAGCGCTGGACAGACACACACACAGGGTGGAGCTGGCATGTTGTCATAGAGCTTTAGATTAATGTGTGTGTGTGTGTGTGTGTGTGTGTGTGTGTGTGTGTGTGTGTGTGTGTGAGAGAGAGAGAGAGAGAGAGAGACCAAGTGCTTTACACACACTTATTTTTGGGTGGGGAAAGGTAAAGTTTTGGATATCCATGAAACATGTTGTCTTTCTCATAAGCGAGGCACCCCCCACCACCACACACACACACACACACACACACACACACACACACACACACACACATTCACTCACCCACTCACACCCACCAGCTCCATCCACGCCCCGTTTTGTTCCTTTTGTAACAAAAGCAGGATTTCTTAGTTAATTCACCATGTTCAAATTTCACACTCTTAATTGTATACAGAGATAAACAGGTTTTTCCATTGTAGACAAGGCTGGCATTGGAAGTGTGTGTGAGTGTGTGTGTGTGTGTGTGTGTGTGTGGTTGGGGGGGTACCAGCTTTACTCTCCTGTTATCATTTTACATGACAGGGAGCAACAACCGTGCCATGTTCTCTGGTTGTTTGAAGCCCACTGGTTTCCCATTTAAAACACACAGCCATCGTTTTCAGTGGCGTTATCCGAGGCTCAGAGCTTCAGAGTGACAGCCGAGCACAAAAGAGTGGGAGAAGACTCGTTTGGGAAGACACGCTGCCACCGAGCAATCTTGTGAAGCAGACACACCACTGGGCCACCAGCATCAAATACATAAGGAAAGTGTATGTGTAACACTTGTGCGCGTTAAGGTTTTCATGTGATACAAGAGCGATGTCGTCTTAATAATAGATCACTTCAGCAGCAGGCAGATGGATGATTATTTGACTTCATTTACTGTCATATAAATTAAATAAAAAGCAGACTTTTATCAGTCATAAAATTCACACAGACAAAAGCCAAATAATGCCGTGCAAACGCTGAGTTGTTTTCTTTATGTTGCTTGTTAATTAATTAATACTGGTTAATTACTATGACAGGTTCCGCTTAAGTAATCCTGCTCGGTCCTGATAGCTGGATCCGCGTGTTTGTGGTCGGATGGAAGTGCGAGTGAGTACCAATATCACGGTGAGCTGGGAGGAAAGGCGGCGTGGGTGGGATGAAAAGAGAAGAAACAAAACCAGAGGAGAAGAAAGTGGCAGCGGCGTGCGGGAGCCTGCGATACTTTACTTCTCCTGGCAATACAGCCCAGATGTGACGACTTCATGCTGCTGGTGCAGGCTTAGCAGGGTGTGCGCGCAGGAAAAGAAGGGCTTTAATTTAAAATGATTGCCTTCGTTTGTTACCATTTTTAATTAAAAAAAAAAAAAGCATAGATCAGAAATAATTATTTAAATGTTATTGTATAAATGCACCTTTTTTTCCTTCTGTGCAAAAGTGTTGAAACCATTTTTAGTTCATTTTAATAATAAATATTTATCTTTGCAACAAGAGGTTCATGAAATTAAAAATTCCAATTCCAAATCCACTAATGATAAAGAAGGCTGGAATTTAACATGAACGCATTAATGAGAAATCTGAAAGGTTTGCTTGAAAATTTATTTAGGTTTTTTTTTGTTTTTTTAAAACCTTTTTACTAGAAATATGACATTTTCTGCGACTTTATGAGGTGTTATTTGAGTCAGTCTAGATTTTTAAAATAAGTTGAGATGAACTCAGACAACTTTGAGAAAATAAACGTAGCAGAATCGAAGTCAATTATATTCACTGGACATTTATTCTGTGAAAAAAATTGTGATTTTTTTTTAATGTACATTTTTCTGATAAAGCAGATGTCAGCGTATTGTGTGTGTGTGTGTGTGTGTGTGTGTGTGTGTGTGTGTGTGTGTGTGTGCGTAGTAGAGTGAGAGTGAGAGAACTCCAACTATACGATAAACTAGTTGAGAGCACAAACGCACACCATCCAGGGCCTCTCTCGCTTTCCTCACTCTTCCTCCCCCCCTCACTTCTCACCCCTTTTCCATCACCCCCCCCCTTGTCACTCTCTTTCTAAATGGACTTCCTCGTTCCATCTCTCCCGCTCTCTTTCTTGGAGAAGCAGCGGTGGTTAATTTAGTTGGTCATAACTAATAGTGGCTAATCTGCGGGCGGGAGTCTGCAGAGGATATTGGACAGTGTCGGGGTTAATCGCAGCCGGCCCGGTTAGCCGAGGCGCACAAGGGAAGGAGAGAGGAGGAGGGTGGAAAAGGTGGTGGAGAAGGAGGAGGAGGAGGGCTTAATTCCACCGAAGGCAAATGGCATACTGGTTTTTATCTGGGCCCCTGATAAGGAAGCGCTAATACACCGAGGAGAATGGATGCTCAAGGGCTGGGTTCCCCTTATCAGCAAACTTTACAACAGGAGCCCCGGACGAACGGCACCACCCCCACGCCTCACACAATAAGCACCTCATTTCACCTCTCAAGCAGAACTATCGCCACACCACCAACCACCCACCCCTCTCATATGCCCGCGCGGATGTACACACTTACGCGCACATACGCCGCATCCCTCTCCACTTCACTCTTCCCGGCCCCGCCCACCTCCGCTCCTTCACCCACAACATCCCATCAAGCAGCAGAACACACACATTTGGACACACTTCCCTCCGCGTCTCTGCGGCACTGGAGCAAGCAGCCAACAGGAATGAGGGAGTATTATGAGTGTGGGCTAATTGGAAGATCACTCTAATGCATTAAGAGATAAAATAGTTTGGCTGCGGGCCTGGAGGCAGGATCAGAACAACGTTGGAGGAAGCTATCTGGCCCTGTCACACATTTGCAGATTTCCATACTAACGCAGCACGAGCAATTACCCCAAACACAGAGCTCTGTTAGAGCTACAACACACTCCCTGCCAGTACCACGGCCCCAGGAAATTAGAGGGGTGTGTGTGTGTGTGGGTGTGTGTGTCTGTGGTCTGTGTGTGCGAATAATCCTCAGCAAGGGAGGAAATTGCCTTAGTGTTGTTTGATTGTGTATTTGTTTTCTGGGTTAAAAAAAGGGAGGAATGGGTTTGTGCAAAGTTGGGATTTTTACAGGGTGGCCTTGGGTGTTTCAGGAAAAGTGTGTGTGTGTTTGTGTGTGTGTGTGTTGGGGGCATCTAGCAAAACAAAGATATGGAGGCAGTAGGCTAATCATGATGGCTGATGGAGAGCCGGCGTCTGCTTGCTTACACCCCGTCTATGTTGTTTTTCACATGCTAATCGCTGTTTGTCGGTGGGAGATCTGCATATTTGCGTGTGTGTTTTTGTCATCATCCTCGTCTGTGTTCTTTGCGTTTTAAAACGGGGGCCAATCTGTCCAGACTAATCTAATGTGTCTCTTTTCAGAGCGAGCGCGCGCTCGGGAATTAAGTCGAATATTTGTGCACAGTTTTTAAAGAATTTGCATATTTTGCACAGTTTAATCATTAATAACATTCACTGTTTCTCTTTCAGGGGAAGAAACTCATTATACATTTGTAATTCCCCTCACAATTGATTGGCCTTCCGAAGCAGTTGTTGCTTGTGAGCATTATCAACCCGTGAATGTTGGATCATGTTCTGCATCTTCTCCCCTCATCTTGCTTCTTTGTTGCTATGGTACCTGGCCTGGGATGCAGGCGTAACAAGTAAGTGCTCGAGTCTGTGTTGGCATTCGCTCTCGGGCAGGAGAAAAAAAAAAAAAAAACGCTCCCCCGACTCGCCTCGACTAAATGGATAACAAGTCACGGATGGAGAGAAAAGATGCTTACAGTCAGAGCGATTTCAAACCTGACCGAGATGAGACCGTTTAGGCAAAGAGTCAGACAATCGCGGGTCGCGGTCCTCGCAGATCCTCGCTGTAGGGTGGGACGGGCAGCAGCCCCTCGGTGTCCTCACCCATTGTTGTACATGATTTGCCGTTAAATCCAATTTATCGCTGTTGTTGAAATGCATGTCTGCCCTCCAGCGCGGGAGGCCCGGTTTATTCCGCATAACCTCTCGCTGATTGGCAAGGCTTTGGTGGAGAGGCGAGCACCCTGCGGTTGGATTTACTGGCATTAGAGATCATTATTTGTATGCAAGTTCATTTTAAGGTTATGGTTAAAGTGAATAAATGTTTCTGAGTGTTTTTCTTTGTAGAATACTCAATATGAAATAATTTGTTATCACAAGGAACAAATAGTGCTTTGGCAGCAGAGCAAGGATATCGGAGACAGCTGAGCCGTGCGACGTAATGTTACACTCCTAACACGCTGTGTGTTTCTCCCTCACACACGCGCGCACAAGGACCGGCAGAGACACACACACGAGATCGATACTGAGGAGGAGGATGACACTGAGACGCTGGATGTGAGGCCAAGAGCCTTTCCCGCCCGTCTTTCTCCGCTCCTGTCCCTCCTCTCCACCTTCCTCCTACCTTCTCCTCCTTCCCTTTCTTGGCTCGCCTCTATCTTCTCTTCAAACAGTCAACCCTGGAGCATTGTCTCACCTCCACTTGTCTCCTCCATCGCTTCCTATACCCCTTTGCTCTCCAGCTACCCCCCCCACCACCTCCTTCCCCATTGTGTCTGTGAAACAATTGGCAGATGTAACATTTAATTACGGCTGTATCTCCTCGGGCGCCGTCGAGGTAGAGCGAGCCTGGAACGCCACTCAGAGCAAAGGAGGAGTTGCATTACAATTTGCAGTGAAGTGATTTATTCACCAAATAAGGTGGGAGAAAGTGGTGGGGGTCTAAGAACCAGACAGAAAAGGTAATTTCACGATACTTGCTACAAAAAGGTCAAATGCTTTTTAATGACTGTGTTTTCTGATAATGCGGAATAGAGTAGTGCGGCGGCTACAGTGGCAGTGGAGCCAGCGTGGGGGGGGGGGGGGGGGGGCTGGTAATAATAAAGTTGCAGATTGGTATCACATTGTGATGTTTTAATGGAGTCTTGTGGCTGAGGACTTCATTTGCGGCAGTGTTCAGCCCTCGCCTCACCTCACCGCGACTGTCATCGCCTGTAATTTCTCTATTCAACGCCTGTCGGTGTTGTTTGCCTTTAACACAAAACCAATTTTAAAAGAGCAAATGAAGTGTGGCACATTAAATGTTGCCATTCACACAGTCATCCGGGGGTTATTGACTGGTGATTAAAACAAGAGAGAGAAAAGATATGACTGTGTGAGCAAACTGAAAGCGCCACGTGACTCCGGCGCCTGTGCGGATGGAGGGCAGGGGAGGAGAGAACAGGGGAGTGAATAAAAAAAGGGAACTGATAAGGAAAGAAGGGGTGGACTTAATTAAGCAAGTCGATAGCCGAGCGGTAGCCACAAAAAGAGACATCCAGCCAATTACAGCGGTTAAACGAATACAAGGCCCTATGGAAAGGTCAAAGTATTTTAGGGTTTTTGTACTCATTTTAATTTTAAAGTGCTTTATTGAGAAATATAACATTATCTGGAATAAAGTGCAGCCAAAAAAAAAAAAAAAAAAAAAAGTATCTGTGTATTCAGCAAAATGATGAGATGCATTTGTTTTAGTGACAGACGTGGAGGTCCTGCCGCAGTTAATCAAGTTTTTATTTATGCAGAAGTCCTCAATTACTGCCATCGGAGCAGGCTGGAAGCGCTGCGTGCATATGTGACTTGTTGACTAATTTAAATGTTGCGCCAGCACTAATTCTATGCACAGAAACAGCCTTTTAAAGCTGATGTATTTAATTATAGTTTGTTCTATAGGCAGCAGTGTGAGCCTTGTATATTTGTTCTGACACAGCTGACTGCCAGCGTTATTAGTCTCCTGCAGCCCCCCCCACACACACCCCCAAGTTCTGTTTTGAAAATTACATAATTCGCCTTATTAATGAGTGTGGATTGTACTCGACAATTAGAGATGGTTGCAACATGTTAAGTTGGATGCAGAGAGAAATGCCTCCAATTACACACCGACACGGGGCCTCGTACCTTCCCTGCCTCCGCCGTCGGTAATTAAATCCACAAGCTTCTTAACGAGGCAGCCATGAAATAAGAGTCGAAGGGTTAATGCGACTATCATTTCTCCCCGCAAAACAACTCCATGAGGCGCACACACACACACACACACACACACACACACACACACACACACACACACACACACACACACACGTGGTCTGTTCGCACATTTGCATAAAAAATTACCACAATTTTTTTTAAAAAAAGAACCCCTCTCTGTTATTTTAGTAGATAGAATTCATATCTAAGTCGGGTTATGAGCGCGTGTGTTATTGGAGACAACAGATTGGGCGTGATTCCGGCTCTGATTCTCCCTCCGGGGAGGGTTCGTGTTCCCCCCAAGCGCTTGCCCGGCGCTGCTGCGTGAAGGCCTGACCGACGCGCGTCCCGGTGACCTTTCCAAAAGGCCGTTTCTGCGTCCGCGGGGACGCGCCGCAGATCCGTCCGCGACCCTGATCGGGGACGAGCAGAAAACGGCGCCATCACGCGAGGCTATTTGATAATTTTGTTAACTTTTCACCTCCGTTCAATATCCTGTCAGGGCGGCTGAAGGCTGCGCGCAGCTTGTGCCATTATCTGCAGCAGCCCGTGGCTTATTGTAATAGTTCCCTTCAATCATGGGAGGATGTATTTGAATTCATAATAGCGGCAGAATCTGCGTCTAATCTGCGGTCGGAGCGGAGGAGCGTGCGCGCAGGCAGCGTGTGCGCTCACCCGCAATAATGGAGGGAGCGTCTCAATTGATGCTCTGACAGCACTGCTTCACCGTGTGTGTGTGTGTGTGTGTGTGTGTGTGTGTGTGTGTGTGTCCGAGAGAGAGAGAGAGAGAGAGAGAGAGAGAGAGAGAGAGATTTCGTACGAAAATGTTGTTTTCTTTAAAGTTAAATTAATCGGATAATATGTTATGATTAGGTTTGTTTTAGTAATTTTGTCGCAGCGGCATGAATTTATTATAAATGAAGGATAAATTTATTTCCCCG
Source organism: Lagocephalus sceleratus (assembly GCA_911728415.1). Lineage (NCBI taxonomy): Eukaryota > Metazoa > Chordata > Actinopteri > Tetraodontiformes > Tetraodontidae > Lagocephalus > Lagocephalus sceleratus. The sequence continues at coordinate 11,574,319 of CAJVRN010000040.1, forward strand.
CGTTACAGGAAATCCGTGAACCGTCCCTGCAAGACATCATCTTATAAGAGCGGTTTGGAGATGTGATTTGGCGTGTTTACGCAGACCAAAATTGCGCTTTTCTGACACAAATCTAACACCGTAGAAACATTTCCACGCGTTGACGCTGGCGCCCAAAGATAACTGCATAATCCGCCCACACAATGACTTTTCCATTATTATTCCTGGGTCCCAGCCCTCCACTTTCGGGGGAGGTCAAATCTCCCAAATTCTCCGGCCTTTTTCAGCCCGCGCCGCCAATTATTGATACCTCATTCCGGTGAGCTATGGGTTTCATTTATGTGTCATTCTCGCCGGAATGACCTGGAAATGTGCGAAAGAGCCGACATTGTCGAAAACCAGCGATGTGGGGAGACCTCATCAGCGCGCGCGGCTTTCAGCTTCTCTTGACCAATAATTAAAACACTGTTAAAATATCAATGTCCCGGGAGAAATGAGCACACCTCTGCACAAAATGGGCCAGAGACATAAAAGAAATATGAGGCTGTTGGCGCTTTTATAATTGAGTAAAGAAACGCCTGATGTTAATGTGATTTGCGGCGGTGTTGCTGCTGTCTAATGTCCCTGGCCTTGAATAAACCCGGCCTGGATTGAAAGTGACCTTCCGCAGAATACTGCCCCCGATGAGAAGGGGGGGTCTGATTCCACGCACAGACCCGTGGACGGTTCGGACCCGCAGGGCGTTTGCGTGTGCAGAGAGCAGGCCCTGACCCCCCCCAACCCCCCCGCAGCGATGACGCGTAGCCAAACGCCGACGCCGCGTCTTGATGAGGCTGCGCCGCCGCCTGCACAGCCCTCCACTCCACACCATTAATATTGTATTGTTCATATCATGGACTCCTAGGTTACAGCCAGCATGCATTTTTCATTGCGATAATCCTTAATTATTTTTATGCGCCCTTAATCTTTCATATAGTTTCAGTGTTTTGCTTAAATATTTAATGGCGCGATGAGGCGGGATGCCTTTCAGGACTCGGCTTTCCCAAACCAGGAGGGAGGGACAGACAGGGAGGGGGTGGACGGGTTTGAACGCTTCTTCAGATATAAGCCTCCTCGGCGCTGGTTGAGTAACTGGGGCTGCAGTGGACACGCTGTTTTAATTCACATCAACACTGACCTCATTCACAATAATCCCCCCTAATCGCTTTTATTCAGGAGGAGCTCCAACTCGGTTCTTCAAATTTAACCACAAGAAGAGGGAAAAAATGAACGTATGTCTGCGTGAGTCCAGGTTCATCCAGGTCATGCGCGTCCGAAGCTTGGACTAGCGGGCTTGGATGAAGACGTTCCGCTTCTTCTCCAAAAGAAGAAGGCGAAACGTCCCCAAGAGCCAATCAGGTCCACCTTTGCCTTTAAAAAATATATATGTTTAACGCTGAAAAATCATTCAATCTTTTGAATATTTAATCATCTATAGAGTAGAAATAAATAATTAAACAAGCAGGTGTGCCACCATGTAGGCTTGAAAACAGAAAATAGTATTCATATATGATTCTAAAAGTGAATTTTGGTCTTATCTTTAAGGGCTTTGTTAATGCATAACTGCTATTTTTAATAGCTCTGGAACCTTTAATAATATAAATGTTAATTTTATTTGTTTTAGAGTAAAAAATATTTGTTGTCCACTTCAGTCTGACCTGCATAATCTTAGTAAATGTTATCAGAGTTGCAAAAAATAAATGCACAAATGCAAAGTAGGCATAATCAAAATGAGACACTTAAAATACCTTTTGGAAACATGTCTTCATTTAAAAAAAAAACAAAAAACAGGGCTGACAAAAAAAGTTGAAAACTCTATTACTGGAGGACTTTTTCACAGCTTTTATTTTGTTGAGTATCCATGACAACAGCCTGAAGCTGCATAAAGCTGCTCATGAAATAATGCTGCAGCAAAGAAAAGCAGATCCAGCAGTGAATCTGTTCCAGTATTTTAGAGATATTAAAGCCCGACTCCTCTAAACAGACACCGCAGCTGAGGGGCAGATGGGCAGAGATGTTCCCAGTTCAAAGGTCCACACTTGGATGTGTTTATCTCCACACCTCCCACCGAGGGAGCGCAGTTTAATTCAAGCATCACGCTCGGGATCCATTAATCCCATCTAGTGATATGATAGGAGCTGAGATGGGAAAATCTTCACCAGCACCATCAGTGACACTGTAATCACACCCGTGTTGTAGGTGCTGGGTGGATGTTTTCTGTTGCGCTGGTCTGTTCTAAATAATCTGGTTACAGAGCGAACCCGCGGTGACTGACAGGATGATGAAGCTGAAATGAGGAAAAGATTACAGAAATGGTCAGAAACTATGTCTTTATGATTAACGGCCATCTGTGAGAGCAGATCAGACGACGTGAAACAGAAAATATACAAAAAAAGACCAAAAACTCACATGACGCGCAGATGTCTGAGGTTCCTCAAAAATTTCCCACCAGTAAAAAGAAACAGGTTCCACTGAATATTTATCAGATATTTTTACTGAATATTTTCAACAGTGAACTTATTAATGCAAAAGCAAAGATGTGTGAATGGATGATTCACCAACGTTGAATCCTTTGTTCCTGTGGAGGTTTTGACATTTACGTCTGCCTCGCCGTCCTCGTTTTAAAGCGACGGCTGAATGGACGCGCACGTCTCGGCCTGGTCTGGGATCAGCGAGCGGACCGGACCGGCGTCTCTGTCTCCGTCTCTGTCTCCTCCTCTCCACCCACACCTGTCTTATTGTCCAGACATTCTTATCCCTTCTTCCTGATTCACTTACGCTCCGTTTTCACCGTCCTTAACTCTCACGCTGATCTGAGACCACCCAGGTCAACACTGATCTGGGGTCAGATTGAACATGTCCACAGACAGCAATAGCATTTAAAAAAAATATACATACGCATATATATGTACGTAGTTACCGTATGTAGTTACTTGGTTTATTTTTACCTTCCCAAATGTCTTTCTCTGAGCTCCTAATGAGAAAAAACCAACTTATTCTGGCACTGTGGGCCATGGAGATGTTTAACGAGGCTATGAGAGCGTCAGACAGAAGGACAACCATTCATCCGGAGATCCAGACCCCGTGATCCCCAAGTAGCATCTCCAGCCTTGAAGAGCTCTTCTGCCGGGTCTCCTCTCTTTATTTTGGCATGCGGGGCAGGGCTGTGAATGACTCAGGATGGGCTGCTTGTATAGCGTACAGTATGTCAGGGCAGGGCTGTAAGAGGAATTCAGCCAGGGCCACCGTCCAAAGAGAAAGAATGGTAAATAAAATGCACTCGTAGGAGGCAAGGAGAAGGAGGAGAAAAGCATACGACTGAGAAGAAGAAAAGGAGGCAATGTGTCTCCAGTGCTAATTAGCCACCTAGCACAGGCCCTCCCCTGAAGAATAGCATGTTGGTGAGGACCGAGACACTCGCGCCCTCCCACTGAAGCCCCGGGCTGTGTTGTGGGGGGTAGAGCATCATCTGAGTGGCGGGTAATTGGAGCGTTGTACCTCTAGACAAAAATGATGATTTCATAGGAAGTGCTAACAGGACCTTTTTATGCCGTGTTTCCCTTTTCCAGGAAGCCAGTGGGGCCAGACGGAGAGAGCGGGGCCTTTAGTGGGAACAGACGCAGCCATACCTGAGTAGGGCCAGCCACAGCAGTAATGAACCTCTTCACATAACCGTTCACCCAAAAGGAAAGAGGTGGATAAAGAAAGACGGAACGAGAAAGAGGTGGGGGTGCAGCCTAATTTCACAGCCGGAGAATAGCAGGTGGGACAAAAGGTCTCGCTTGAGGAGCAGAGGTGGGGAGGGGGCTTTATTAGTTGTATTCTCCTGCCCCATTTACACCATCTCTCTTCTCAGCAATGGAGCACTTATCACAAGTGTACCCATCCAGCTCTCCAATAGAAACAAGCAAATGCTATCCATCAATGTTTACCATTAAGGATCTGTCATTTGCAGATCCACCATATGTGGCAGATTAATGGGATTCAGGCCTCTCTCTCTCTCTTTCTCTCTCTCTCTCTGTCTCTCTGTCTCTCTCTGTCTCTGTCTCTCTCTCTCTGTCTCTCACTGTCTGTCTGCCTGTCTCTCTCCCTCTCTCTCCCCCCACCAACACACCGTGTGTGCAAACTCAATGTTATTCTGAGAAATGGAGAATGAAAACAAGCCTCAGCGAAGGGTACGAGTGATAAATGACGACAAGTGTGTGGAGGGAGCACAAGCAGACTCCAGGTAAACTGAGTTACGAACACTTTTTATCTTCTTCGTTGTAAGTTTGGGTCCAGAGTTTCTCCGCAACACCTTTTTTAAAGAGAATAGAATGGGTTATTTGGTGATTCTAAATTCCTTTTAAAACCTGTAAATTTACATTTTTATTTGCAGTTTGCTGCTGGTGGCTAGTTAAACGCTTCTATCAGCCTGTTAAACAGCCACAGGAATAACAAATAATTCTATTTATCAGAGCAGAATCATCAGTTTTCACATGGCCTTTATCTAATAAATTGAACCTTTATCCTCCTAATTACTATTATTGTTATTCATTTTATAACCATTATTTTTTAATCTATTTTTTTTTTGTTGAAGTTGTGTTTTAGCACTCACATAAGTAGGTATAAGAACAAGTAAATAAGTCATTGTTGAGAGAAGACTGCTGTTTAGCAGAGAACTATAGAAATCTACAAATAGTTATATCATATATAAGCTCCTACAGGACAGTTGTGCTAATGAGAACACCGCACTTCAGCCTGCATGTTTCAATATAAGTCCCTATATTAAATATTAACATAACTTGAGAAGCTGTGTACTGTTGTGTTTGTGGGTGTTTCAGCCATCTAAAGAACCTTGAGAGTGTGCTTCATTCACTGAATAGGTGAAGGATTGGTAGAAGGCATCCTATAGAGGCTACAACGAAACATTGGACTCAGATAATAAAAGAATTTTTCTTATGGCAAAAAAGCCAGTATGATAAAAAAATGTTGGGGAAAGGAGGTTGAGGTGTATTCAGAACACAAGCAAAGCATTTCAGAATGAAATTGTCGACAAATAAAAGCTTTCACCTTGAGGGACACTGAGGTTCATTGTGTGAAAGAAGGTTTCATGCAGACGCAGAGACCAATTTAAAGTTAAACCTTTGCAGCATTTTAGATTTCAGCAGTTGTGACCTAAAAGGTGATCAGATTATCATTCAGCTTCAGAGATCAATGCAGAAGAATAAAAAGCATGTGAAAATTATCGTTCAGTAAAGTTACAAAAAACATTTTTGCAGTGCTGGTTCTGCACCAATGAGGTAGAAAAGGACAGAAGGCGAAGATACTGTTTAAGATTTGTGGAATGAAATACAACAAAGGAAGACAGTTTCGACCATGTGATTAACTCCTGATTGTATGATGGTCACAAAATCATTAAAGGTGCTAAATATCCAAAATCTAGGAATATATCCTAATGTCCTACACCTAAAGACAACATTTAAACATTTCCAACATGATGGAAGCAGAGTTGTGAGCTTGGTTTAAACCCGGCAGCTGGTATCTGTGTGAAGTAAATCATGCTGAATGACTTTCCTTATCTTCCTAAAAGAGTTGGAGTTGGAGTTTGTCGTCCTATTTCTGAACACATGAAGTGTGAACAACTGCAACCTTGGCCATTTTCAGCAGTGTGTTCTGCACACCAACAGCCTGCTCCCCTCACACTCACACTGAATGGACCGGAGCAAAGCAGCCAGGCTGTTGTTGAGACACTGACTGCTTTCTCCTGCGTGCACACAGGGCAGCTTTGTCGGCGGTCGGGGCTGAATGGTGATCCGCTGCCAATGAAGAGGAAAAGGACGAGAATGGCAGACGGAGCCAGGGTGACTCTCAGGTGGTCCTGACTCTTCCTCTTGCTCTGTTGGAAAAACATCTTCACACTATGGCACCTCTGTCAGTGTGGCTCTCTTCCCCCTCCAGGCTATATCTGTCCATTCAACAGGCTCCTATGTGGGGGGGGCGGAAGGAAGGAAGGGCAGACAAATAGTTTGGGTTCCACCCTTTTTGTTGTGCTCTTCCATCGAGCAACACAAGAGAAAACAAAACAGCACAAAAGAGGAAGTTCAGTCGCTTCTCCTAACCCCTCGCCTCTTCACTGTCAGGCTGCAAACCACACACACGCACAGACGCACACTCTCACACACAAATACAGAGGACTACACACTCGGACGCACACTCACACAAACACAGAGGGCTAGGATTTCTCTTACCCGTGTCTCAAAGACATCCCCCACTCTGCATCATGACTGTGGAGACACAAGTGTGGAGGTCTGTGTGTGTGTGTGTGTGTGTGTGTGTGTGTGTGTGTGTGTGTGTGTGTGAGTGTTTACAGGGGGGTTAATGAAGACCCAGAAACAATTAATGGGGTGACAGAGAAAGGAAGAAAAAGGAAGTGGGCTGGGGGGTTGAATAGGAACAAGTGGAAGATGAGAGCAGCAGCAGATGTTGACCTGGTCGGTTTGTTCTTCTATGAAATGCAAACACCTCTATTTCCCCGTATGTATCTCCTTTTGTCGAGCAAATGACGTGGTCTCAGTCACGGTCACAGCTACACAAGTCTCAGCTGTAGCGGAGACCCTCTCTCACCTGCTGGAGTTAAACACAGTTTTTCTCAAATCAAATGGAGCAAGCGTCAGCGCGAGCGGCTTCGCTGCTGGATTTGGTCTTCTGAGGAGACATCAGCCATTTTTCTGAAATGCTGCCTTGGTTTCAGAGAAGTTTCCTTTATGATCTGACAGCAGTGGCCTGCCCACCTGTCCACTTATATGTTGCTTGGAGTGAATCAAACAGGTCCTTAAAGGAGGATGAAAGGGCTACAACCATGACAATGTGCAGCATAGAAAGAAATCCGTGCTTTATTCAAAACATCTGGTGAATACATTCAGAGTCACTCTGTAAATCGATGTTAGCTGGGGGCCAACTGGAGGCTCTCTGAGGCTCCTGGAGTCATAAAAACAGAGAATTGAATGTGAAAAATCAGAGCCTCACAAGCCCCCAAGACCAAAACAATTTGTGGTCTTAAAATGTCCAGCTCCAATCTGACACAAATATCCATTGTGGAGGTGGAGGGGTGAGAGGATTGCTGCACATGTCAGGAGAGCTTTCACATGGAGAAATGCCACAGCAATCAACGGGTCAGAGGGTAATCTGACCGATGAGGCGGCGCGGTGGTGGCGTACGTGCACGCGGAAGGTGGGAACGAGATCAGATCGCCGGTGAATGGCGGTTCAAACCTCTGATCGACCCGCCGCTGGGGTGCGCAGACGGTGTGCGTCGTTCGCGCCTAAAAAAAAAAACGTAAAGGAAGGAGAGGCAAAAAAAAAAAGTTTGCGATGAGGCTGAGGGTAAAGAGACAAAAGGCCGGAGAGCCGAGCGGTGCAGGGAGACAGGTTGGTGTCACGGGGAGCTGATGGATCGCTGTGAGTGACAGGCAAACAGACAGGTCTATGGCAGCCCAGTCAGTCCCATTATGGCGCAGGGGTGTTCCCTCTACAGTGGAAGCTGTCACTCCTCTATCGCTCAAATGACAAGCCACTGTAGCCGAGGACGCGCCGCAATGGGCTAAGAAAGCATGTCATCTTTTTCTTTTCTTCTCCCTCTCGGCGATGTCTCGCTCGATAAAGGAGCAGCCGCCAGAACAATAGGAACGACGGACTAGAAAAGGACGGAGAAAGACAGAGAAATGGGGGAGAGGGCGAGAGCGAGATGGGGCGTTTTGACATCTGAATTATATTTCTATCGCCTCAGACACCAGAGAAGAATGGAGGGAAGAAAGACTGATGGAGGGAGGGAGGGAGGGAGGTGGGACAGCAAACCATCACTTAGATGTTTATTTTAACTTCACTGTATTTGGCTGGCACCTAAAAACTCAGTCCTATGTGTCTGTGACACGCTCTTTGAATACGCCCGTGGGGGGAAACACTCACCGAAAAGTGATCTTCCCGCTACCGGGAGGGATATTTTTAACAATTTAACGAGTTTATCACAATAAACTCCAAGCCGCCACACACGAGGGCTGACAAACAGAGCCAGGAATCTGACGATTATGACAGAAAGGGTAAGAAGCCTGATGATGAGACAGTGTGACAGAAGTGCACATTCCTCTGTTTGACTTAATTGGAATTACAGAATAATTCTTTTTTTTTTTTTTTTTTTTTTTTACTATCACGTGTTTCCTGCTGTCAGTCATGGATGATGTGATGCAGAAGAACGACGGCGGCGATGGCGGTAAAGAAAGAGACTCCATCTGCTCACACATCTCTATTCTTTCGTTTTATTATCCTATTGCGAGCGCGTCTCTCAGACTTTTAACATGTCACGTCTACACTTGTGTTCAGGCTGTGCACATTCAAATCAGTGTGTGTGACACCCAGCCCTCTATAACCTCATTAGAATCTTTCAGGTCCCGCTGTGCACACATCCACACACTCTCACACTGCTTTGATTTCTCAAAGTATAAAGATGTCAATCACCTGCCTCCCCTTGTCAGAGGAGGGGAATTCATACACGCCGGCTCACGTGCATGTCTGCGCGCGCTCCCCGAACACGCGCGGACGCACACACATAAACTATCCATCAATGTCCTCCTCCCACTTTCCTCCATCTCTCTTTTGCTCTCTCATCACTCCCCCTCAGCCATTCCACTATTTGAGAGTAATTTCATGTGCCAGCATGGTGCATAATACACTTTTAATGGACAACTAATTCTCTGCCATTACTTCGTCAACATGATTACGGGATCTGCCGCTCGCAATCCTGAGCAGTTGGGCCCAGGCTTTTTAAATATACACAAGACATTAATGTCTCTCTATTCAGCTTTACATCAGGGGATGTCAGCCATTTACATAATGCTGCCATTGAGGTCTGTGACAGCCTCTCTCTCTCTCTTTCACTTGCTCCCTCGTTCTCTCTCCCTCTCTCCTTTTCTATGTCTCTGGCTCTATTTTTCGACATGATTTCTTTCCACAAAGAGCCCCAGAGCGCTGCCTTTTCCCCCGTCTCCCTCTCTGCGATTCTGTGAATGCTTGCTATTTGCACCGATGTCACAGAAAGGACAGGATACGGACGGAGGAAGACGAGGAGAGGGAGAGGGGGAGCGGGAGGAACGGGGGATTAGCGAGGGGTGTGGATGGGGGGGAAAGTTGCCTTTCCATCACCTGTACAAAGACAGAATAAAAGGGATGAGTGTTTAATTTGTCCTCTTAAATGGGAAGTTCATTAAGCCTGTGTGGATTCTCTTGGGGGGAAATGTTAAATCGCGGCAGGCAAAGGTTAAAATCATCCAGTTTGATTATTCCGTCCTATAATTGAATGCAGAGCGTGGAGACCAGTCTGCTGGAATGATGCCAGTCAGGTTTCGTTTTATCGCCGCGGGTTAATTTGTTATTTTATTAATAATGTAAACAAGAGAAGTGGTCGGATGTGATGCGATGAAGTTAAAGCTGAATCAAAGCGCTGCCCGGTGGATGCGGGTCCGCTAACACGGCAACATAGGAAACATATTCTGTGTGCTGTCAGGAAGTTCGGGCAGCATCTAAAGTCCCACACCGAACATAATAAAAGCCTCCATCCGGTTTAAAGTAGCTTTTAGGCTGCGTATACACAGCTTTGCGTGCGGTGTTTGTACAGTGGACTCTCCCGGGCGAAATCAAAGCCGCCAAGGTTGTTATTGTCTCCGCGGGGACATTTCCTATTGAGCTTTGTTTGATGTATGACAGAAGGCCACCATTGGCCGCGGGGGCCAAATACAGGAAGCTGTCTTTCATGTTGGCCGACGCCATTTTGTCAGGTCAAGGCTGGTTTATGAGTCTCTCAGGAACAATGGGAGCGCCGGGCACACACTGCCGCTTGTCCTCGTGTCACCAACAGAACCGCGCATCCACACATCGCCGGGGGTTACGGGCTGCTTCGCTGACTGACCTGCTGCCTCCGAACCGGCCAAAACCGGCAACTTTATGCTTTTATTATCTCGAGTATCAGCCGACTAACCCTAACCCATAAGCGATAAAAATGACATGAGAAGGTTCGAGCCAGCACGGTGTTTTGAGCAGCAATTGCCTAGAATTTCATATAATAGCAATAGAGCAGGAAGGCCATGCACCGGCTTAAGAGGTAGTCTTAAGCAAATGGATGAAAAAGCCTCACTGGATGTCTGCGTCTGAGCGTCGCTGTGTGCCGCGCAGTCGGAGGTGCCGCGCTCAACGCCATTAGGTTCGTAACGGATGCGTGTCCAGACGTCCAAAAGGCTGCGGTCTGCGAATGTGCGTCGATATCGGTCTGGTACGAGCTGTAATTTGCCACTCCTGTTACCATTAACAGCCTCGCTGCCCTCATCCCGGTGGCGTGCACTCACATTCGTGCGCAGCAGCACCCGCATGCACCCTTTCAAAGGACAGGTCCACATCCACACATTCTGAAAAGCTACAAATAGCACCCTGCTCAGAGATAAACGCTGTTTATTATAGTCACATCAATTATTGATGATGTCAGCAGGTGAGGCCAGTGGTAAATATAAGTATAGTTAGAGCGAACTGGGGGTGGCTTTAAATGGCTTTAGTTTTCTTTTTCAAACATGTTCAATAATGCAACAAAGGTTTCTTGGGTTTCTGTTACAGAAGAAAAAAGGTATTTAAGACCATCCCAAACACGTTTACTCAACATTTCTTTGGCCTTCTGGCGGCCCAGACGGGTTTCTGCTGGTCGGTCACCAACAATCCAACACCACCATCCTGTACAGGTGCAGCATGCACGAGTCTGGCTGCTACCTGCAGAGATCCCTGTACTTCATAAGTACAGGGACGTCAACACAGTTACTCAAGTGTGAACCAGCCTTGAGAGATGTCTTCAAGGAAGAAAGAAAGAAACAAAACACGTCAAAAGTAAAGTTTCTGGATGTGTCAAAAAAAAAGCTGCAAAGTGCTGCGTGTCAGTGGGAACTCAAATACTAATTCATGAAACCCTGATGTAAAGCTTCCATCTCTGAAAAATGAATATGTGACTGCTGATACAATACTGTTTTGACTTCAGACAGTTAGCATTAGCATCTCAGAGTCAGTGACAGGTAAAACCACATGCTATATAAGATAACAGACATTTCAATGAATAGCTGAACACTGCCATTAGAGAGGTGAGGGGTGGGGAGCGATGCAGATCACAGAGCAATAGAAAGATGATATTGCTATTACTACGTGTTGACACATGAGATTGCATTTACATTTTCATCCAGGAGAAGACTAAAAGCAACGCGTTGTTTGTGACAGTAAGCTACAATTTGTGAATACAGAAACAGTAATCAAAATGGAGAACAGCTCTAGAGCAGCATTGTAAAGCATATAAAAATGCTTAACATGGTGTCCCAGCTTTACTTTACCACCTCACCTCCCTTTGTCTCTCTTTTCTCTCCTCCCAAGGCCTTTTGCTGCCGACTCTCACCCTTCACTTTCTTCTGATTTCCATCCGAGCTGCACTCGCTCTCTCTGCTGCTTGAATAGGTTGTCGATGAGAGACTTCGCTGCGTTTGTGTTTCATGTTGTCAATAGCGATGGCGTTATCAATTAGTGCAGCAGTGGGAGCCCAATTAACAGCATCAAACAGCTAATTAATAGAGCTGTGTGAGTTAGTGGCGCACGCTGCATGACTCTGAGCCGACGCAGCCATGTTACAGCAGCTCCACTGCAGGGAGGAGAGCTCTTGTCTCATGTGCACAGAAAGGCATCAATACGGCCACATGTACATACAGAGATAAATGCTATATATATATATCCTATATTTTAAAAACACCAAATGATCTACTATTGTAAACACACCACACATATATATATACACACACACACACAATGAACGCAATCAGTACCAGACGAATGGAGACAACATTAAAACAAAAGGTTAAAAAGAGGTTCTTGAAGGTGATAAAAATCAAGATTTTGTAGCAGTTTCCAAGTCTCCTCATATAACAACTGTTTTAAATGACATATTAAATCATGCAGTAATTAATGGAGCCATTATGGAAAACACTCAGACACTGCAGGGGAAACAGGCCCGCAGCTTAAGGAAGAAAAAGTACATCTGTACCATTTAATTTACATTTGTATTGCACTGGATATATGAACAAATAACTCATTTGCATTTCTGAGATACTCTCAACAAGAAACGGAAACAAAAGTGACAAACCAGTTCAGCACGTAGAGTCAGAATTAGCTGGCATTTCTGGATAAAACCAGTATTTTGGGGGCTTCCAATACTTCCAGCACCGACTCAGTTCAATTCATGAAAACAACAGACACCTCAAGGCTGCCAGACTCTTGACAGATGCCATCGTGCCAAAGCCACAGGCTGGACTGACACTGAAACACAGAAACACAGTTCATCCTGCAATAAAAATAACAAGCTCAGGGTCTCAACAAATCGACAGAAGTGGCTGCACTCCTCGGCTGCCTGTCTCCCTCATACGCACACACACTCACACACTCACACACACACACAGTAAATACATGTTCACAATCACTCCAGGACGAAGTCATTATGGCTCTATAGTGTCACAGTGCTTAGACTGCAGTTAAAGGTTAATTGCACCAAACGTCCTTGTGGCCATATGGATGCATCTGCGAATAACTGCGGCGAGTGTATGGGCCGAAACCCTCCCCAGATTACTGAGGCTAAATGCCTTTTTTTGCGGATAATTTGGAGTGGACAGAATTTACATTCCCCTCTGGGGACGCCGACAAGTGGCTCCTAGAGTAATTACCCCCCCCCCCAGACCCAAAAGCCACGAAATCTGGAGCCAGGTCCGCCCTGTTAGCTCACAGTCCACACTCACGGGTGATTCCGTTCTCAAAATTTCAAATGTTCCGCCACAGTCCCCCGTCCACCCCCCCCAAAGCCTCCAGAGACACTCAGGGCTGAAAACCTGAGTGAATCGTTCAAAAACGGATGTTTCTTGATGATCAGGAAAGAGATTTCAGATGCGGCCTGTACGTTTTTTTCCTCCAGTGAACTAAGTGGTCGCATGAAAACTGAACCTCGCATAAACGTGTGTATCAGAACACACTTGGCGACTGAGGACATTTTGAAATAGCTTCCCGATTTTATCCGCAGAACGCTTAAAATGGAGCAGCCGAACCCGACGTCACGTCCAGGATGAGCACTCAGAGCCCCAACTGAAAATAAAATCATGTGTGGTTTGTTGTCGTCTGTCTTTTACCGCACTGGCGTGGCAGCGGAGGGGCCCAAGAGTCACTGGCAGAGTGCCGAGCTGCGGCCTTGTTGACCTTCAAAGCAGAGATGAGGGCCCTCTCCAACCCGCCAGCACCACTTGTAGCAGGAAGAGAGGCTTGTTGACAGGCCCCTAATGGCCCCCCTGGCCCACGGGAACACGGGTCGGCAGGTTAGAGCTGTTGCCCTGGCGACCACGAGCATATAGGGCAGAGAAAGAGGGTGGGGAGGATGGAAGGACATCAAGGTGGAGAGAAGACACAGTAATCAATCATAACTGGGAAGATTCAGGCCGTAACCGTGGATGGACGGAAGCCGACGGGCCAGAATTCTGCCTTATTAACACAAAGCTGCAGGTACAATCAATAAGAGGATGTTTGAATAGTTTTACCTCGACTCTTCTGAGATTTAGTTCAGTTAAAGAAAAGGAAACAAGTGCTCTCAAGCACAATAAAACACATCTGGAAAACAGAATGAAACAAATCGAAGGGGCTTTGTCATGAAACAAATCGCTCGAAACGCCGCTAGAAGCGAGATTTCCTCGCTGAGAATGCTTCTGACTCGGCCAGGTTTAAAGATTTCATACGTCTCGGCCTCCTCTCCCTCTTCCCTCGTCTCCTGCCTGCACCCAGCCCGACCTAATCGGGGCCACGTCGAGTGCTTTCGTCAACACTGTGGACCCCTTAATTAGCCACCGGTTGCTTTAAGCCCGTGTGTAAGCATCACTGTAACATGTGAGTGTGTGTGTGTACGTGCGCCGCAGCACCCACGACCTCTGCCTCCTCCAGATAATCAGCAAATAGGCCGGTGAGTGAACTCAGACTCCAGCATCTGCCGATGGAGAGGGTTAACACGTGGAGGGATTGGCGGGTAAACGGGGATAAACACAAGCATCTATTGAGTCAAGAGATTAATGATGATATGCGGCTGATTATCATTTCTTGAATGAAACGCATTTTTATTAAAAGATGTCCCTCAAAAAGAATCTTATTCACTACCGCTGCGGGTAAATACTAACAAAAGGAAACATTGTCATCAGGGCCACCATCAGCTGTGTGTGGGAGGCATTAGGAGGACTCCATCTCCACCACGTCAGCTCATACGTGATGGCTTTCAATTTTTTTTAAGAAAAAAAAAAAAATGCTCTTAGAGACTTTGCAGCATTCCACTTCATGAGCACAAACAAACGGACTAAAAAGCCATTTTGGAGGGAAGAGTGGGGGGTTGGCGAAAAGAGCCCCTTAAAAACCAGGGAGAGATAAAGAGGGTGGGAAAGGGGAGCTGGGGGGGCAGGAAGGCACGTAGACAGAGCAGAAAGACCAAAGTGACTCCACTACCGATAATGAGCGGATCATTTAAAAAGCTCTCCTCAATTTGCTTTGAGGACGAGTCGAGGGAGGAAAAGGCCTGAAATGTTTTAGACATTTTTAGCAACGGGTGAAATGACTTGGTGGGGGGGGCGGTGGGGTGGGGGTGGGGGGCAGCACATGAAAGAGCTGGGCATGTGTAAACATGTAGTCAGACATGTGCACACACACACGCAGTCCAGACACCGACGTATAAGGCTGTGTCTCTCCTTGTGGTGGTTGTAGTTGTGTGTGTGTGCAGGGCTGTCAGTCCAAACAAAATGTCACACACACTCTCTCTCACACACACACACCCTTGCACTTTTGTCTTTGCGAGGACCTTCACAGACATATTGCATTGTCCAGCTCCTCACCCGAACCCCAACCATCTCAACTAACCCCCTGACCCTAACCCTGACCCCCACCCTAAATCCAATTCTAACCTCAACCTTAAAAGATGTCTTAACCGCACACGCACACACACACACACACACACGCACACACACACTGTCCCAATGAGCTGAATGCAGTAACACGACTACAGCTGAGAGTAGCGTGTGTACTGAGGAAATGACTGACTGTGTGTTTGTATTACTGTCCCAGCCTGAATAATGTGTTTCATTAACTTCCCCTCAGGCTGCATCACTTCACTTCTTTACATGCATTCATTTTAACACACATTTACTGAATCTGTTTTTACCCCGCGGCGCTTGTTACTCATGTTAAAGAGACACTTTATTTTGATCTCACATGTCGACGGCTAACGCGTTTGAAATCCTGTTCGCGATCAAGGTGCTCGGTGCTGCCTCTTGTGGCGAGGGGCGAGCAGTGCACCCGTTGGCAGCTCACGCCAGAGTTCACCAGCCTCAAACAAAACGCATTTGGCTGATTTTTGCCAGTGTCCCGTCCAGAAACCGTCTTCCCCGTGTGACGTTCAATGCTGTGTTTGGTTCCTTCAGCTGTAACTCTGGTTTCCACGAGGCCCTCCGAGACGACCGAGATATTCCAAAAACTTTCCGAGTTTACGGCATTTCTGCCATCCTTCTTTATCAACCCGCCGGTTCTTTCCAGTCGTTGCTCGCTCTCCCCCTTCTTCCTCCCCCATGCTCTCCTCTCTCCTCCTCTCCTCTTTCTTCTTCCCTCTCCATCTTGACACAGTACACTGAGCCTAATCGTGGATAATTGGGTGGGAGGGGCAGTGGGCCGGCCCTGCCTTTGTGTGCAAAGGGCAAGTGGTCAAGTTAATGGGGCCCTTGTGTCGAGCCAGGAGCACTCTGTCTCTCAGAGCTCTGTTCGATCACTCACTAGGCCAGTCAATCTCAGTGTCTCAGTCAACTTCTCTTTTCTTTCAGGGCCGCAGCTTTTCCCCGCTGTTTCTCTCTGCTCTCCCCTCATTTCCAGCTGTCTTACTTCCTCTTTCCTTCTTGCGGCTTGTCATCCTCCTACTGTGCTCTCTCTCTCTCTCTCTCTCTCTCCCTCTGTCCTCAGCACATCAGACCTCTTTCAAATATCAAAAGACAGATCAGAAGGCCTCGATGCTCCATCCTTTCTGCTCACTCTCCCGCCCTCTTTCTGACTGATAACCAGAAGAGTGAGTCTGCAGGATTAGCTGCCCACCCTCCTTCCTTTATCCCTCTCTTTTCTTTGGAAGGGTAGACAGTACACAGGACTTGATATGCAAGTGTGTGTGTGTGTGTGTGTGTGTGTGTGTGTGTGTGTGTGTGTGTGTGTTACCTTGTCTGCCAGCAGCCTCATCTGCAGGAAGCCATTGTGTTTGTAAAAGGCCACCACCGACTGGGGCCTGAAGGCACCTTTATTACATTTACAATCATTCAAAATTTTCTCAACTAAACACAATTTTATGAATATTTTTCAAGTTTTTATTTTGTTACACAATTTTTTTTTTGTCATTTGAAATAGATAATACTGAGCTGATGTGTACACATGCCTCGGTCTGAACTCACTTGAATAAAATGTCTTTTTTTTTTTTATTATTCACAACAATGCATTCAGACTGAAAAATTCAACACAATAACACAGAAGAAAAATAATCTGATATCCTGAACGGACAAATATCCTCACACAAATCAATAATTTGTTTCAAACAGTTTAAAAAAAACAACACGGACCCTTCGAAATCTTTATTTCTTTGTGGAAATTTTTCCTCCAAAGCAGTCAAACAAAAATAACGCAGTGTTGCAGGTCACACACATTCTCCTGTAAAATTGTTTAGAAATCACATTTTTTCTTTAACCATCAGATGTAATTATTTACGTGAACACACCACACACAGCAATCTGGAAACAATCTGCAATCTGATTTCAAATACTTGAAAATGTGCTTAATAAACGAAAAACACAAGTGATGATGATAATAAAAGGTCAAAAGAGCGAAACCTCTTTATAGCGTTCCATTTTTGTTTCACAGGTGAGAGAATATACGTCAGTGGGCTTCACAGTGAGACGTGGTCACATAACAATCACAGCAGGTCACAGCACTTAAACCCCCAAAATAAAGGCAGTGATGAGAGAGAAGCAGCAACTCATTAAAGTCAGTGGATTAATGGACGTTTCTCAGAAATAACAAATGAATCTGCACTCCTTTTCAGAGTTGGATTATTCTTTAAATGTGAATTGAAAAATGTGATGCATTGAAAAGCCTCAAAACCGAGTCTTACTGTTCAAACACCAACCAACTCTGGACAAAATAAAACGATATGATGTGACCTACGCTGAACTGCCTGTATCCATGGTGACGTTACTGTGGAATATGCTACAGTAAATGTAGCTCCTGGACCATAAAAATTGCCCCTTTGTATGAAAAGAGCTCAATGTATTAATGTGCTACTGTGAGCAATGCACAAATGTAATAAACGTCAACCTCAGACTGGGCTGCATTAGCTGTTAGAACCAATTAAAATGGAGGAAGAAAGCGAGACGGAACAGGCAGCTCCGCATTCTGAGATAGTTTATAAATTACAGGTGGATTAAATGCTGGGATAATAATATGGGTTAATATTTGCTGAAGGATTAGAGGGCCAACTGACCAAACTAATGCAGCCAGAGGTGACTGTGTAAAATATAATAAACTGATGAGTGATTGACAAGATGGATTAATGAAAAAAACCGAGGTGCAAGAAGAAAGCACTGATTGGTCACCTAACTAACCAAACCGGTAATGAGGGGGACCGGTAATGAATCAGAACATTCTAAACGGGGTCAGTTGAGGGAAAGGTTGAATTGCTGAATGAGCATTTGTGAAATGATCGGTTGATCAGCGAGAGGTTGAGACCTTCCGTCACGCTGCCTCGCTGCTGGATGACATCTGGACTCTGGCGTCAAAAGCACAAAAGGCACCGTAGTGTGAAGACCTGCCGGGGTTCTTTGGTTCACTGAGACTGGCTGATGAACTGAGGTTGCTTGGTCAAGGTGATGAGGAGAGGATAATGGATGTTCTCGTCGTAGGCCTCCTTTCCTTGTCTGAGCATCTGAAACACACATGACAGCCATGAGCCATGCAGATGAGAGCAGCGCCACAGAGAAGTCCACAAAACACAAGCGGAAGGTCTAATGAATGCCTCTGAAATGG